>QPKB01000006.1:44114632-44426540 GCA_003546025.1 Camphora micrantha | reverse complement strand
CCAGTAATAACTCCATATATCTAGATTTCGTTGAGATCTCCAAGCATCTATTTGATGGTAAGAAGATTCCATATGCTAGATTTTTCTTTTTTTACTGGTATCCATTGTCTCTTCACACTACTATTTCCCAGAATTAAACAAAAAAAAAAAAGAATCCACGCAACATAGAGTTACAAGACTCAGATATCAATTACTTTGAAATAGGCAACACACTGATAATTGAATTTTGCATGTAAAATCCATATCTGTACTAGACTTGAGCATCATAGACAAAGTGATAATAATATATTTTTTTTTCCACCTTTTCTCTCCCATACAACAATTTCAAACTAGAAGTAGCCAATGATGCTTGAAGCAGAGTCATTCTCTCTCAAGGTCTTGTGGCGACAAGCTCATTTTGTGGAACTCATTTTCTGCCTCCTTTCCTTGTCTTCTGTTTAGGTTCATCTAAATATTACACAAATTCAGCTTTCAGCTATTTTTGAAATACATGAAGGATATTAGTATTAATTGACTGTCTTGTAAATTGTAAACTATTTCTTACTAAAGAGATGGGAGTGATAATTTTAATTGCTTTCTTGTGGTTTTGTTCATTGATTAAAAGAAATTATATGACATGCATATTGTCAGAGTTCTACTTAGAAGTGGAAGAGGGTTGACAGAAAATTTATACTATGATCTTAAAGGTCTACGTAATTACCGTACAATAGATATCTAGATTTTTCTTAGAAGCACATCAGGGCAATCTTCCACCAAATGGAAAATCCAAAGAAGTATGTGTAAGAGTAGTGCAAAACATAGTTGTCGTGTATGAGTAGGCAAGAGCTCAGTGAAGAAATGATTAAATGCGAGAAGACTTTTGAGAGCAATCTGTGAAGATGGTATACTAATGATTGATTGAGGGCCTTGTTTGAAGCGAGAGCAACTCTATTCTTTGAGGAAATTGTTCACAAATGCCTTTGGCAGGTGAGAGTACTGTGTTCAGCTCTAGTGATCCTAACATAATCACAAGTTGTCATTTCTTTTACCCATCTTTCTCATTATCATTTATTGTTTCGGATGCTAAATCTATGTTCAATACATAAGGTAGATAAACTATATATTTTGTGTCTCTTCTGCCATGTCAATTTACTTCTTTTTCCTTCTCTTGTGTCCATACTCATGGTTTTTAAAAATCAGCCCCACCACCACACCTACCACACCAACGACCACCCGCGATGCACACACAAAAATCTTTTTTCTGATCATTACTGTCAAATAGGCCATTAATTCACATCATTTATCTATTTTCTTGTTGGAGAAATGCTTTGGAATTGGAAGGTTTTTTGAATCTTTACAACTGAATTTAGAAGATTAATCCACTTTTGTGTTAGAGTTTAAGCATTCAAAGAAATGCCGTTGGTAATCGATTGAGTGAAAAGCAAATGACATCTCACATTTAATGTTTAAAATTATTATTTTATAATACATAGGAGTCACGGGGACATGTATACGGTAATAGAAATGAAGAAGGGAAGATATTTTGGAGGCTTGTAGTGGCTTATAATCTCATGGTAACTAAACACCTTTTTTAGAAAGAGAGGAACATTTAGTGACTTAATAAGAGTGCTCCTCAAGGACACGGATTGACTTCTTAACTAGGAAAAGAGACGACTGTAAGATTGCAAGGTTAAACCGGGGGGAGAGACTTGACTTCCCAACATAGGTTCTTGATCATAGATGTGTGCTACAAGTGGATAGAAAAAAAAGTTGTATAGATGCTAAAGACTAATGTGGAACTGAAAGGTGATAAGCAATTAGGCATGTAAGGGAAAGAAGTACTAGAGTAGATGTTTTGGGCGTAGATGAGAGTGCAAATATTAATGTGGGATAAGGTAGCAGAGTGTATTAGGAGGTAGGGAAAGAATCCTAAGGAGAAGTCCAAAAGGGGTGCTCGCGGACAAAAGAGGATGGTGGGTGGAGTCGGGCCGTCCAAGACAAGATAAGAGTAAAGAGAGTGCTTTAAAACTTGGCAAAGGATCGAAATGGAGGCGAACTTGGAGAGGTATAAAGAACAAAAAGAGAACCATAAAGGCAGTTAGTGAGGCCAAGGCAAAGGCATTGAAGAGCATTAAGCGACTTGCACTAGGAAGGCGAAAGAGAGATATTAAAGCTTGTCATAAAGCAGAGATAGGCGGACCAAGGACTTAAAACAAGTTAAATGCATTAAGGATTAAGGATGAAAAGTATTAGTAAAGCGAAGAGGAGATAAGGAGCGTTGGAAAGACTACTTCTACAAGTTATTTACCGAAAGGCAGTAGTAGTGGACATACAATTGGGGCAGCTTACCATTTTCTAGAGAAGAATCGGAATCATATGTTCTATAGAGAAATCGGTGGGAAGAAGTTAAAGAAGTATTTGAAAAGATGAAGAATGAGGAAGCGGTTGGGGCAGATGGTATCCCTATTGAGGTCTGGAGGTACTTGGGGAGGTTGGCATAAGTTGGTTGACAAAGCTTTTTTTGTAGTGCTAAAGATGCAGAAAAATGTCTAATGCATGGAGGAAGTATTTCTTATACCTATATACAAGAACAAAGAGATATTCCAAAAATTGTGCGAACTACCGCGGATTAAATTGATGAGCCAGATGATGAAATATGGGAGAGAGTTATTGAGAGAAGACTAAGAAGAACAACACCGTTTCAGAGAATCAATTTGTTCATGCCTGGGAGATCAACCATGGAGGCTATCTTTCTCATGAGAAAGGTTAATGGAACAATATAGAGAAGGTCAAGAGATTTACATATGGTGTTCATTGACTTGGAGAATGGCTATGACCGGTTCCTAGGGAGATTCTATGGATAGTACTGGAAAAGAAAAGAGTATGTTGTCCGCATATATTGAGGCGAGAAAGGACATGTATGATAGAGTCGTGACAGCTATAAGAACGACTGGCGGAGGGACTAAAGAGTTTCCTATCACGGTTGTCTACACCAAGGCTTCAGGGTTAAGCACGTACTTGTTTGCCCTAGTTATGGATGAGATTACAAGACACATCCAGGATGAGTGCTTGGTGTATGCTATTTGCAGATGGCATTTTTTAGTGGATGAAGACGAGAGAAGGATGAATGCAAAGCTAGAATTGTGGCGGAAAACGTTAGAGACTAAAGGATTTAGGCTTAAGTCGATGCAAGACGGAATATATGGAATGCAAGTTTAGTCAAAGTAGGACACCTGGTACATAGAAGTCAAAGTTTGGCACACAAAAGATGTAGAGAAAAAACTTTAGATACTTTGGATCTATTGTATAAACAGGATGAGGGATTGATACTGATGTAACGTCACAGGATTCAGGCCAGGTGGAACCAAATGGAGTAGTGCTCTTGGGCATTTTGTGTGATTGGAAAGTCCCCCTCAAGTTAAAGGAAAGTATTATAAGGTGGCAGTACGCCCCAGCGTTATTATATGGATCAGAGTGTTGGCAGAAAAGCATAATCATGTTAAGAAGATGGAAGTTTGCGGAGATGGGAATGCTAAGATGGATATGCGGGATCACAAGGAGAGATAGGATTAAGGAACGAGGAGATTAGGGGCTAAGTAGGAATGTACCGATTGAAGATTAAAATGAGAGAAAAATCACTGAGATGATTCGGCCAGTTAGAAGGCGTCCAATAGAGGCACCTGTTAAATTGTGTGAAAGCATTGAGAGCAGGCGTAGGAGAGGGAGAGAGGAGACCCAAGAGAGAAGTTAGAAAGATACTTTAAACATGACCTTGCCTACATGATCTAACGGACGGACATGGCCCTAGAACAGATTGATTGGCGTCGTCAATCCATATAAGCCGACCCAACCGTAGTGGAAAAAGCTTGGTTTGGTTTGGTATATTTTATAATATGTTTCTATATCTTTAAAGGTTGCTGTGCTTAAGGTGTGACTCATTTGACTCTGAATTTTTAAAGCCCTTGGTCTATACTGACATTATTTTTTTTTAGCAGTAACATAACAATATCATTGAAATATAAGAAAAAAAGACGTCACACAAAAGACAAAAAAGCTATTGCTTTTGAATCGACTTTAATCATATTCAACATAAAGATGGGAAAGGTAACAAAATGAACTAGACGAAACACTAGATAGGAAATAAAAGGGCAGTATATATGATGTCTCCCCCTCCACTCTTTGTTTGGCTAGTGAAATCTGCCACCTTACATTAACTTCATTAATGAACATGAAGAATTCCAGCGAAATATGCTTTGATTACCTCAAGCTCAATTTAAAAATATCTGTATGACTCTTAAGTTGCCTTAGAGACCACACATTTGTAGGCCCACATTCAATCCATTGTGTGATCATGTCTAGGGGTGATGAAATAAATCATTATCTGAGTTCCATTCCCGCGTAAAAGTCAGGGACCTAAGGATTTTTATTGTTGCCACATCGTAGTTGTACATCCATAGGATTAGAGCTTTGCAAAATCACGGGTTTGATAATCTTCAAATGGCCCTCTATTGTCTATAATTAAATTTGATGATGTATTGAGACACCCTCTTTGTGATTGGAGTCTAGCCTTCCAAGTTCAGCTGATTATGAATAATGTCCGACCTGGACTGTTAACACATAAAAAGCCATATGTAGTGAGCCAATTTAGGCCCAAAACCATGACGATGGTGCTCTGCTGCAGGACAGACCACATGGTCCAGCTGGCAACCAAACAATCTGGACCCAGCCCATTCAATTTAAGTCTTACTTAGTGTGTATATTAATAGAGTTGTGTTCTTTAAATGACAATCTCTTTTAAGTTTGATGTGTTTAATCTTGTACAAAAATGTGTTGGATAGTCTAGATTAGATCTACGCTATTTCTTTTCGTATGTAATATAAAGCTCTTGCAAAGACAACATGGTTGATTATTAATGAAAGTCAAGTTTTGAATCTTCCCAAGTTCTTCTAGATTCTCTCCAAGACTTGGCCTCTTGAACTGGAGTTTGCGTGAGCCAAATTTCAAGTGAAAGCTTGACTTATCCCCTCATCTCTCCATCTATATCCTGCACACCCCACATCTCTTTCCATTCCACATTTTTTGATGGAAGATGGACCATGCCAATGGGTTAACCAACCATTTGCCTCAGCCCATTCAGTTTATTAGAGTTGTGTTTTCTAAATGATTTGTCTTTTAAGTTGGATGTTTTTAATCCTGACCATCAATGTGTTGGATGGTCCAGATTTAGATCTATGTTATTTCTTTTCCTATGAATATAAAGCCTCTTGGCATAGATAGACAGGTCGATTATTAATGAAGGTCAAGTTTTGAGATCTTCCCCAAGTTCTTCGAGTTCTCTCCGAGATCTCTTTGCTCTTGTTTCGAGTTTGGTGCGAGGCCAATGCTTCAAGTGAAAGCCTGACCTATATCCCCTCATCTCTCCATCTCTATCTACCCACCCCGCAATCTCTTTTCTATTCATATCACACTAACGGAGAACCTTGACAATGCTTCCATCAAGCCCCAGTGCCATCTTCCCACATCCATTTCCTCTGGGATGAAGCTTTCGCTGCAGTCATGCATTTACGAGTGACGTGGAGCTTATCAAAATCCAATCAAAGTATTTTGGGGACATCTCATGCTGAATCCATCTTTTTCCCAAAGCCAAGAACTTCAACGACAGTGTGATACATCATACTTGCAGCAGTGTTGAGCAGAAGCAGCAGTTTTGCAGTTGCATCATCCCTTTTTCTCCCCTTTTGTTTCATATCTTCCCTTCCCTCTCTTAGTCATGACCAACAATCAATAAGGATTATTTGGATGAAAAATGAAAGTTTCGTGCACCGGTGATTGTTGTGTTTTGTTTGTGCTTATAATCTGAGTGCTGTTGATGGCAACAAACAAGCAATGCCCATTTAATGGAAAGCTACTCAAGGATTATTACCTTGAAGAAGATAAGTATACTCTCCTATCTCTCAGCGAAAGCATATCTGGATCTGGAAACGTGTCCGCTCGATAAAAGATACCTAAAAAGTCGCTGACCTACGAGAAATGTGTGTTAGGCAATTTAGTTATCAGGTGATCTCACAACGCTTATGCTGAATGAGTACAATCTAACATAAACTATCTTTTATAAGTATGTACCTTATAAATATTATCATGTAGACTGTAGACTTCCTAAAATAAATAAATGCCAGTTCTCCAAAAGAGTAATGAAATGTGCATGTTTGCATTTCAATAAACACACATGGAATAAAATAAGCTCCCAGCAAACTATAAATGAATCAAAAAATCAACACCCAGCAGCACGAAGGACAAAAAGTGTTATGCTGTTTCTTAATTCCAGTTTCAGGGCACTCACATGATACAATGAAAACGATATGCCTTTGTCACTTCCAGTTTCACACGAAATCCACATATTAAATATCTGACACGTTCTTGGAACTGATGCAGGCATCACGCGCGCGACCCAAGCAATGTAAATCCAATTTTATTTCTTATTTTATTGAGTTGTAATTGGGATTACATTTCCAAAATTTATCAGGATTTGAGTATACAACTCAATAATAAAATAAGAAATTAAATTGATTGGCATCGCTTGGTCCCAACACGTGATGCAATGCATTCAGAACTGTGATCTAATATGGGTACACACAAAAAAGCTTAAAAGAACTTAAAAACAATTTGTCATCAATCTGCAAACACTCTGCTGTAGGATCAAAGCCAACACTGCAAGTCATAAAATTCTGGCACCACTTTTGACTACCCCATGACCCTTTGGGTAGGTGCTGAAAAGGGTCAATCCCTAAATGGGTCCAGTGACATAATCCCTGTGAATTAGAAGAAACTGGTCGATGTTCTCAATAATGAAGTTAAAAGATGTTCTTACACTTCTACTGATAGTTCAAAAACCAGTTCAACAATCCTCTGGGGTAGAACTTTACGACAACAGTGCTTGCAGTTTACAGAGAAACCCTTTGGTAGTAAGCCAGGACAAAAAACAAAAAGAAGAAAATCTGAGCATGATGCCAATGGGCCAAAATGCATCATCCGTAAGACACTAAGACCTTAACCTGCCGGCCCCGGGCTGTGAAAACTCATCTTTTGCATGACATTAAGTGCTAAAATGTTTATGAGTTCATTACATGGACTCCATAGGTTTGTCACATTGAGTTATTGACAAGGAAGTTCCTAACATCCCCCACGGGTAGCGAACTGGGAAAAAATAGTCACATCCTGGGCATGATGCTAATGGAAAAATTGTGTCCTTGTTTATGACCCCAAACTGCTGAAAGTTTGAAGGTACGTTTAGTGAAATCTCCAAAAGCAGAACATCAAAGACGGAGCTTCGAATCTAAAGACAATGTCAGAGTTTCAAGGCTGAACTCAAAGCAAAATCTATACAAAGGCTTCTTTAAACTTCTCTGTGATATCTTTCTGCCTTTTCTTTAATCTAATTTTTGTAGCATTAGATGCTGGAAATGCTTTTGGTGTTAGAATTGTCCTCTGGATTGTCTTTGTGCCACTGTATCCAGCAAAAATCAATGAAATATATTATCTCTCTGAATTATTTATGGTCTTTTTTTATTGTTTTCCTCTTACTGCGAATAGACAGACATGCCAAACAAGAAGGGAAGATAATCAATTGCCAATATTCACCTAAGAAGAAGCTTACACATATGACATTAATTTGTTCTTCTTGTAGATGGCTTAACAGGTTCGTTTCTGCAGAGACCAATGACATTTGGAGGATGCAAGCAATGAACTGATTTTGTCAGACGAGGATTGGTGTGAGATTCCAAATAGGGGAAGTTTTCACTCACGTGCCACGGGAGGAAGTGGAGAACAGACTGGAAAAGATGAAAGAAGAGACAACTAAATCTCTGTGAAGTTGGAAGAAGAGAGGGAACTCCATACTTGCACAGATGCCGAATTGAAGAAGATTTTGTATGGGAAATTCAATGACTCATCAATTTGGAGGAGGATTAAATTTAATATGTTTGTATTACTTATTTATCCATTGGTGTGGCCAGTGTTGCATTCCCCCCTACGGAATCTATGTAATACCGCTTCCTGCTGTAAGTGTGTTGATTGGATGTTTGGTGGGTTTATCCACGCTTCACTATTTTATTTTATTTTATTTATAACTAAGGGCATCTCCCCGCCCAGCCCAGCCCAACAGCCTTCGGCCCTAAGTCCGAGGGACACTCGATTTTAGACAGCGGAGAACTTTGTTAGGCAAGATCTTTGAAAAACTAGTTCAGGCTTTTTTAAATTTTGCAATCATCAATTGATTTGTGAAAAGTGTGTGTGTGGTGTTGGACATTATGGATGGCGATGACGGTGATTGATTATGGTTGGTTATAGCTTAAAAGATCATGTTGCCATTAGTACAAGGTTTTTCCTGTATTTTTCTGGATGTAGACAAATTTCACGAGTGCATGTATATTTGATTGAAGGTACTCATCTAGAATGTATGCAGTCCTGTGGAATCAATCTGGCCCTTCTTATACCAAAATTTAACCAAAAATTTACACAGTTTTGTATGCCCTTGGATCGATAACAGTTAGGGTTTGCGACAACTACGAAAATCTTTGGTGAATGAGTTGGCACAAAAATTTTCCTTTTCACAGTCCTCTAGACGGCAGAGAAAGTTTATTCTGAGTAGATTTTGGGGAGTTAGAGAACAAAGTATGAAACTGAATTGTGATAGGATGAACCAGTCAAGATGCATCTTTTTCCGGTTTAAAAAAAAAAAAATCAGCAGTGGTTACCTGCAGTTTGGCGTTGAACCTTTCTGGAAAGTCATTGGTGAGATGGCCATTGTTTGGTTTGGTGCAGTATATTGTTTGACGGCAATATTTATTTTATTTTGGAACCTAGCCAAGGGGTGCCAGCCATTGGAAAGAAGCCTCACATGGTAAAAACAGCTTCTTCATTAGGAAGAGGAACCCACATAATCAAATGCTACGAACAATGAATGTCGAATGTCCCCCAAGGAGAGAGAGCGAGAGGGAGAGAGACAGCAGAAAGGAGAAGGAGAAGGGCGAGTGGTTGGCGAGGAGAGAGAGGGATCAGGAGAGGAGAGACATGGAGAAGGGAGGAGAGGCGATGCGCGGTGCGGAGGTGGGTGACGAATAGGGAGAGAGAGGGAGAGAACAATGAGAAGGAGAGAGAAGAGGGACAGGGACATGGCGCGGGTGGAGGTGGGTGGTGAGTACGCGGAGAGAGTTGGAGAGATAGGGAGAAGGAGAATGAGAGAGAGGACAGGGAGGGCGCGGTCTGAGGTGGGCGACGAGGAGGGAGAGGGGGACGAGAGGAAGCAGGGGCAGTTTGGGATTTTCCTTGGAGTCCCATGTTTTGAAAAAAGGGATGTGCAATGAGAAAGTGGAGAAGTGCCAATAGCAAGTTCCTTTAAAAAAGGATAATTTCAAATAAGGCCTTACTTTTTTTTCTTATTAAAAAAAAAAAACACAAGTTTCACACTTTCAAATTAGTCACTGAGTTTTTTAGGAAGTTTTAAATTAAGGGCATCCATTATTTTAAATCTACTATTCGGCAACTATTTTCCTCAGTTTTTTTTAAAACACCCCAGTTACCCTCCATTGAAATAAAAATTCGTCACCAGTGCCCTCACATTAATTAAGGACAAACCAGTGTTCCATGGCAATCGACTGCGCATGTAGTGGGCTATTGAAACCATGTCATGGCTTTAAGTGAAGAATAATTTGAGTATTTTAAAATAATCGAGGAAAAAATCACTAGAAAATACCTTTAAAATGAACTAGATGTCCTTGCTTAAAAAACTTACTGGAAAAACTTAGGTATTAATTTGAAAAAGTTTTGGAACTTGTGTTCTTTTTCAAAATAAAATAAAATTTTAAAGGCCTTATTTGGATTTTCCCTTGAAAGACTGACATCAAATATGATAGCCCTCCTAAAAAACAAGCTTTCCTGCCACTATGGATCCAGTAGGGGACGAATTGAATTTGGATTGTCAAATGAATGATTTCCCTGGTTATAACTATAACTTTGCAATCGATAGCACCACGTTGTAGGCATGAATGCCCCACATTGGGTTTATGAGATGAACCTATGCAGTAGTAGGCACAAATGGAAGACCAAAATTTTTATGAGGACTTCACGGATACGTTTGGTTACGGTTTTAAATGGTTAACTGCAGTTCGAATTTTAAATTTTTTTCCGGATACGGTTAAGGTTATGGTTTTTAAAATAAAAAATCGTAATTCACAATTCGGTTAACGGTTCTCCAAAATGAACCATTAATCGAATCGTTACACCTTTAGTGAGTCGAGATATCACCACTTAACTGTGAAGATGAACACGAAAATTAAACCGAGCGGGGAAAGCAACAAAAAAAAATGAATAAAAAGGGCCCTTGGGACTATTATATCTTTTAAGTCCTTTTTCAGTTAATTTAATGTGATTGTTTTGGTAAAAATCCTCAAGTTTTAAAATTAAGGGCATCCGTTCATTTAGTTAGAAGAGTTTACCCGAAAAATCCCTTAAGACTTGTCAAAGCCAAAAGCATCGTCAACATCTCATAAATACCATATAGTCTAAAAGACCCTGTTTGGTTTTTTTTTTTTTTTCCCTCTAAGCAGGGATATCCCTGCTCCTTTACCTTAAACAGACTCCAAAACCATTTTTCCCTTTCCCCCTATTCGACTTCTTCTCTCTCCCTCCGTCTATCTCCCTTTCTCTCCCAATTTGTCGGCACCGGCAGCAGAGTACTATAGTTCTTCCTCTCCTCTCCACCTGATGCATTTTTCACTCTTGAGTGATCCTCTCCATCAATTGTCTCTCCTTTTCAGGTATCTCACTTCTTCTTCTTCAAAGTTTCTAACGTGAACTATTTGGGGAGTTTCTGAATGGAAAAAAGAGAGAGAATGAAAAAGGGTCATGTTTGTAGGGAGGTTTTTGTTAGGTTGGGGGTTGTTGGTTGTATTTATACCTATGTGAGTGAATCTTTTTTGATTAAAATGTTCTAGGTTTGGGTGGAAAAATATACTATATGTCCATTGATTCTAAGACAGAGTAGCAATTCGATTTTTAAGTATGTCTCTGATATTAGTATTGAATCTGATTGTTGGATATTTTAGGAGCAAACACCCCACCCCCACACCCAAAAAAAAAAAAAAAAAAGAGCATTTGGGTCACATTGTTCTGGGGCCTAAATACTCACCCATCTGAAGAAGAAAAAAGGATCTCTCTTCGATTTTTGAGATGTACCCATGCAAGTTATGTTCTTTTTTTGTGCTGAGGGGGTAAATCTTTAAGATATTACTACTGTTGTTGTTGTTGTTTGAATTTGAGTTATGGTTTTGATTTTGGAATTGACTATTTTTGTGGTTTTGGAGACACCCATCCATGACTTTATCAATTCCGTCCAATTCTTCTCATGTTATAAGAAAAATAGTGTAGGCCCTATTGCACTCTTATTCTATTTCTTGAATAGATCAGCCATCAGACAAATCATGGTTAGCTAAACTTCAATGGATTTTGTTCTTAAGACTTCCTCATCATCACCATACCCTGCATTGACGTTGAAATGTAAACCGAATGCCTTTCACATGCCCATTCCTCAACCACAAAGCACAGGTACCCTAAAAAAGAAGACAAACTTATGTTTTTATAAGAAAAGAAAAAATGACCCATATGTAAATTTTGCAATAGGAACAAGAAAATGGAATGTTTATTACATATTTCTCTCATTTCTCCTTCAGAACTGGCTGTCAATAGGTCTCATGATCTCTCTCTTTGGACTTTGGAGTCAACTGCGAAGTCCTCCACGACCATAGTTTTAAACCAAAAAACCAATCCAACTATTTATTCATTTGTACAATAAGTTTTGTGATTCTGTTGAGTCAATATGCTTGACTCTTGGCATTTTTCATAATTCAGACCTGCCTTTCCATGTTTTTTTAACGTTGTATCACAAATTGACAGTGTTTAGTTTGTGCCCCTAGGTTGTCTTTGTCTAAGATGTGTGATGTTCTCATGGAAATTGATTGAAGGGTTTTTGTTGTTATGTGCTTTTAGAGACCAAATAATGTAGTGGAGTCTCATAGATTCACAGTGTTTGGTTTGTGCCACCAAGTTGTCTGTCTGAGACATGTGATGTTCTCATTGAAATTGGTTGAAAGGTTTTTGTTAGTATGTGCTTTTAGAGACCAAATAATATAGCGGCGTGGTTAGTTAACACTAACATTGGGGCTGACCAATGTTTTTATTGAAATTGGTTGAAGGGTTTTTTTTTGTTATGTGCTTTTAGAGATGACCCAGAAATGGCAATTTCATTTTTTTTTTTATTATCATTATCTTGATTGTGGAGACTGGGAACTTTTGGAAAGATATCCTATCAGTCTTGCTTTTGGAGAAAAGGTGATAACTTTATGTAGGATTGGAGTTTGTTCCAGTTCTTTGTCAGAAAAAGATTGATTGGTCCCTGTTGAATGTGTTTATATGCTTTAATCAGATGAGGGTGGGTTTGGGCATGTATGGAAGTGTTGGTTCTGCCAATGAAAGGAGAAAAATTGTGGGTTTTGATGGAATTGATTGGACGATTTATGATAATTTCTACTAACCCTTGGATGATTTATGAGGCCCTAAAATGCAAACAATGCAAATCTAGAAAAGTTTCTAAAAATTTTCATGAATGTTGAAAAATTCTAAGTGTGGAAAACTTGTACACAGACCTGTATGACCTACCTAAGATGAACCAAACCTAGATCTAATGGTTGTAATTCTAAACTTGATGCCGCACGAACACACACACACAACAACAACAACAACAACAACAAAAAAAAAAAAAAAAAAAAAAAAAAAAAAGAGAAGAAGTGAAAAGGGAATTAAGATTCCTCGAACCCTTGACTAAGAATCCTTTCTGCTTAGGAAGTTAACCGTGAATTAATAATTTCTGAATGTAGACTGCCCCTTTGGTAGAACTCCATCAGTTTCACACGTATTTGCTCAACCTGCTTTATTACAGGTAGCATTATGGTGTCTTTAAGTAGGCTATTTGTGCATTCATGGCGTTGCTGGTGAGCATATCATAGCGACGCCTTTCTACAAATGCATTTGACCAATGCTCTCTTCCAATTGCCTTGATGTAGTTGTATGTTAAAACGTCAACATCCTAGATATCATTTAAAAATACCTCATACTCACAGCGTAGGCCTTCGCAGCACACTAGAATTTTCGAACAATAGCACTGTCTTTGAAGTTGCTTTTAACATTTTCGGCCAACAAAAAGCAGTGCCTTACACTAGGAATGATGTTCATCAGCACAAGAATGAGACCTTTCATTCGGTTAGAGACAACAGTCAAATTCCTTGGCTCACCCAAGGCCAAGCTTAGATCTGCAAAAAACCACTCCCAACTCTCATGATGCTTTGCTTCTTCAAAGGCAAAGGCAATGGGGAATAATTTTTTTTATCCGCATCATAGGTCACATCCACTAATAATACACTAGGATATTTGCCACGTAAATGTGAAACCATCAACGGCAATCACTGGCCTCAATGAAGTCTGAAAAGATTGAATGCACGGGCCGAAAGACCAAAAGAACCCCTTAAAAAGTATCATCATCATTTATTTCAATATTTGTAATCATACCTGGATTCATCCTCTGCAATTCATTACAATAAAGAGGAAGATTTCGAAATGACTCCTCATATGATCCATGGATCAATCGAAGGGCAATGTCTTTCATTTTATGAGCCTTTTTGTAAGTAATACGACAACCAAACTCCATTTTAAAATCATTAATAATCTCCTTCGGTGTCAAATCATTATTAGATCGGACTCTATCCATTATGTACTCTGCAATTAGCTTTGAAGAAGCTTACCGATGTGCCATTGCCATCATCGGTTTAGAGCAACAATGGTTAGAGTTATACGTGTGAACTTAGAACTGTGGCCCAGATTCAATAATGGAAGCATGAATACGCCAAGGGCAACTCTGACCACTGCAATGTGCTGTAACTTTGGTGCAATTGGTCTTCAAGTGCTTCAAACAAAAAAAGTTGTAAATTGCAGACTCTGCTAACGTTCTTCTGAATGTGTCACGATCTGAAAACTTCCACCCTATCCACATCTCCCGTGCAGAGCTTTGATACGTTTCAATCAAGTGGTCTTCAGGAACCATGGTGTCCTCAATATTAACATCCACGGCTTTGTATGAACGCTTCATATTTTTATTTTTGGTAGCTTGATTTTGTTCTTTGTTGGAAATGGTTGTTGTATTTCTACCCACCTGTGTATGTTCACATCCATTAGACGCTATCTCATCTTCAACAGTTGGATCATATATTATCTCATCAACGACATGATAAGCTCCTATACTTTGATCAATAACAACAAGATTGGGTGCTCCGAGAACTTGATATCATTATCTTCATGGAGGTTGACCGTCAGAAATTCTCGGACAGGAGTTGCATGTACTACCTCTTTCTCTTTGTGTTTCTCCCTCAACGCACAAGAATTTTCTTGGCCTGGGCCATGCAAAGGCATACGCTACAACCCTTCAACTCATAATAAATGAAATTGTAAGAAACAATATTAGAAACTCGACTTACATTAAAAAAATAGAAGAAATTCACTTACATAGGTTTTTCTTGTCCGTTCCCAGTTGCTAGATTTGTTCCTTTACTAATATATAAATACAAACCATTCGTATTATTTACCGATGCTCTGAACATTACCTTAATATCCTCATCCTCTTCTAGGGTAATCTATCGTGATAAAGGTACTATAAAGCTGGCATGTCACTGAGTGCTTCCCACTTAGATACTTCAAGTGCAACGTCTCGCAAATAACTGTAACTTATGTCGGTGGGTAAATACCTCATCTTTTGTTTTCCACCATTGTACATCGAACAGCTAATATCAAAATCAAACTCTCCATCATAGTGGAAGATGACCAAAACTTCATTGTTTGACATCCTAACATTCAATTAAAAAAAATTACTTGAATTGGGTTTAACACCAATAACAAATATAAAAAATGACATGAATTCCGATGACAAAAATGCTACATTATGGACTCCATCCATTATTATCAAAGAATATTAAATGAATTGTATTAATATATCAACAAATGGATAAAGAGACATGACTACCTAATTTTTTTTTGCTTTGAAAGCAAAATCTTCAGTATTCCATGACGTAGTCAGTCAAAGTGGTATTGCCCAATGGTCATTGAGAATTATATTTAACCAATATAACATACAAATGTGAGCCCTTATCCATTTATATCTCTCATTTGAGGAATTGTGACCAAATGTCCATTCCTTATTGAGCTAATGCCCATGTGTATGTAACTAATAGAATCACAAAACTGTTTTCAAAGCTTAACCATTTTTATGTTAGCCAATGCCCATGCCCGTCCCCATATCCAACCATTTCTATGTAATCCAAAGCTGATGATGCCCAATTCCATCATCTTCTATTACATTCAAAGCCAATGCCTATTTTGTATTACTGAAATAGAGTCATTTTTATCATAAGAAAGTTAAAAGTGAACTACCCACCTCTTTAATGGAGTAAATATTAATTATCCATCAAAGAGATGGAAGCTTTAATGAGTACTTCCAAACATCAACTTTTTGGGTAAAATAAAAAACACATGTGGAGATTGTGCTTGTAGGTTTAATCAAATGTAAAAAAGGTAAATCTAGACTACCAACCTCTTTAATGGAGGCCAAACTTTTCTACTTAAAAAATTCAAGAATAGGATTCTTCCATAAAGCAAAGCAATGTGGAAGATGGGTTGCAGAGAAATTCGTCCGGATCTCAAAAAAGGCAAAGGGAAAAAGGGAGTTCAACAGTCTTTAAAATTGTAATTAACGATGAACGGGGATATCCCTGCTCATTTATTTAGAATGAACTGCGATATCCCCCTCAACGCTAAAAGCCAAAAAAAAAAAAACTGGCGGGAGGACCCAACTGGTTTTTTATAAGATGTTGATGGTGCTTTTGGCTTTTGACAAGTCTTAAGCGATTTTTTAGATTTAATCCTCTTAAAGCTACTATTCAGCAACTTTTTCCCTCAATTTTTTAAAACACCCTAGTTACCCTCCATTGAAATAAAACTCTTTTTCGGTACGTTCAGAGTGATTAAGGACAATTAGTGTTCCCATTGCAATCGAATGCATGTACTGGCTGTTGGAACCATGTCATGGTTTTAAGTGAAGAATAATTTAAGTATTTTAAAATAATTGAGAAAAAAATCGCCAGAAAATGCCTTTAAATGGCCAGATGTCCTAGATTAAAAACTTATTGGAAAATTTGGATACTAATTTGAAAAGTCTTGAAACTTGTGTCATTTTTAAAATAAAATAAAATTATAAGGTCTTATTTGAATTTTCCCTTGAAAAATGGCCATCAAATATAAATCAAGCTTTATTGCTACTATGGATCCTGTAGGAGACGAAATGGATGTGGATATCAAATGAATCATTTCCCTTGTTAAAACTTTTAACTTTTTGTTCGATAGCACCACTTTGTAGGCATGAATGCCCCCAATTGGGTTTATGAGATGAATCTATGTAGCAGTGGGCACAAATGGAAGACCAAAAAGTTTTATGAGGATTTTATAAGCCAAGTTGCACAGGCTAATTATCATTTAATTCTTATTTTTAATTTTAATTTTTTTTTATACCCTTCCTTGGGTCGTTCAAGTCAATGCCCCTTGAATCTGTTTGATTGATTATGAGAAGAGACTTGGAAATAGGTTCATGCATCCGGCTGTCACGGTGGGCCATGCTTGCAACTTTTTTTCTCCATTGATTTTGATGGATGATGAAAAAGAAGTCTACAAAACTTTTACATGGATTTTATAAGCCAAGTTGCACAGCCTTGATTATCATTAAATTTTTCTTTTTAACTTTGTTTTATGCCCTTGGATCGTCCAGGTCAATGCGGTGTTGGATCTGATTAATGGATGATGAAACCATGACCTGGACACAGTAGTCCATGTGGGGCATTCTAGCAGCTTCAGTATCTAATATAGATAGATGATGAATACAAGCCAACAAAAGCATCCAATTTATTATTGTGGTTGGGCAGCACAAAGAAAATCATTCCATGATTGATGATCGAATATACCATGGAATCGGAATCCAATGCAGAGCTTTTCAATTTTGTTGTTCACATCCCCATTCAATTCAATGGTTTCGATCTTATAATAATAATAATAATAAAAATAAAAGGGGTAGGTTCCGATGCAGCGTCATTGCCGTCCAGGTCGGGATTTCATTAAGAATTAGAGTCCGAATTCCCTATTTCTTAGAAACAAAGAGATACTGCTTCAGAACTAACAATCTTGTTCCATGAAAGTCTTTCCAATATTTTACGATCACCTTATTATTTTTTTTTTTCCAACTATCATTATAATATTTCATTTATCATAGGAAATATTCTTTCACAAACACTTTCTAGAATTACCGCTATGTGTTTAATAGCAGAACAACTTTTGATAAATTCTCTATTACTGTATCTCTCTAAAGAGTAAAGGAAGAACAAAAAGAAAAAAAAAAAAAAAAATGGCATCAAAGGAAAATTTAGGGAGCCCAATTAATCCATCCTTCACTTTGGGGATAATCAAGATATGAGTGGGAGCTTGGAGAGAGCTATGTCAGTTAATGCAATAACCTGCACAAAGGAAGTGGGGAAAAATGAAAAGAGCCCATTATAAAGAATTTTGCAAGTCAGCAACTTTCTTTTTCAAAAATATTACTCAAGCAACGCATGAAGGTTTTGTATCTCTTAATCAACAAATTTATGAAGCGATGGGGTAATATATAGAGAAGAGTGACAATATTGCATTACCAAAAATAAATTTATAAAGCGATGGGGTGTATATATAATTTATGTCACGCCTATGTCCCCCTTAGAAGGGAGTTGAGTCTGGTGAGCATTCGCTTAGATAGAGAGGGCGGGGGAAACTCTTAAGGACTGCGTATGCAGTGGTCCAGATTTTGGATACATACATGAGGCCTTTTGGTGGGTTGAGGCTTATAAAAAAAAAAGAAAAAAAGAAAAAAAAAGTGAGGCATATGACTAAAGCAGACAATACCATGTGGAGACGGGTTTGGGTTGTTACAGGTTCATCATGGATAAGCAAAATGGGTGGACGGTTATATGATTAGATCTTTCAAGCCATAGTGCTTATGTAATTCGTTGTAACCACCAAATGAAACAAACTACAACAAGTACACAATTGGATGAAAGATACAACCATCTAATGATCCACCCATTTTACCCTCGATGCCTCAAACCCACTAGATTTGATCAATCCATCCATCCATGTAGGATCAACTACATGTAATATCTTGACCATCCACCCTTACACCGATCTACCTAGGGCTACTAGATGAAGTTGGTATGCATTTCACCTTCACCTAAATGAGACTCTCTAGTTGGCCTCATGTAGATGAATACGTTAATTTGATCTAATAGATATTGTGTCAACATTAATTTGCCCCAATAGAAATTGGGTCCCACATAAATATGTCTATGGGCTTTACTTGTAGACCCGCCATTATTATGTTATTTACATAATCGAATGGTATCATGTAGGTATAGGTTATAACTTGATTACACCGTTCATGTAAGTGGGCCCTACTATTAGTGGGACACTCGTGAAGTGCATAGAGGAGCTACAGAAAACCGAGAGCTACAGAGACGGTGAGACACACAAAGATGTCAAATGGGCCGGGCCGCTAGTCAACAGGCCACGGCCCGGCCTGGCCAGGTCAACGGCATGGCCCGTGCCATGGGCTTTGCTGGGCCGAGAAAATGGGCACGACTGGCCTGTTACGGCACGTTCCTCCTGGCCCGCAATTATTTTGGACATTAAACTTCAGTACAATTATTTTTCTTTTATTAAGTTCTTTTATATTTTTTGGACTTCTAATGTGGCATATCCTTTTTTGGCCTAGTAGAGTTATCAGCTTGGTAACAGTTTTTATTGGGATGGTATTGTTCCTAATTGGGTGAGGCATTGTCTGCCCGTGGCTTAATTATTGTTTTGTTCTTGTTTTGACAAATAAAATTATGTTTACCAAAAAAAAAAAAAGAAGAAGAAAAGAAAAATTCTAATTGACCCCTTACACACAACTCTTTAACAACTTTTTAGAGAATTAAGAACCTCCATCTGTCTCAATTTAGGGGCACCAGTCATGGAGCCACCTTGGAAGCCAGCTCTAACACAATCGATGAGGCTCAAATGCAATCTTTTATTACCCATAGATTGTATACTGACTTAAAGTATGAACAGTAATATGCAGACTCCACATCCATTACACAACACACATGAATGAAACCAGGCTCAGAGAAACGGCCCACATCGTTCCTTAGCCCTCAACAAGTCGATGGCGCAAGTCCATCAACAACATGTCCAAACCTTTTTAGAGAACTAAGAACCTCCATCTATCTCAATTTAGGGGCACCAGTCATGGAGCCACGTTGGAAGTCAGCTCTTACACAATCGATGGGGCTCAAATGCAATCTTTTATAGCCTGGCGTCATTGGACTTAATAGAAGACTGAATTGTATTGTGAGAGAAAAGTAACAGCAAAACAAACATGGCGAACGCTGCGTTGGGTTTCTTGCTTCAAACCCTGAGATATCTTGCAGAGCGCGAAGCATCTCTTTTCCGAGGATTGAAGATAGAAGAAATCCAACTCGAGCTGGAGAGCATGCTTTCCTTCTTGAAGGTTGCAGATAGAAGAAAGATAAGAGAAATGGATGATGATGGAGTGCAAACATGGGTGGGGCAAGTAAGAGAAATCACCTACAAGGTCGAGGATGTCATTGACAAGTACATGTATCATGTTGCTGAGCTTCAACTACAGGCAGACGGAGGACTACTGCAGAGAACTCTCTCAAAGACCCTTCTCCTCCCAAAGCGTTACTCTCACAATCGCAAGATTGCCTCTGAGCTGCAAACCATCAAGTCTGAGATTCACGAGATTTCAGAGCGATACAAACGTTATTGCCTCCTAGAAGAAGGATCGACATCAAACACAAATGACGATGGTGGTGGTGAAAATTGGCAACATTTAAGACAACAAGCTCGCTTGATCCCAGATGTTGACATTGTGGGGATTGAGGAAAGCAAGAATTTTCTAATCAAACGGCTGACAGAATCAGATCAAGTGCCAGAACGTGTGGTGCTGCCCGTGGTGGGAATGGGTGGCCTTGGCAAGACTACTCTTGTTACAAAAGTATACAACCACTCAAAGGTGAAGAGCCACTTTGATTGCCATGCGTGGATCACGATTTCCCAGACTTACAAAGTTGACGAGCTCCTACGAAACTTGATGAAAGAACTATGCAAATCTACCAATGAGCCTATTCCAAATGGTGTTGCTGAAATGGATACCATCGAAATTAGCGAGATGCTCATCAGCTACTTGCAAACAAAAAGGTACGTGATTGTTTTAGATGATGTATGGAACGCAATTGCATGGCAACACATCCAACTTGCATTGCCAGATAATGGATGTGGAGGTAGAGTCATGATCACAACACGGATGGATGACTTCGCATCATCTTTCGGAGTTGGAAATGTTCTTCGCCTTGGGCATCTGGGCAATGACGATGCTTTTGTCCTCTTTTGTAGCAAAGCATTTTCAAACAAAAGCTGTCCTCTGCATTTAAAGCCATATGCAGAACGCCTAGTACAAAAATGTGAGGGGCTACCACTAGCAATTGTGACCATTGGGGGGCTCATGGCAATGAAAGAAAAGTCGAGCTTAGAATGGAGTATGGTGGAAGCGAGTCTTAGCTGGCAGCTGGGCAACAATAAAGATTTGGGAGGGTTGAAGAACATACTCTTGCTCAGCTTTAATGATTTGCCATACAACCTCAAGTATTGTTTCTTATATTGTAGCCTCTTTCCTGAAGATTGCCTAATTACACAAAAAAGACTAATTAGGTTATGGGTTGCCCAAGGTTTTATACAAGAGAGGAGAGGGCTAACATTAGAGGAGGTGGCAGCAGACTATATCAAGGATCTTGTATGTAGGGGCATGCTACAATATGCAGAAAGTGCTCTTCGATTTAAAAAAAAGGTACGGATGCATGATGTTCTGCGAGAGTTGGCTATATCAATTGGCCAGGAAGAGAATTTTTGCTACATAAATGATGGAAAAGAGGAGACTCTGAACAAAAAAGCCCGTTACTTGTCAATGTGCCGTAGTGTTGTAAACATTGGGCCGAGTAATTGTCATCTTCGCTCTTTGATGCTGTTCAAAACAGAAATTACTTCACTTTCTTTACGTGGCATCTTATCAAGCTTTAAACTATTAAGGGTGTTAGATCTAGAAGATTCCCCTATAAAGAGTTTGCCAGATGAATTGGTAGAGTTATTCAATTTACGCTATTTGAGTTTGAGGAATACGAATGTTGAAGAGCTTCCAGAATCCATAGGAAGGCTCCAAAATCTGCAGACATTGGATATTAGGGGATCAAAAATAAATATCTTGCCCAGAGGAGTAAAAAAGTTGAAGAAACTACGGCATATCTATACATATCGTCGTCATCAATCTTTGTTGACTGGCAATTTTTCCCATTACAAATTTGCACAAGCTCCAGATGGAATATGCAATTTAAAGTGCTTACAAACTTTAGAACGGATTGGTGCAAACAATGAAATAGTTAAAGAAATTGGAAACTTGACCCAGCTAAGAAAGTTGACAATTGAAAAGGTGGAAAGAAACCATGGGGTAGAGCTATGTGCCTCATTACGAAAGATGGAAGGCCTTCGATTATTGAATGTAATATCTACAAGAGAAGAAGAGATTCTTAATATTGAAGCACTGTCTTCTCCTCCAACTCATCTTGAAACTCTCATATTACATGGGCGTTTGGAGAGGTTACCTCTCTGGATTGTATCCCTTCAAAACCTCACTAGTGTGGCTTTACATTGGTCTCAATTGAATGAAGATCCATTGTCTTCATTGCAAGCATTGCCCAATCTCATGATACTTTATCTTACAGAGGCATATGTTGGGAAAGAGTTGTGCTTCCGTTGCAGACACTTCTTACAACTCAAGGAGTTGTGCATAGCACAACTCGCTCAATTGAATAAAATAAAATTCGAAGAGGAATCAATGAGTTGCATTCATCTCCTATTTTTGTTTGATTGCCCTAACTTAAAGAACGTAGAGGGTACTCAGTACCTCACTAGTCTTCAGCTTCTTTTCCTAAAAGAGGTCTCAGGGGAACTCTTAGGGAAGATTCGAGGAGATGAATGGGTAGACTTTCAGCACATCCCTCAACTCTTGAATTTTAATTCCACAAAAGGGGCCTATGAAAGGCTTCATCAAGTCTTTCATACACAAGTACCAAGTGGAGCTCAAGACTACCAAGGGGGACGAAGGAAAGGGAGGTAAGTTACTTTGTATTAATCTTATGCAGTTTTTAATATCACAAGTTTTTGAATTTCCAAAAATTATGTTGTAAAATTTCTTCTTATTAATGTGATTTCTGAGTATTAATAAAAGGGGGGAAACGAGTAAAGGTCAGCCTAGCTTCTCTCTCTTCCTCTCTATGTGCGCACTTGTTTCCCCTTCTTTTCTTTTTTAAAATAAAAGAAGGAAGCTCATCAAGTGTAAAAAGATGCATTAATTCTTATAGTGAGCTCCATTGTGATATTACTAGAACCTATGTCTAAAATTCAAACCCGGTCCAATCTACTGTCACACACTTTTAATTGATTTGGCTTGAATTTGGGCCTCCCTTAGATTGAATGCACCATTTTACTGTAACTCTGTTTATGTTGATGTATATTACAATTTCTCTCAAATATGTTTGAGGCCCGCATTTGAATTGATCAATTTATCAACTTGTAATTAGCTCCATCAATTTTTCTTTTTTCTTCGACCCCAAAGGACTTCATCATACGAAAATATATGATCTATGATCCCATGAATTCACTAAAAATTCGATCTAAATTTAATACATGGTGAATGAGAATTTGCAAGCAGTTTGAATTTTATAAAAGGTAGAATAACTCATGGATTTAGGTGGAGAATTGCAATTTATTTTTCTGTAGTAGCATCATGCATGGTTTAGCTCCATCCTATAGATAAATATGATAATATCTTGACTTAAGAGCCCTTGGGTTTAAATAATCCCAAATGTAGAAGTATAGAGCTCAGATTCTCTTTGTTGAAGACCTCTCTCGATCGCATTTGCAATAAAATTAGGTCCTAATAGCTTTGCGCCAGTTTAGTTACGATTAGGCTAAGCTCCATATTAGAAAGGGGTAGAATTATCATTCAGGCAGTTAGAAGGGTATTTTGGATATTTTCAAAAAAAGGTCACATTCTAGATCCTTAGATAACTTAGATTATTCTGAGTAACCTTCATGTTCAACTCATAGGAATTCAATGCCTGAGAGCCTTTCATTTCACAATTTTATATTGAATACGAACATAAATGTCATTTTTGTAAAAGTTAAATTGTCCCTTGGAACCTCGAAATACGTAATTCTTGAACTCATTGGAAAGTAGATTTAATTTTGAGAAACTTTTATTCTGAGCCTAGACGCATTCAAGACTCAACCCACTCATTTTTATTGATTTCTCCACTTATGTGAAAAGGACATAGATGTCAGTGGCTACCTACACACTGCAAACAGCTCTCTACACACTGCATTTAAAAAAAATAAAAAAATCCCTAAACTACCCATTGCCCTCTCCTTCCCTCTCTCTCCTTGCTCGTTGTTGTCCACTGCCCGCCCACCCTCTCCCCTCCCTCTCCCTCTCCCTGCTAAACCCTAAACCCTACTCGTTGCAGCCTGCTGCCCGCCCACCCTCTCTCCTTCTCCCTCTTCCTCTCCTTCTCCCTCTCTATTTCCCTCTCCCCGCTCGTCGCCGACCGCCGCTCGATCACCCTCTGCCCGCACATTTAGTTTGTATTGCACTTGTATGTCATGATACTTATTTGCATTGGTTATTATTACTACTGTATGATTTATATTCGCATATGTTCATACATCTATTCTTTATGTTTTGTTATAGCCCGTATACGGGCATGATATGTACTGCTAGGCTCATCTTACCCGGTCTTATGATTGACTTACATGGATATGTAGTCGTGAATTGTCTACTTTCTAATACTACTAATTTCATAGCTTGACGATGCTATTGTTGGCATTGTAGGTAAGCACCTGACGATGTGAAGTAAGCATTGGAGCTGGCACCAAGAGACACTTGATCATTTTAGGAGTCATTGTGTTGGAATTGGTTAATATTTGGACTGGTCTTCATTGGCCTTTTTATTTGGGGTTGTAAATAATGCAATTTTCATATATTCAACTTTCACACATTATGGGAATGAACTATCTTATTTTCTTGTTATGCTCTACTCTTTTGGTTTATGCCGATAAATACATAGTCTGTTATTAGTGACATGAGATCACAGATACATGTAAAATACATTTCTGTAGGGGCACGGAATCCTTGGGCCTGGGATGCTGCAACATGATATAAGCTTCTGCTAAATGTGTATAAAAGTGATGAAATATTGATATCCCTACTCAGGGATCGTGAGGAAAAAAAATATTCTACTATATAATCCCCATGGGCTTTGACATCTGGATTGGAAGGGTAACAATTTTCCTTTGTTGACATTTTTTTTCTTGGTTTCTCTAGCTCCTCTGTATGCCCTTAATTCATTATGTAAGATTGCCGGTGTCGGAGGATTTTGCCTACATGGTTTCAATTTCAAGTTCTTTAGACAGTGGGTCATGTACGGATGCTTGCCAGGTATTATTGAGATCATAGGGTTGAGACCATTTTCCCATTCATTAGTAGCCCAAATCTCATATTAGGGTGTTGGTGCCACACATTTTCATATTGGAGCAAGGGACTCAATCTAGGCCTAGACCCAGATTTGGACAGTTTAAAAAGTTTATGAATTAAACAAATTTGAGGAAGATGTGAAACATATATACCAGACAAGACAAAATTTAGGTCAGGCCCAACGGTTCCATGATAGTCTGGTACAGTGCTGTTTTTCGTCCCATATGAAAGGTTTGACTCATGAAAACCCCAGTCCCCAGGTCCAGCACGGATGATTTCATCTAGGAAATTCCTACTCCTTGCGTTTAATGTAGTCCGTAATGCTATTAAAACCTCCATTAAGAGGTTGCTTTCGAAAGGATGTGCCAAAAAACAGCCCGCTTGACTACTTTATGATCAATCTAAACACCACACACACTGCCTCTGCGGAATTTCACACATCTTGAGTTTTGTAAGCCACTGATCAGCTGGGATTTGGTAAACTATGAAGCCCTCAGAGAAAGTCTTTGAGGATCAAACAATTCATAGTTCCCCTAACCCAATAAACTTCTAGTATCCATGCATCGAAATGTTAACAATTTTCTTCTCCTTATTTTCTTTCCCCACATTTTATAAACTTGATTCAGGCATATATATATATATATATATATATATATATATGGGGAATGTTCATGTGCATCTTTTCCTCACCATAGGGTGAGGGACACTTCCATAAATGGGGATTTTTAAGTACAAAAGTGAGTTTTCAAGTACATAGGATGAGGTACACTCCCTTGTCTTCATGTGTAAAAAGGGAAAGTGTCCATATACTAACAACAAGTAAAGAGTAGTGTGCACCCACCATACACATCAATCTTTGGTGAAAGAATTGCCACAAAGTTATTCCTTTCCAGTGGATTTATATTTGTAGTCTTCTGCTTCTGCTTCTAAAGTTAATCCTTACCATGTCGATGCGTGCATCATCGTATTGGGCCCAAGCCATTGTTGGTTGAGAAATGGGCAAAACCTACACTGCTTTACATATGATATGGATAATGCATCAACAAAGGAAGGTCTGCATGTCATATGACATGGAGAAATGGGCCGTTACTCTGAAAAACCACTAACAATACTCTAACAAACAAATTGCCTTATTTAAACATACAAACACAAAAGATGCAGTCATTACAATTATTCCATCACAGCAATAACAAAAGGAAGAGAAAGGCATGAATATGATTACCATCATTCTTAGCATTCCCATTTCTGCCATTTGCAATGTTTTCCACAAATGTGTTAAGGATATTACTATCCGTACCTTCATTGGCAATGGTTTCCACAGATGCAATAGCTAGTGAATACTTGCCAAGAAGATCTATTATGAATGATTTTGATTCAGATTGGCATCGATTGACATTTTTAACTGACCAAGAATTGGGGTGCATTCAGGCTCAATTTACTATTGCATTTGACCTGTCAACCTAACCCCATGCCACTAACTCTACTGCAATCCACCAACCCAACAAGGAACTGTTAATTGCGGGTGTGAGCTGACCTATTTAACTTAAAGGTTTCATGCTAGCATCTAAAACCCAATAAATAGAGGAGCCATGTTCAGGCCAAGCCAGTACATGCTACCCACTTTGCTCAACCTGACCTATTGGCACTTATCATGAAGGCCGAGACACCCCAAAAGTCATGCGCAACCCAGGAAGGGAAACAGAAAGAATGTACGCCCATTTCATCATGGACCCAGAATTCCTGAAACAAAGCTCATTTACTGTACACGCGAATTCAAATGAAGGTAAGAAAACAGTTTAAACGACCATATACCCAATGCAATGAGTCATAACTACTTTACCTCGTTAGTTGATTGAAATAACACCTTTCGATAATGGTAACCTTTCATATAATATAAATGAAGCACTATCCAGATTAAGATCTATGAAACAGCAGCTAAAAAGATCAGAAAATTAACCCAAACGGTCATCATCCTGAAATTCAACTAAACAAAGAGAACACAGCCAAATTCTGATTAACCTAGGAAGTCCACAACACCATGAATGGCACTCATTATTAGTTAGTAGAGACAAGCACCACCTGGGTGGTTCAGTGAGCCATAAACACGATGGACCCCTGCATTTTGATGAAATCTGCAACATGAGAACATTACAGCTGACACATGAAGATGGGGCCCTCAATTTACCTGCCCATTACAAACCAGGCGGTTGGAGCAACATATTCCTGCAACTGAAAAAACAAGTAACTGAAAGTAACAGTATGGTGCAACATTCATACTTTCATACTCAAAGCCAAAGTTCATTTGCTGCATTAGTGCTATCAGTTGGAAAGAAAGGGAAAAGCAGAGACCACAATTGTTTTAAAAAAATAAAAAATAGAGACCATAACTGAAAAAACAACTAACGTAAAGTATCAGTATGGTGCAAGATACAAACATTCATACTCAAAGCCAAAGTTCATTTGCCCGCATTAGTGCTATGGGTTGGAAATAAGGGGAAAAACAGAATGAAAAATAATATTGCGATAATATTGCGACCAACCAGCAGAGCTAATTCATAGGTATCTGACATCACGGTTTATTAGAATTATTGGGATTAAGTGTGGCCCAATGACCACACATGCATGTGGGTCCCCTACTTTAGAAGACCAACTCAAATAAAGACTCCAATATTGGTTAGTCTAATGGTAGGGTTGGATCATTCATCCAATGATTATTTAATTGGGGCATAATTAAAATTGGCTTATGTGGGACCCTTCCACTGAAAACTATTGATCTGATCATTAACAAATAAGCCGATTTCAGTTTCTACTTACATTCTAAATCACAATATGCCCATAATGTTTTAAATCAATGGATGGATTAAAGAAAATTTATGGTATATTGGTTTTACCATATATCGGTTTCATTTATTAGATTTAGAAACAAAGGCCCAATCAAGGTTAATTTGGATATAATTCTTTTGAAGGACTAATCTCCATATGTGTAGTGTGATCTAATGAGGTTACATATGTCAATGGATGTAAAATTAAGGCATTTAAACTATAATGAAGCCCAATTAAAATTATCAATGTGCATTATAATGTGATGGGCCATAACCATTGATGAACCTAAGGATATTAAAACAATACACTTGACATCATATTAGTGACAATGTAGATCACACCTGGCAATACTATATTTATCAAGTTAAAATCCACAATTTTGATTTGCTGTGTAGCTGCCACAGTGGCCCAGTCATGATAATTGCAGATTTTTTAATTGAATTAAATTAATCACCACAGTTAATTATAGAATGAATAGTAACATCAAAGTTACGGGATCCATTTGGGATATCGAGGATCGGCCCACAGGTATGATCGTCTTTCAATCACTTGGAGACCAGGATAAGGTATCTTTACGCGTACTTCCTAATTAGACTGTGGTTGTCTTGCCCATAGGTGTCACCCGACTTTTTACATTCTACATAGTGGGATAGCCTTATTGTGATGATCGATTCATCAAAAGTAACCAAGTGTATGTTGTCCTTCGACCAACACATGGTTACTAAATAAGTCTAATTTAATTTTTCTTCCCATACTTCTCTAAATTAGGCTGAATTCACAATTGCGTGATTTAAATTCAAAGCATTTATGATTAACTGTGAGTATGTATTTATTTCAGTTGCCAATAATCTGTCTTTGCCCTCTCATATGTATTTATTTCAGTTGCCAATAATCTGTCTTTGCCCTCTCAAATTCCTACTCTGACTGGTTCCAACTTTTCCGATTGGAAAGATTCATGGACATTTGTCATAAGCCTTTTAAATATAGATGTTGCTATGAAGAAGCCAAAACCACCCAAGCCTATTGATGCTTCCATTGCTGTTGAACACGCAGAATTTGAGAAGTGGGAAAGATCTAACGATTTATGCCTGCAGTTGATAACGAATACAAATGCCAAGCAATTTAAGCCAACTCTAACATCTTACGAAGATGCAAAGAGTTACATGGATGCTTTGGAACAACAATTTAAGGTGTCTGAAAAATCAGTGGGAGTATCTATGTGGAGTTGACTTGCTAACCTGAGGAATGATGGTTCCAAAGGTGTGAGAGAACATATTGTAGAAAAGGTTAAACTGGCTGAAAAACTTAAGGAGACCAAAATGACGATGTCAGATGAACTTTTGAGCCAAATAGTCCTAAACTCACTTCCATCCTTATTTGACCCCTTCATAATAGCATATAATCAAAGGGAAGAGAAGTGCTCTAGGAATGAAATAATCGCTAAGTGTGATCAAGAGGATAGAAGGATGAGAAAGGAAGGGACTTTGGTTGTTAACCACATCTCTCACAAATCTCGTAAAAACCTCAAGGGTAAAAATAAGGAAGATAACTTAGTTAAGAGAGAGATCATGAAAAGGAAAGGCAAGAAGATGGGTGGAGATCTCAAATGCTTCTTTTGCAATAAGAAAAGGCATCTTAAGATGAAGAGGGTGGTACTAATCCTTGAACCCTGGACCTCTTGCACGGACTCTTAATCATGCAACCAGTGAGACACAAGGAAGATTGGTAATAAGAAAAGGCATCTTAAGAAGGACTGTTTAAAGCGCAAGAATTGGTTCGAAAGGAAGGTAAAGATTTCTAACATTTCTCTTGTGATTTGTGAAAAAAACCTTAAAAATGTACCTTCCAGTACATGGTGTATAAATTCAAGAGTCACAACTCATGTTTGTGATTTTTTGCAGGGCTTCCTTTTGAGCTGGAGTCCAAGTAATGGGCAGTCACCTCTCGTTAAGGGGAATCAACAAGAATCTAAGATCGAAGTCATTGGGATGCTGCAATCGACTTTGGACATTGGATTTCAACTGAATGTAACACCCTGACCCCACCCTAAATGCATTTAGTGTCTAATTAATTTTAGTTAGATGCTTAATGGTTGTTTTGGATGATTTTGTGGCTGGCTAGGTAGAATTAGTAGGGTTTTGACCATTGACTAGGTAGTTCAATGACCTTTTGGATAATTTGGGCACTTTCGGTTTGCGTGTATATTTTTAGTATTGTGTCGGTTTTTGGGTGCATTGCGTAGGGCATTTCGCGTACTTCAATTTTTTGTGTTTTGACCCAGACCAGTTGAGCCCAATTCGGATCCATTCATGCCCATTTTCCAGTCAAAAGCCTCAATTTGATATTAACTTCTTAAACCTGGACTTGCATGCAAGATTTAGAAATATTTCATTTTTAAAAGCCAAATCCAGCTCATTTCAAACGAACTCTTTTTTCTCTTCTCATTTCCAGCTGAAGCCTCCCTTCCCATTTCCCTCTTCTTCATCTCTTCCTCTCAATCCCTTGATGCTAATTTGGAGAGTGCATGTGAGAGATTCAGCTACAGCTCTTCCAACTTCATCTTCCCTAACAAGCAGTCCTCTCTACTAGCACAACCCATCTCCATTTCTACTATTGGTGAGAAAAACTCCATCCTATTGCCTCCTTGTTTGTGAAATCTGAGGATTTGAAGCTAGATTCCATTGCATGCATGATCTCTTAAATCTATTTCTTGCCTTTCTTCATTGTAGGATCATCCCCATCATCTTCTCCATCTTCTCCAACAAGGATTTCATCTCCTAAGCCCAAGTACATCTCCATTTTCAATCTCATTTTTCTTTTGGTAAGCTCTTTCTTCCTTAATCACTCCCGCTTGATTCCTATTAGTCATTGGAGGCTAAAGTAGTTGCATGCATGCTAATTCTAATCTTCTTTACTCATTCACAATTGTAGATATCTCTTCTTGAGCTTTCATTTGGGGGTTTTAGTGTTTTGAGCTTTCTTTGAGTGGGCATAGCTTGGATTCGTGATTTTTAGCTTCAAGCACCTTTAAGGCAAGTTAAAGACCCCACTTGTGCATGCACCTTCATTCTTTGGATTCTTGTCATGATTCATGTGTTAATGACCCCACTTTTAGCTCAATACTTAGTTTGATTTCAATTTGGTAATGGGTTCTTGTAAATTTGTGTAAATGGATTTGGTTTGATGGATTTTGGTCAAGGGAATGGATACGTATGTTTAGAGAGCATTGGTGGCTCATCTTGCAAGTTTTTGAACATTGGAATGGACTAAAAATGGTTGCAGGGGTAGCCAAGAGGGGCAGAACAGTCCCTGTCGCAGCCCCACGGACTTTGGCAGAAAGCACCCTCGCTCTAGTGAGCTTGTAGCTCGCTCTAGCAAGCAAGGGAGCTGCTGTCCAGCTACTCATTTGCCACATGTTACATTATATATTCTATTTATCTTGCTTAGCCTAGTCCAATGGTGCTACACTTGGCGTTACAGGTGAGGACCTCGATGCCATTGCCACGGTCGCTGAGGAGGAACAAGAAACTCCCCAATAATTAGCTAAGTGGACTTCTGATGATGTCCATTAGACATCACTTACGTTGAGCTTTAGACATCACTTGCATTGAGCTTTCTTGGATATTGCTTAACCTTAGACTGATGGCCTGGATGGTCATGATGATTAGATGTTTTAGATTTGCACTTTCTTTGGTATTGTAAACCTTAATTAATACTTAGCTTTTGCTACTCTTTTCTTCGTCTTCTTTTCATTAACTTTGACTTGAACTTATGGACTGTTTATGCTCTTGATTATGACTCAAATATGACATGGTTGGTGAATATAAATGGATACATGTTTGGTTAATTATATAGGTTCACAGGAAATTGAAAGGTACCCCTAATGTGATGCATTTATAACCTCACACATGAAATCTTGTGGGAATCCCGCTTGTGGGGATTGATTTTCAACGAGTTTGACTTGAAAACCCACGCGGGCGTACTGCGTACATCTCGCGTCGGGATGGGTGACATCTCGGGCTCGGAGTGTGACACTGAGCCTCCATATACATTTTATGCTTCAATTTCTAGAAACTTAATTTTTGCCATGTTAAGACAATAACATGTTTTTCTTTATTTTTGGACATGGAATGTTAAAGATTTATAGAAATGATATTTATGTTGGTGATGGCTCATATAAGTTAAGGTTGGACCCTATTTTTGCTCAGTCAATATTAAATACAAATTTAAACATGAAAATAGGGATTAAAAGAGGAGTCATATATGAGAATTCATTTATGTTGTGGCACAAAAGGTTAGGCCATATCTCGAAATAGATGATGGATAGACTAGTGAATGATGGAGTTCTTCGGAACATTGAATTCACTGACTTTTGGGTTTGCATTGACTGCATTAAGGAAAAGAATGTCAAAACAAACGAGAATGGTGCCACCAGAGTTCAAGACTTCAAAAAATTATCCACACAGCTATGTGTGGAAAATTGCATTCACCTTGTTTTTCAAAAGAAGAATATTTCATCACATTTTTCATTTTTAGATGAATACTCACATTTCGGATATGTCTTTTCTTTCGGAAAAAACTAATGTGTTGAGTACCTTTAAAGTATTCAAGGCAGAAGTAGAATATCAGTTAGACAAGAAAATTGAAATTGTGAGGTCAAATAGGGGATGGTGAATATTAGTGGCTAATTTTATGGGCTATTTTTGAATGGTCTAAGGGGTGTAGATTTTACAATTCACACCATAATTCAAAATTTGTAGAGCCCAACAATGCTAAGTTCTTAAAGGACCATGAAATTAGTGGGAGTGTTGGATCACTAAAATCTCATACCATGAAATTCGGGATAAAGAACCAATTGAAGTTAAATAGGTTCATTGTGGTACAACAACCAATAATCGAGGAACCTTTCCCAAACCAAACTGATGTCATTCTGTCAGAAAATGCACATACAGATGAAAATGAAATTAGTCAGGAGAATTAAAGAGGTCAGCTCGTGTGAGAAGACCGGCTGTTTTCTGATGATTACATTGTGTAATTAGAACAAAGAAGTAAGGAAATGTAAATGGACCAATCTAAAAGTTTCATAAAACAAGGTAGTGAAGGACCAGTTTGCAAATTAAAGAAGTCCATATACAAACTTGAACAGGCTTCAAGGCACTGATACTTAAAAGTTCAATGATACCTTTACCACTTTTGATTTTCAGAAAGCATTGTTGATCAATGTATGAATCTAAAGATCATTGGGAGCCAGTTTATTATTTTGGTATTGTATATAGATGATATCTTGCTAGCTAGTAATAATATATCAATTTTGAGAAAAAATAAGGCTTATCTCAAGATGTTCCCATTTTCAAAAGGGAGATAAGTTATATAAAGGTCAATGTCCAAAGAATCAAATTGAGAGGAACCAAATGGATGAGGTACCTTACGCTGCTGATGTTGGTAGTCTTATGCATGCTCAAACATGCACAAGACATAATATTAGCTTCGCAGTTGGCATCTTTGGTTGGTATCAAAGTAATCCAGAATGGAACACTGGAGGGCAGTTAAGAAGACAATCCGATATTTCAAAGGCACAATAAATCACATGCTCGTGTATAGGAGATCGGATAAACTTGAATACTTAGATGCGGACTTTACTAGTTGTCTAAATATAAGAAAGTCTACTTCTGGCTATGTATTCAAATTAAAGGGTGGAGCAATATCGTGGAAAAGTGTTATACAAACACTTTTCACTCCATCAATTTTAATGTTGAACTCATGGCGTGCTTTGAAGCCACGGGGCAGGCATAATGGTTAAGAAATTTCAGGGCTTCACATACTTTATTTTATTTTAGAGCCAATTGAGACAACATCTCAACTGTTCGATTTGCTAATAATGACAAGAGTTCAGGTAGTTCCAAATATTTGGAAGTTAAGTATCTTTTCGTGAAAGAAAATATACGAAATCAACTAGTGTCTATTGTTGGGATCTCCACAGATCTCATGATTACAAATCCTTTGACCAAGGCATTGGCACCAAAAGCATTTAAGAAACATGTCAATGACATGAGGCTTGTGAATTTGCTGTGATAAGGATTATTTTTTGGACACTGTTTGGGATTTGATCAAATTTCAGTTGATACATATTTTGTTTGACGATTGTCCTCTTGCTTTATTTTATCTACATTATGCACATGTGATTATGGTTAATAAAGCAGGAAATATGAGATATGACAATTTCAGTATAACCAATTCAATTGGATGGTCATGAAAAGGATCCTATTACCTTTATGAAAGACTTAGTCAAGTGAGGATTGTTGATGAGTGTAATACATGGAAGGAAGCATGTCACAATAATGATGTGTAGCGGCCATGATTCACATTGACAGTTTTTCATTTGATCGCTGTATAAAGGCTTAGCACAAATACGACTGGTTAGTCACATTTGAGAATTCTTTGTGATCACAATAATCAAAGAATACTGGGGTTGTGCCTGTGGGCTGTGGCCATGTGAACCAAGTGGGAGAATGTTAGAATTATTGAACTTAAGTGTGGCCCAATGACCACACACCCATGTGGGCCCCCTACTTTAGAAGTCCAACTCACATAAAGACTCCAATAATGGTAAGTCTCCTTGATAGAGATGTCTTTAGTGTTTATGGAAAGTTGTTAACCTAATAGAGTCTCCTATGCTAAGAGGAGTCTAAATCCTAATTAGATTTGGGCTTCATGATGGGAAGGGAGTTGCCTAGGAAAACCTATATGTAGGGTTTAGGGGTTACGGCTCCTTTCTACACAATATATTGGTTGCCTCATTGTTATCATGTAGAAAGGCCGTAGTGGAGGAGTGTAGTAAATCTCTAATCAAAGGTAGCAGTTCAGATCAAGCGGAGTCAGGTACGCGTTTAGATTTCAGATTTATGTTGTGTTATTCAGATCAATCATATATTTATGTAGATCCGATTAAAGTTATGTTAGTCCCAAAACTAACACGGTTAGCTAAGCCCATATCACGAAGCTCCCAATTAGGTGGACTCTCCATTGCAATGCCTCCTTTATCTTTTGCTGAATCTTTTTCACAACGAAAAAGTACTGTACAATTCCCAAGCAGTTTCAAAAGCCAGTGAATTGAAGTTAGCAACAAGAACAAGTGCACATCACACAGTAAGAGAATCAAGTGAACAGCTATGGATCCCACACAGTAAGCTCCTGTTTGGCAACACTATTTTCTCCCTCTATTTCTCTGAATCTTTAAAGCGGGTAGAGATTTTGAGAATAGAGGCTTTTGGCAGCGTGTTTCAACCTCTAAATGGTGTAGAGAAGTAGAGGCAATGCCTCTTTTTCCCACAGCCCACCATTGGATGCATGTAGAAAGTAAAGGGACAAAAATAGAGGCAGGTGAACAGTGATTCTAGCCCAACAACGACCCAGTCCAGTCTTTTAATTTATTTTTTTTTAAATCTGAGTGTAATCAGGGCCAAACGTCAAAAATGTTTACAAGATCCAATACGGCCATGAGACCAAATTTCAACCATAGGATCATCACCAATCTCGAGATATGTGCAAAAAAAACATGAGCCATTGGATGCAATTTTCTGGAATTTGTGAGCCATAAAAAAAGATCCAAACCATTAGATATCTTTGGAAGGATGAAAACGGCTGTGGTCAATTTTCAAGGCTTGATACCTTGTGGATCTTGAAGAATTTTTGAAAAACTTTCAACCATTGAAATAAAAGAAAGTCTATTTAACATAGATCCTTGCATTACCAAACACTCCTTTTGATTCTAGCCTCTTTTTTTATGACTCTTTTTTTAATGGATCTATTTTGATGGGTCTATCCAAAATAAGAGTACAGATAGCAAACAAGCCCTAACTAAATCGAGTTTTTCTTTTCTTTCCCCTAATTTAGTAGGTCTAGGTCAGTCATCATAAGTTGGCACATAAGAAATAAAACTTATTTTTCCTTTATTTTGTTCTTCATGTGTTTCTTTTGAGCAAGTCAGTATTATTCTCTTATAGTGTTTGCTACTTTAATGATAGTAACCATTTCAAAAAATAATAAAAAAATAAAAATAAAAAAATAAAACTTATTTTTCTTTTAGCCCAAAATGAGAGGCTAATAAATGTGTAAAATTAAATAGCGTAGAATTTTAGAGATATAGTGCTTCACCCTCATTGAAAGTTCGGATCTAGTAAACATTCCATAGTGGGCTCACCTTGCGCCACAATGGTACCAACCATTACGTAAGCCTGCTGGAGATGGATCTTAGAGAGCCTCTTGCATCAAAACTGTCAGTCATCCAATTGGACAATTTACCATTACTTGATGGCAGCCAATCATTTCTAGACAACAAGGTCATGACTGGACACCCACCTGGGAGTTGAGTGGCATAAGGCGAGGGTTTACTCCCCCCGTCATGTTCAAAACTGCCCCAAATTTACCAGGAATGAGTTTGTGTGGGTTTAGCAGGCGCCACCTGGGGGATTAGTCATGTTGGGTCAAAAGCCTCAAGGATACCCACATCATTAAAAAAAAGGTCATAACTGGATAAGTAAAATCTTCAGAAAAATAAGTTACAGCAGACCATGGTCATGGTGTGGTCCACCAAATAAACGATGTGGATTGTTGAACGGTGGATGTTTTCTTGAAATATCACTCCTGTGTTGGCCAAGCATTGTATGCTCAGCACTGTTTTCGATGAGATGGTATACTCCGTTTCAGATTTTACTGTCCGAGTTTTTCATCTTTGCAGTACTTTCGAGAAAATAGAGCAATTTTATAAGGTTTAAAGAAGAACAAGTCTATGAGAAGCAAAATAAGAGACTACATTTATGTGAGAGAAGCTACATTAGAAAAGTGAGGCTGTTTGACCTAGCACGATAATAGTTTCCAGCACTGTAATATAACAGTGATGAATTCACAACATTCTGACAAATGCAAAAAAGCAGCCTAAATTTGCCAAGACAAAAACCTTATATAAATGATGTATTAGCATAATTATGACTTAGAATGCTTACCTGAAAGGCCAAAATGAGAGGTATGAAGAACTTTCATCATTTGGGTTAGGCCCTTCAATCAACTTCTTGTCCACCTCAACTGATTTGCTACCATTTGAGATCACTTCTGTAATCATCTTCACTAGATGTGGGATCCAAGCAGTGCTGTTAGGAAGAACCTGTGATTTAAACATCAACCAAATTCACAATAATCTCATAGGACTATTTCAGTCAATATAGTAGGCAGAAATCAAAAGGTAGTACTGCATCTTCCACTATTCTCAACCATAGCAATTGGCATTGCAGGACCCCAAAAGGTTGAGATTTAAGTTATATCAGAGAGACATTGGCACCAAGATATTTTATGATGTCAAAATTGTCCAAAACATACGCAATGGCCTAATATTTTTGTGATTTATGCAACTAATTTGATAGGCCCACTATTGACAGAGATTGTCACCGGATCAATTTTCCAAATAATGCAAAAAGTATGCACTTAAAGAAAGATTCAACTAAAACATATGCATCATACCAGATTATTTCATTTGCACTCTTACCAATGAGAAATCTAAAGTTACAGATGATCTTAAATGTTTGAATCAGTAAACAAAACTTGCACACCATAACAACCACATAAAAAAGTACAGCTTGGCAGGCAGTCATTGATCAAGTTAAAAATCTTTCCACAAAATGCATACCAGGTATTCTATCTTTTATACCAGATGCATATGATCCTGATAACTTGTCAACTATATAGTCGTGATAGACTGCTACATTATGATAACTGTACTGTTCAGGGCTTGAAGACCCAGACTTGACCCCTGACTCAGCCAAGTTCAGGTAAAGTCAGGTCAGGTTCTAAAGTGGTCTTTGTTCTCTTTTATTTAGCTTGAGAGCAAAGAGGACAGATTGAAAAGAGGGGGAGGGGAGATCGGAGGGAGGGGAAATGGAAAAAAGGAATTTATCAAGAGTTGGGGTTTTGATGGGTAGGGCTTTGATGGATGCGGTTTTGAATTTTGGCCCTTTTCGCCATGCATAAACTGAACCAACAATTGGGATAAGCACGAAAATTAAAGCTTCTATAAACACAGATACACCCAATACATCGAAACGCATTGCCCATGGATAAAGAAAGACTGTTTCAACATCAAAAACAACAAAAACTAGAGAAAATATATAATAGCGGGAGTGTGGATTCGGGGTTTTGAAAGGGATTTGGGATGAGAAAAAGAAGAGAATAACCCGGGTAGGACCGACTTGTTCGTTTTCTTCTTCCATGAGGCATGATTCATCCAATGAAACCAAAGAAGACTGCCAGAAGATACTTGAAACATGACCGGACCCATCATTTCGGCAACCAGGTTGCCGCTGAGAAATGCAACGTCCATCCACAGATTCTAACTACGCCCAAAAGAGGAGACATTTCCGGGGGTGTTAAGAAATCATATTTCTTGTAAAAACCTATGCATTAAATTATTTAAGTTTATGTTGTATAAAATAATTTTTCGTTAAAAGACAACTGCCTAAAATAAAGGTTAAGAGTTTTTGCAAACATGGAAGTTCATGAGAATTTACTACCATGATGGCCTACTATATTTTTTAACATTGATAATTTTATAATAATTTTTTAACATTGTTGGTTTCTATAGGAGTCCTACTATGACTCTCAATATTAAATGGGTCCTTTAGTGTATATAAATTTTACATGGGTCCCATAACCCTATATTAATTACATAGTTTCTTTGTTGATTAGTAATTTTAGATGGGTCCTACAAATGTCACATTAGGTAACCACTATCATGATTACTAATATTAAGTGGGTTCCGTACTATCAACATTAGATGGCTTTCGTACTAATTAAGATAATATCAAATATTGTTTGGCAACTTAAAAAAGAAAATGTTTTAGATGCTATTAAATATATCTAATAATTTGGTGATATTATTTTAGACTGTTGGGCAACATAAAAAGAAAATGTCGATTTGAAGTGATTTTAAGATGTGTTTACCCCATTTAAAAAAGTTATGTTCTAGATGAGAATTCAACTGGAGCCTCAAGTCTAAAGCAGAAAGACAAACGTGGTTTTTCTATGGTCAAGTTTGCTCTCAACTGTTTTATCATATGCCAATAATACCCTCATAGAAGTACCCCGTTTTTTCCATCTCACCTCTTCCTCTTCCTCTCCTGAGAAAACCCTAGCAAAGATGAGAGATACCCATTCTTTCCAACCCCGGCGACCTCTCCAACATCGAGCCACACTTTTTTCAAGAAGTTTTATGTTTTGATATGCCGCTGATCTGATAGCCACGCTATTAGTATACTGTGATACGTACCGCAGTAAAAAACATGTGAAACAGATGCTAGGAAATGGATCTTCTTTTAGGGAAAGCTTCCTCTTTGAAGCGAAAAAAGATAAACTGAATGATTATTCCCCAATCCTCCTTACAGTCCTTATTTATAAAGATGACAGACACTTGCTAAAAGAAAAAGGTTATTAGATAAAGCAGATTGCAAAAATAAATGAGATACTAGAATACTGCAAGAAAAAATGGGGAATTTGCTAATTAAAAGGATATGGCATAGCTAGATTGTATCATTCCTCCTGCCTTGAAGAACCACCTTGTCCTCAAGGTTGAGAGTGTGGCACGCGTTCCTGAATGTGTACCAGAACTCCCATGTGGCAAACTCAGGACGTGAATTTGAACATTGAATTAGGACCACTGTCATTGCTCGATTCTGACGCTTGATCATATGACGATCCAATACAGCTATTGGTTCTTCCTTCACAAGTCCTTCATCGGTCATTAAAGGTAGATCTCGTGCAACAATAGCAGTAAAGCCGAGCGTCTTTGTCAAACATGAGACATGGAAGACGGGATGGACCTTCGAGTCTTTCGGAAGCTCCAATTTGTATGCTACTGGTCCCACCCATTGAATCACCTTAAATGGACCATAGAAGTGAGGCCTCAAATTCATTGAGCTGCGCGAGGCAATAGAAGATTGTCGATAAGGTTGTAATCGAAGAAAAACCAAGTCACCAACATGAAATTCCCATTTTGATCGATGTTGATCACCTTGTTGCTTCATACAGTTTTGAGCCAAGGCAAGATTGTCCTTGAGAAGTCATATCATAGTGTCACGAGCACGTATGTCACACTCAACTTGGGCCACCAAGGTACTGCCCTGAAGGTATAATGTGAGTGTAGGGGCTGGTTGTCCGTAGATAACTTCAAAGGGTGTCATTTTGGTCGCTGAATGAAAGGTAGTATTGTACCACCATTCTGCCAAAGGTAACCACCACACCCAATGCTTAGGTCTTTTCACTGGAACTCAGAGACAGATGCTGCTTTTAGTGCTCTCAAACAAGCCATGTCAACGACACCAGTGCTTGCCTTGCCAGACTTCACAAAAACATTTATTGTGGAGTGTGACGCATCTAACACAGGAATTGGTGGTGCGCTGATGCAAACTGGACGGCCAATTTCCTACACTAGCAAAGCTCTTTTGGGAAGGAACCTTACCTTATCAACTTATAAAAAAGAGATGTTAGCAATTGTGCATACAGTGACAAAATGGCGGCCATATCTATTGGAGCGTCGTTTTGTGATTCAAACAGATCATTGTAGTTTAAAGTTCCTAATGGAGCAGTGAATCACAACACCTGCACAACAAAAATGGGTTGCTAAACTTCTTGGTTATGACTAAGAGATTGTATATCGATGGGGCACATAAAATTTGGCAGCAGATGCTCTTTCGCGTCAATGCGAAGATGAAGGTCAATTGGCTATCCCCACCGGTCTTGTGTATTTCATGCGTTCGACAAGAATGGGTTGAAAATGATGAGTTGTGCAAGCTGGTTGATCATCTTCAATGGGACCCCAATGCAATTCGTCATTATTCCTTTGTTGATGCAGAACTCATATATAAGGGGCGTTGAGTAGTGTGGTCCAAAACGCCAATATGCATTGACATCATGACAGAATTTCATGCTTCATCAACTGCTGGTCATTCAGGTGCTCATAAGACTTACAAACGGGCAGCCTGATCTTTTTATTGGAAGAGAATGCGTGATGATATTGAAAGGTTCATGGCGGAATGTGATGTTTTTCAACGAAACAAGGGCAAGAATGCAGCTTCACCTGGCCTGTTACAACCACTTGCCATTCCGGATCGAGTTTGGATGGACATTTCCATGGATTTTGTGGAAGGATTGCCAACATCTTTGGGTAAGCAAGTGATTATGGTCGTTGTTGATCGCCTATCTAAAGGTGCACACTTTGTTCCGCTTTCTCATCTATATTAGCAGTGACAGTTGCACAACTCTTTATGGACCATATCTTTCGCTATCATGGGATGCCTAAATCAATCGTCAGTAATCGAGATCCAGTTTTCACTAGTAGATTTTGGCAGGAACTGTTTAGGTTGCAGGCACACAACTTATATGATGAGCTCTTCATATCACCTGCAGACAGATGGGCGGACCGAAGTGGTTAGTAGGAGTCTTGAAGCTTATCTTCGATGCTTTTTCTTCTTAAGTAACATGGTAAGAGGAGCACAAATCCTGCCATTATCTTTAACAAACTTCCTATAGTAACCGGTTAGTTCCAAAAATCCACGCAATGTTTAGACAAATTTAGGTGTGGGCCATCCAACCCTACTAGAAATCTTACTTGGATTGGCTGCCACTCCCTCCTTGGAAATTATATGGCCTAAATATTCTATTTGAGTTTGGCCAAATGAGCATTTTGAAAATTTGACATGTAGTTGATGTTTATGAAGTTCTAATAATGCAAGGCATACGCATGTAAATGATCTTCCAAGGTAGGACTATAAATGAGGATGTCATAAAAACAAACACATGTTTAAATTTGCGCAAGTGTTGGCGGAATAGCTCATTCATCAAAGACTGAAAGGTTGATGGCGGATTTGTTAATCCAAATGGCATCACCAAGAACTCATCATGACCATCGTGAGTGCAGAATGCTGTCTTGGGAATGTCCTCTGGATGAACCCGGATTTGGTGGGAACCAGATCTAAGATTTAACTTAGAAAAATATTGAGCCCCATGAAGTTCATCGATCAGTTCGTCAAGTGTGTGTAGCCATTGTGCTCCCAAGACAACATCACAACCACCCAATGGAAGAAGATAGAGGTCTGTGTGAAGACAGTATCCTTGCATGGTTAGGCAAACATTTGTACACTTTCCTCTGCATGAAAGTTGCTCCCCATCAGCAACAATCACATTAAAGGGTGTGCTGGCTTGCATGCAGCATCCAGCTTGCTATGCAACCTTTGGGTCCATAAAATCATGTGTACTACTCATGACAATAAGGACTATGACAGGTTATTTTTTAATGCAGCCCCGTACATTAATAGTTTGTGGGGAAGCAAATCCAGATATCGCATGTACGGATATTGACACTGATTCACTTGCAGATCCATCATCTTCATAAATAATAGGATCAGAAACAGCTCCCTCAATGGCTTGTGCATCCAGAAGAAATAGTGTTTGACGTTTGCAACAATGGCCAGGTGCGTATTGTTCATCACAATTATAGCACAAGCCCTGATGATCACGCCGATTCTTCATTTCCATAGGAGATAGGCACTTGATAGGAATGGTAGATGGTGTGGGTGGTGATGTGTCCTTAGGTACCGCCACTGAATTTGAAGGTGGCCGATTGGTAAGTGAAGAAGGTAGGCGGTTGGCTTGTGGTCGTTGTTACCAACGCTCAGCATTAAGCTTATCTTCGTGTAACCGTGCAAGCCCCATTGCAGCAGAGAATGATTCAGGCTTGAACATTTGTACCGTATGTTGAGTCTCTTCCTTTAAGCATCCGATAAAACAACTGATGAGTGAGGCCTCATATGTTGGGTTAGCTCGATTTGCAAGCTTTTCAAGTTGTGCTTGATATTTTTAGATCATCGAAGTTTGTTTTAACTTCATAAGTGTAGAAGTAAAATCCATAAATTCACTTGGACCAAAACGAATGCAAAGAGACCCTGTTAAGGATTTCCAAATCATCTTGCCTTTCACTTATGTTTTCCACTGATACCATTGTAATGCTTCACGTTCTAAATGAAATGATGCAAGTGTTACCTTTTCTGATTCCTCAATTTGATTGTATGAAAAAAACGTTCCGCCCTATAGATCCATCCAGTTGGATCCTCTCCGTCAAATCACGGAATATCATTCTTTGTGTGCTTGTTCTAATGGAACTGCTTGCACTATTCCGTGTATTCTTGGAATCTACAGAAGCGCTTGATCGCTCCCCATTGACCCGACCAACGGAAATCTCCTGTTGGACAGCTGCAACCCTTATTGACAGATGTTCATATTTCGCATCCATGGCTGCTAACAAATGTCGGATTTGATTCAAAGCCAGAGACTGTTGTTTGGAGTTTGCCTTAAGTTGATCGAGTTCTGTCTTCCATACCTGAGATTTGGTGCCTGCCATTCCCACAGCAGATCGATGCCCTGATGCTCTGATACCACTGATACGCATCCACAGTAAAAAAAAACCATGCGAAACAGATGCTAGGAAATCACTCTTCTTTTAGGGAGAGCTTCCTCTTTGTAGAATAGGACATTTTGGACACCTCTCTTGGACTCAAATTCCTCTCTTGAGCAGATCATGTTCCAATAATGGGGCATGCCTAGATGCATGATGGTAGTAAATTGGGGCAAGAGATGGAAAGATCCCATCATGTAAATGGTTTGGCCCAAATTAAGAAAGAAAAAAATTCATTTCTACTCTTTGGATTTAATGATTTGATGAAGAATTGCACATGGGTTTCATGAAAAAGCTCATTTTTACTCGTTGGATTTAATGAAATTTTATATTGTTTTTATTAAATAATTGAAATATTGCATATGGTTTTTTTTTTCTACTCATTTCTGAATTTTATTGTTGCAGGCTAATTTCTAGATGGATTGGCAATGGAAATTGGAATGGGTTTAAAGAACAATTCATCATCATCATAAGCAGAGCCTCATCCTATCAATTTAGGGTCGGATAAAGAATTTCTGCTCTAAAACTCCACGTAAAAAAAAAAAAAAAAAGTGAAAGAACACCCTTCAATAAATCTAAGGCCATAAAACCTACTATCAATTGGGAACAAAGGCATTAGGCCTTTCTCTCTCTGTTTTCTATGCCCAGTATACAACAGATACTATAGAAAATTTCCCTCTAACTATCCCAGGATATATTCTCTGAATGGATGCCCACCAGTGACGGGATGTGGTGATGCTGATGAAAAGGGCAAAATCTAGTACGCTGAAATAGGTGCCCACCAGTGATTGGGGTTGTGGCGATGATGGTGATGCCCTTAAAAAACCAAACTCTTCAACTGAATATATACATAGAAAAAACACTTAAAAACCCCATATTCAAAATCATTACAACAAACGAAAAACAACCTTAGGAAGACAAAAAAAGGCAATGGCAATGGGATGGTTCTTTTACAATAGTAATACTCTATTGTTGACTTTGACAATGGCAGGATTATTTTACCTAAGAAAAGGGCAAGATGTGGTTACGATGATGGTGTTGGGGTGATTACAATGATGTTCACATAGATGTGGAAGGCAAAGTGCAGTGAACCCATGGATTTGGGAACGATTATGAGGAATGAAGCCGAGGAAGATGAAGGGTATCATTGTAGCAAACACGAGGAAGAGACAGTTGCCTAAGGAGAGAATGAAGATATTGGAGAATCCGGCCAAAGAGAGGGAGAGACTATTTGCTTGCTGAGTGACATCCTGCCTCTGGATACTGAGAGAAGACAGATGTGCAAATGTTGAGATGGAGGACAAACTTGCGGGTTGCTGGAGAAAGGAGAGATCACTTACACACTCTGCATCTTATCAATGGAATTGTACTCCATGATTTCCATGAGTTACAGAATAGAAGGAAGAGGAAAGACCTACCGTTTGCAAGAAAGAAATTGGAGGAGTTGTGTTTGAAGGAAGTCGGAGGGTGTTTTCTTAAGGAGAGAAATTAAGAGGGAGCAGTTATAGTATGGAAACGGTTCTGAAGAAGTTAAAAGGGCGGTTGTCAACATAAATTGCCTGTAGGGTCAAAACCAATTGGCTCCAAATGTATGATTTGGGAAATTGGATTCAGTTTGTTTCATATTATAAATAACTAGCGAAATGCCCCCGTGCTTAGCACGGGCAGTAGAAGTCATATAAAAAATATCTTTTTTAATGAAAGAAATATAAAAAATAGACAGTCATGTTATATTCAAAACTACCTTTTTACAGGAAAAAAATCCATGTCTCTACCATCTATAAAACTTGAGAAGAACAACTCTTTTGTCTGTCTAAGTCTTTCTTGCTTGAAAAAGATTTGATGATTAAATGTCAAAAGGGCAATTCTTGAAATTCATCTATCCATATAAAAAGTTTGACTGAATGAAAACTAAGGTGCATGTACACTATCATGACGAATGGAAAAAAGAACAGAATTGTAGAAGTAGATAATGTGATTTTATTGATGAAGTTTGAGAATATGACTTGAATTGCAAGACCCTATAACCTCCATCTACAAAGGATAGTTGGCATCAGATTGATTTTTCTTTCTCATTCAAATCTTCCTTACTTCACACTCATCAATGTCAATGGATGGACTGAATAACTAGAGGACTGAATGCTGTGAAAGCATGGTGCATATTTGTTTACCAAGCAAACATGGAGAATGGGCTATGAAACAGATAAAGTATATGTGCATAGATATAAGGATAGAGGATATGACTTTGTATTCGAGAATATAATTTTTCATTTTGATAAATTCAACGATGCAAATACAACGGCCTTATCCATAAAATCAAGTTTTATGTTTCACATTTCATTTTGACCCCAACATAGTTGGGAAAAGGCTTTGATGATGTTGACGATTATTATTATTATTATTATGAGATTCTTATACAAGTGTTTCATTTTAATTTTGAACATTTAAAACTGATAAAATGATCACTATTTACATTTTTTTCATGACCAACTTTATGCTGAATAGTTGTAAAACTAATAGGACTTAATGAAATAATATAATTAACAGAGTTGGATGATGAAATTGTATCTCCATGCAATATCATTACCAACAATGTATATCCTTTAGACACGAGCATGCTGTGTAGACACAAGTATTTGTGAAACATAGGTTGTGGAGTTGTGAGGTTACACAAGTTCCTTTTGTATATAGACTTGTGATGCTATCATCGAATCATAATTCAACCCGGAGACAAATTCAAGACAACCTACGAGACATGGGAAGAACAACATAAATAAAGCAAAGTCTCCATTGCACCTAATACCTTTTTTAAGATTATGAATCCAGATTTTACAATTGTTGGGTTTTTTTTTCCTTCCTCTTTGAATGGATAGTGATATAGCTGCTCAATGAAAAATATTATTTATTTACTCAATTTATTTTCATGGAATCATTAAAGTGGAAGAAACTCAGTTAATTTTAAGCTTCATTGCATTGAGGGGGCAAAAGTACGTCTAGCAAAATTCAAGATTGTTGCGAAATGGCCTAAGAGCCCATAGCTTATATATAATAAAAAGATTAAAGTGCACACGAGAATTCCTTCAAGGAGAAAAAATAATCTTACAACTTGGCTTTACAACATAATTCAACAAATCCACGTAACCTACAACGGGCTGATTTTAATCCATGAGATGTAAAAACAATCAAATATTGAACACTTGTAAGATCCACAATCAAAGACATAGACTATCCAAATAAAAGTTATATTTTGAAATCCCAACATCTCAGATTCCTTTACCAAAAAAAAAAAAAAAAATCACAGATTCTGCAATCAGAATACAATCCTAGCAAAAAAAAAGCAGAACCTTCAATCCTATATAGAAAAAATTGGGGAGAACATTGCAAGAATTCATCAAAATCTCTTTTTGCCTACGAAATTTAGTGAACTTACAGTATTAATTGGACTCAAACCATTCAATCTACTCATTGTAATCTCTTTTGACTCAATTCGAGTAATTGAACATGACCCATAATTCTACCCTGTAAAAGAATACAACCCAACAACCACAACCAACAAAAAAGTAAGATGGCAACAAAATCTATCCAGAAAAGGGACTTTAAATTAAACACTTGTGCTTGCACGAACATTATTCAATGTGAGCTTGAGTTTAATGAAATCTGAGCTAGGAATTGAAATGCTAAAATCGGAGACTTCTCAATAATCACCACCATTGATTCCCCATGTTGTGAATTGATAGTTCTTCATCAAAAACATAAAATAATAAAAAAAATGAAATAAGAAATTTCGTACTTTAAGTTCAAAATCAAAGAAAGTACATTAGATCTCCAACGTAAACATAGGTTTTATCAGTAGGGAGAATAGGCATTTACAACATGTCTTTGACCGGAAAATATTATCATCTAAGCATTGGGATGTAGGAGCTTTTATCATGACCGTAACTGAATTACACACCTTTCTAACCATTTTGGTTCTATGAATTGGTAATTTGATAGCACCATGCTTAGTAACAAAGGACTGATCATATCTGGCCTGCCTACACCCATATCCAAAGTCAATATTAGTGGATTCAGATTGAGTAATGGGGCACTGTATGGCCTATACGAGTTTTTGGGGTCCAAAACTATTTTGAACCTTGGCCTAGGTGCAATTTGGGCTTGGCCAAACCTAAACCCACACGACCAACCAAAAGTCTAATCACGATCAGGCTTGTCTAGGTTTGGGTCTGGCTTTTGTTAGAAATTTTGAAGAAATGAAATCCGGGTCGAGCTCAAGTCTGGAATTTAGATTCAACCTAGGTACCTGCGTTACCTATAAAAATATGTATATATTTGATTGTTTAATACAAAGTAATATATACATTTCCTAAATTTTACACCTTAAAAACCAAACCAAATCCAAAAATTTGGGCACCAAACTTGACTGAAGTCAACCCAACTCAACGCAACCTGCATTCACATAGGCTTGACTTCAAGATGTCTGGGTTTCACTCAGTTGGGTTTGAGTTGGGCTTACCAGTACCTACATGCAATTTGAGTTTGTTTTTGGTCGAGCCGGTACCAGACCAACACACCCAATATGAACACTTACCCAGTCCTTTGAATCTGGGCTTGTTCGAAGCCAAAGAGTATTGACAAACCTTCTTTAGGAGAAATATAAGTAGAAAATTCCTATTTTCTGACAAGTCAGACCTTAGAATAATAACATTATTAATAATGCAATTGTACTTTTATATAAACCAAGTCCACATGTAGCTATGGATCCTGGGATTGAGACACGACCGCATTAAACATAATTGGGTTCAGATCTGCATTAGACTGGATCCTTCCCAAACCTGATCCAATGCAAATCTTCTCCTTGGGTCCATATGCTTTTATAATATTTCATAATAGTGTCACAAGTCATCTAGAAGTGATCCATTAGGGCCACCATCCACAAAAGTTACTTGGCATTGGTAGGTAATCTGGGATTAAATCCATTTTTATTTGACCTACAAATTTCGTTTGATAATGTTGTCATTGTCTGGGGTGTATTGCTTTTGGAAGTGATTGTAAATTGTATTTTTATTCCAAAAAAGTGTTTATTACTATGCAAATTTTATTGTGATGTACTTGCATACAGTGTCTCTATTACCATTATCTAGATATTTTTTATAGTTTTCAAGGAAAGGTATTATAAGTACAGGAGAGAAATACTTTTGAAAGATATGGACAAACCATTTATCAAAGGCCAATTTGGCAGTTCTAATCATTTGATCAAAGGTATGAGTACAAACTATTAAATAATTTTTATTTTGATCATTAATTTACAACTTTTGAATTTGATAGTTAAAAAACTTATGTGATGCCCTTAAAAGATGGTCAATGTACACCTTTTACATTTTTTTGGGATTTAGTGTGCTTTGATATTAGGAATTTGTGCTTGGAGAGAGATTTGACCTAGCACTATTCCCAGCTTGGCTTGGACTTCCAAGACGACCTGTTAAGTTTTAAGGCCTAAAACTGGATCTTCATCATTTACCTGATAGTCATTTTATATTCATGTCGAAATATCATAGTTATATGATCTAGTTGAAAGGGAATGCAATGCAGCACTTGACAAAGTTCAACAAAATAGAAAATTAAAAAAAAATAAAAATTTAAAACTAAGCGCAAACAGTATTTAAGTATAACAGAGCATATGACTAAAATATCATATAATCCTAACAATATGAATAGAAGTTGTATAGTCTGGTTATTCTGAAACCTAACCAGATGTATAGCCAATCATGTCAAATTGAAACATCCTATAGGCGTCAAACGACATAATCTTTACATCAAATTATTTTATCATAGTGAATAAAGTAATAGCTTCCAAGTTGAAAAGCAAGAACAGAATAACTTTAAAACAACATTACATTCAACAAATAAGATGTTTATAGCTTGTTGTACAAATAATATTAGAAAGAAAAAGGCAATGTAAGGGACCCTTGAGCAAAGTTTTAAGCTTTGATAGGAGCATCCTCAAATGTTGTATCACTCTCCGCCCGCTGCCTGAATCAAAAGCAGAGTAAACATGGGCACTTTTAGAATATGTTGATAGAATGAGTACTCATTCATAACACCCTCCAGCGGTGCCTTCTATAATTCTTGATAGGACAATTCAATTAAAGGAAATTGCAGAAAGCACATGACTAGAACAATAGTCAATATGGCACATCGGGAATTTTAGAAAAAATTAATAGCATATCAGAAATGCCTCATCTTGACAGTATGATTTAGAGGGAAATCACAACACAAAAGGATGCTTTAGAGGCTGGATAGAGAGCACTACATGAGTATAAAATATAGAAAAAATATATGTGCCCAACACAAAGGGAGCCTACAAACCAGGAAGAGAAGAACAAAAGAAACCACCAGCCAATAAAATCAGAAAAGGCATGCAGCCCAGCAAAAACGCCCAATAAGGAGAGATCTCCATTATTCCTAGCATCTACCTATTAGAATATACATATTTACTACCTTGACTGAAAGATAAATGTTTAGGACCTTTAGAAAAAATGGTTTTGATAAATGAACCATGGGCCACATACTAAAGGCTAGAGGATATTATGAATAATCTTGGACTGTGGATAAAATAATTCCTTCTTCAAGCAACCCTTAGGGCCTGTTTGGATAGGCAAAAAATAGAGTAGAGTAAAGTTAAATGGGCCTTAACAGTCTAAAATTTCAACTCTACCCCGTTTGGATGAGTCTGTCGCTATAGATGAAGTAATGTTGTAAGCCACATGTACTCCATGTCACTTCAACTCTAAATACTTCTATTTCTTTGAGTAAAAGTAGATTCTACTCCAAACCTTAACTTCAAAATAAGTATCCAAATGGAGTGAAGTGAAGTACTCTACTTTAATTTTAACCTCCTTCTCTTCACTCCACTTCACATTTGAAATCCACTTTATTTTACTCCACTCATCATTTATCCAAACTGGCCCTTAGGATTGAGAAACTGCACACATGCAACATGTGTCCAAAGTAACGCAGCAAAATACGAGACAGGTTGAAAAGGTGTTCTTAGCTGGCAATGTTTAATCTTTAAGATTGGGAATTAGAGCAATTAAAAAATTAAAATACGTATACATTAATATGAACAATTGGATAGAAGACTTATATGAAGCAGAAGGTATCAACTCACAACCATATTTTTAAACGTTAAGCATCATTGATAATCTGATGTGCGAGTTCAGCGTTCAATGTGAATAAGTACAAGAATTTCACCAAAAAAAAAAAGAAAAGAAAAGAATCCCGTCCAAAATTCGAATAATAGTTTTTTCTTAAAGCTTTCCAAATGTGTCACAAACGTTAGGTGAACCTGTCATGGATTTTTTGGTTGTATCATTGAATAAAATGTGGTCTGAAAATTGGGTGGGATGGTGAGTTATTTTATATGGTTATCTCACTCAATAACATCGTATAGATTACAAAGAGGTTTTGAGCATGAGCCTTATTACTATTAGGTTGAAATCATGTGGAGAGAAAGACCCACACAGACCTACAGAAGATGTTGCTCACTGTGACATTCTGTCAAACAGCATTTTCATATAGAATAAAAAAAAAAAAACCCAACATTTTGTATTTCTGAAATCATAAATGCAAGAATGCACTGTCTTTTTGGAGACTGTTTGTAAATCTCAATTTGTTTGTGATTCATAATTTAAGAGAAAAACTCGAATGAGGATTCATTAGTTTCATGAGATGATGGAAATAATCATACTAATTGTTTTGATTTCATTGTGACATTCTGTCAAACATCACTTGCACATAAAACCGATCAAAAAAAAAAAAAAAAACAAAAAAACAAAACCAACATACAACTGAAAAAAAAAAAAAAACCAATGAAAAAAAAAAGAAGTGGTAAATAGGAAAAAGGATGCAACACCTCTAGCTTAGGTCTGGTGGACATGGTAGATGACTGGAAGTGCCAACAAGTGATTCAGGCATCGTCGTAGCAACACGAAGGACAAGGCAGTGGCCCTTGGGGATGATGACGAAGGAGCCAATGAAGATGATAGACTCCGCCATTGCTGAGAAAGTTGCGATAATGTACGCATCTGATCTATGATTTCCATCCGTTACCAAAATGCATGTTTATAGCAAGTTAGAAGAACGATGGGTTGTAAATCCAGCGATTTCAAAGAGGTCTCTACAGACGTGGAGGAGAAACGGTACTTAATAATGGGGCATTAGTAGGCCATTATCGGTAGGAGCCTAGGAGGTGAGGGAGGAAGTGAGTACGGAAGAGAGGAATCGTCTCAGAAAGTTAAGGGCAATTTAAATTCAATTAATTGCTGCGGTTAAGGAGAAGTCAAAATTCTAACACCGTCAAAATCAGAATTCCAATTGGCTACGGATTCCTCAATTGGAATCCGTCCGCTTTATATATATATATATATATATATATATATATATATATATATATATATATGGGAAGTTTCAAGTGCATTTATCACTCACCATAGTTTGAGGGATACTTCCATAATTGGAAATTTTCAAGTACAAAAGTCACTTTTCAAGTACATAGGGTAAGGGATAGATGCTTGTCTTCATGTGTCACTTTTCAAGTACATAGGGTGAGGGATAGATGCTTGTCTTCATGTGCAAAAAGGAAAATATCCCTCACCCTATGGTGAGGGATAGATGCACTTGAAACTTCCCCATATATATATATATATATATATATATATATATATAAACGGAAATATTCAATTGGAATCAGGAGAGCTGCAAGCCGGCCGTTGGATCATTCTTATTCTCCAACGGATGGGATGACACTTCTCACAATCTGGCATATATATATATATATATATTTATGGGGGATATTCATGTGCATCCATCGCTCACCATAGGGAGGTCTCTCACCTATGGTGAGAGATGAATGCACATAAATATTTCCAATTATGTAAGTGTTTCTCACATATGGTGAGGGATGGATGCACATAAATATTCTTCATATATTATATATATTATATATATTAAAGCAAAGGGAGAGGTGGGTTGTGAGGAGCGCCACCTCAGCATCGAAGGAGTTCTCCTTTTAAATAAATATACATAAAAAAACTTAGAGTGATTTAAGGAGCCATGTCATCACATTCCACTATTTTATCTCCAAAAGTATATATCAATTTCTTCTATCTCCTAAAGTATCTCAATCAATATCTCCTAAAATTAAAGTTAATCTTTCAAACATAACACAAAAGACATTTCTAAGGGGGCCCACTATATATATCTTATGATCCAAAAATATCAATCTCTTTCACTTATGTGTTACCCCACAAAAATTTTAGAGAACTTAATAAATCTAACCCATGCACCATCTTAGTAGGACCACCTCATAGAACTTATCAACCTGACTCAGATGTTAAATGGACTTGAGCATTTGTTGAACTGAGGCCTTCAAAAAGTTGTCATATATTTTCAATACTTTTTTATCGTGTGGTTTGAGCTGGGATGATCCTATGTGCATCCGGACTCAAACCTTAATCTGACCCCAGCCTTTAAGGGGCAGTCTCAACCCACCCATATTTTTTGAGTAGGCAGGCTTGAACTTAGTATCTAAGACTTAATATACACCTGAACTCAGGCCGTTCAATCCCTATTGATCCATTGAAATTCCTACAATAGGCCATTAATTTAATGGAATTCTAAATTATAAAACTTATTGCACATGCTTGTAATGAGGTTAGTTTTGATGCTTCAACATTCATGTAAAATCTAGAGCCTCAACATTGATGAAAGCAATTAAATTACCCTCTCTATCTTTATCTTCCACCAAGTATAGATCCCATGTGAGGGACCTTTTTTCCTTGGATCATTGATGTAGAATAAATGGATTCTACATCTCTCTCTCTCTCTCTCTCTCTCTCTCTCTCTCTTAAGTATTTGGTTGGATGTGGAATTGATTTGCATTTTCCAACAGGTGTGTTTTAATGGTAACTGGGCTCAAAACGAGTAGTTAGTGTTTTGGGCCATTGGTGTGAGACTCATCTTAGCCGCACTCACACTGCACACGATATACCTAACAGATTGAGCCCCAGCGGGGTATTGATAGGAAAATGGATGCATTTGTTTTTTATTTTCTCATTTTTTTTTCCTTCTTTGAATGGTATCATTTGTTCTTTTTGCTTCCATCCTAAGTTTTCTCTTTTTTAGTAGGGACTTTCAACCCATGTATTTTTTCAATTTACAAAGATTTTATAGGTGCGATATTACAAGATTCTCATTATTATTTTCACGATAATTTCTTCCTTTCATCATAAAATCTCAAGATCTTTTTCCACTTTATTTTCTCCTAAAAATTCTTAAAAATAATAGTAGTGGATTCTTCTTTTATAGTATTAATTGTTATAATAATTTTCTATATCTTTATTACAGCCCGGGCTTAGCACGGGCGTTTGTCGCTAGTATATATATAAGCAAATGAGGAGGAGGGCTGTGAGGGGTGCCACGTCATCACCCACATGAATTCTCCTTTCAAAAAAATACTTATAAAAACATACGAGTTTAATGTGGGCCACTCCAAATCTCTCTCTTTAATACTTCCCTGAAATCTCTCATCCTCCTAAAATCTCTCATTCTAATACTTCATGAAATCTCTCATACTCTTAATAGGATTGAATAACTGCTCAATAGGGCCCATATCTCAATAGTTGTGAAACCTCATCACTCCATCTATATTTTCCTAACTTTTCTCTTGATCATCTCTATTCCTAAAATCTCTACGATTTGGGTAATCATCTTGTGGATAGGATTGAATAACTGATTTCATTTTTTTTATTAAAAAGGAAAAAAAAAAATGCTCCGTGGGTCTTTCAAATATTTCAACCATTAGTCCCAAAATCTATCAAGAACCGTTGGATTGATCTCGAGAATTTTATGGCCTAGTGATGGACAGACGTTCGTTATACTAATGCAAGCTGTGAGACCATGATTTTGTGTAGTTTGCTCTCACAAGAAGGAACGGAGTTACCAAAACAAGAAGCTTGGATTGGATATCAAGCTGAGGAGCCCACCAAGCAATGTTACCAAATTAGTAACCTTCCATACTCTCAAAGGTGCACTTCAGGTTAATATTTATGTACAATCCAAACCATTTAAGTTATGTACTCCACTCTCAATCGAGAATGACTTGAAAAAGGAGGGGACTGGATGGGCCGGTGGGGGCCGAAATATATCTAAGGCTAAGCCCGGTTAATTCAGTTTGTAAGGGCCTAATATTCATCATATGACAGTTCACATGCCTGAAAACTGAGGCATTGGTCTAGCCCATTTACAAACTAGATATCGTGTTTGGTATTAAGATGTTGGGTGATGCCAAGCAACCCCCACGCAACCCACACCAACACACACGCAAAGCTACACTAATTAATTCAAAATCCAATGAATGTTTGTCACTACATATTCAAATAAATTTTGAATTTATAAGTAGAAATTATGGGTAAAAGAAGTCTAATCAAATCATCGCAACTAATTATTATGTAAGAATCAAAATTCAATCAAAGGTGGGTACAAAACAATTGAGATTGTACGTAAGATCTCAAATAATGTTTGTGGACTTTGTTAGTTTTTTTTTTTTTTTTCTAAGACGTGAAAATCATATTATTATCCATTATATTGGGCATATTCATTCCTTTGAATTTTTTGGATTTTTTTTTCAAAGATATTATAATCACATTTTGTGAATTTCATTGGGGTTTTTTTATACTTTTTTTTTTCCAAGGAGAGCAAGATCTTATTTTTATAAATTTGTTAGGGTTTTTTACCCAAATCCACTAGCATATGGTTTTTCTTTCTGTTTCTATGGATTCTCTTTTAAAAAATAAAAATATTATTTTTAGTGGATTTTATAATCCATCATAATATAATTCCTTTCATCTATTCTTTATAATATAATCACATTTTGTGAATTTCATTGGGGTTTTTTTTATACTTTTTTTTTTCCAAGGAGAGCAAGATCTTATTTTTATAAATTTGTTAGGGTTTTTTACCCAAATCCACTAGCATATGGTTTTTCTTTTTGTTTCTATGGATTCTCTTTTAAAAAATAAAAATATTATTTTTTGTGGATTTTATAATCCATCATAATATAATTCCTTTCATCTATTCTTTATAATATATTATTTTAGATTTACTTTTCATTAATTATATTTAAAAACTCTTAAATTTTTACATATCAACAATTTTAGCCCCGGACTTAGCACGGGGCTTTATTGCTAGTGTGCGTGTGTGTGTGTATATATATATATATATATATAAACTAACAAAAAGCCCGTGCTAAGCACAAAAAGCAACAAATCACATTTGCAATACCAAGTATGTGTGATTATTTACTAAATAAAAAAAACAACTAAATTGCTTTTGCAATATAAACAGAATGCATAAATAGAAAAATGGTTGCAGCATACCTATTTCATAAAGAAGAGTAGAAGACCACTACAAGTTGAGCAACCAGAGGCGGGCTTGTCACAATCCCTACAAAACCACCAAAAGCTCCAAACCGATTGTTTAAAAAAAAAAAAAAAAAAATTGCCTTCAATGAGTGCCCATTTTGCTTGTTCAAAGTGCGCAGTGTGATCACTATCTACAAAATGAGTTGGAGTCATGCAGATTTGGAACTTACTAATAGGCAAAGAAAAAAACATTTCATTAAACACTTGTTTAGGAAACCTGTCATTTTGACCATTCGTCAGGTGGATGGCCCAAAGTTTGAAACCAACGGTGATTGAACCATTGTATTCAAGATTAGATTGGAGAAAATGCACAGCGGTGAACATTCAAACGGCAAAAACTTAAAACAACTGAGCGGTCATGATCATGCAATCATCATGATCATATGCCCTCGTCTACAATTGGTGTGGTGCACAAAATCTATTATATATGCTGAAAAGCTGTGATACGTGAAAATAGTGAAAAGGATGAAGTGGTTGAAATGAGGAGCGATAAGAGTTTTTTTTTTTCTTTCTGCAAGCCACGTCTCAACTTTCATACATAAGAAACAATCGGCAATAAGAATTAACTGCAAAAATACATCCCTGCTTTATTTTCCTTTGTTGCAATTGCAAGAGGGGAGGAAAAGAAGAAGACGACTTAATGAAATAATGTAAATGGATTACTGAAATAAAAGGAATTAAAGATAGAGATAGAGGAGAGGCGTTCTTCCTGTAGTTGCTAAGAGAGGAGATGTGCAAGTCGCATCTTATCAATGGAAGTTCGTAGGGATTCTGGAAACGAAGACGAAGAGGAGAGGAGTTTTGGCTAATCCATGGGAGGATGTTGAGCGTGTGCACGTTAAGGAGAATATTAAGGTTCGACGATTAAGAGAAATCAGGGATGGAAGGTCAAGAGACGGTTTAATCATTTAAGTGAGAGTCAAGATTGATGCACGGTCAAAATCAATTGGATATATTATAACTAGAGGATTTTACGGAAAAAAACTCAAAATTTGATCATTTCTCGCGAAGGGTCCCTGCAAATTGTACAGCACAAACGAGGTCTGTCAGGTCTTATTTTATTTTTTTTTTCAACTTTGATAGGAGCGACGTTGAACTCGTGAGCGCATCTCCTAATGTCTTCCTCTTCCTCCCCTCCTCCTATTTCTCCATCTCCCCAACTCCATCTTTAATGGCTGGCATTTCACCACAGCAGAAAATCAATGTAAACCCCTCTCTCTTTCTCTATCATTTCACAACAATATGAAAAGTTAACACAAAAATATTTATTTTTGAAAATATGGGAAGAGGAAGAAAAGACTGATTATCCATTTTACCTTCTTAAGAGTTTCCCAAGATGATGGTAATGAGCCCATTGCCATCTTCCATCACCTTTCTCCTCCCTTTCTTGCTTCCCAAACAGTAATCTCTCCCTTCAACATGAAATCCCCTCTCACCACCACCCAATCCCACTTTATCTAAACCCAAATTTCTATTCATCTTCAGTATCCAATCCTTGCCGGCCTTTTCCTCACCTTTCCAAACACCTTAACTTCTCCACCCTTACATGTCACCATAGAACTCAATCCATCTACCTTTGGAGTCATTGAAATCTCCTTTGGGTGCTCACGTCGCATCAAAATTACATCATTTTGGATTGAATTCTGAGGTCCAACCCTAGAAATTTCTACTAGGGTTCAGATATAGAAAATTCTCTTCCAGGCATTTCTTGGAGCATGAATTCAAAAGAGGGGGACCTCCATTTACTAGTGTTCGGACTCTCGGATCCGAAACCAGCAATTCAAGAAGCGAATTCTCTACTGGGTATATTTCTTTAGATGGAATCTCTTGTGGGCGATTTGTAGAAGAGAAAGACATGCCTCCTAGAGCAAGAACAGGTGATCTAAAATCCATCCATGAACTGGAGCCGATAGCCTTACGTATGGCCTTTCTAAACAGTTTAAGGGAGCATAGAAAGAGAGAAATGAAATAGAAGTTTCAAAGAAATTCGTTTACATCTATCATCATTGCATTCCTTTTTCACTCTTCCTTGTTTCAACCTTGGGTTGAATTTCAGAAGTTAATCAACATTAGGAGACGAAGATGAAGACATTAAAAGATGCAGTGACGAGCGACGATAGCATTGCCCCCATTAGAGACGAGTGACACCAGCGTCGCTCCTCTCAAAGTTGAAAAAAAAAAAAAAAAAAAAAAAAAAAAAAAAAAAAAAAAAAAAAAACCGAAACAAGGCTTGAAGGGCCCCATTAGTGCTGTACAATTTACAGGGACCCTTCATGAGGAATGACCAAATCTTGAGATTTTCCCGTAAAAGCCTCTTATAACTAGCAAGAAATGCTCGTGCGAAGTCAGAGCCCAGAAATAAAGATATATTAAAACTTAAGAGTTGTATGTGAAATATTGTTGAAAAGAAAATAAATCAGTAGTAAATAAATACACTCTTTATCATTCTCAAAATTTATAAAGTAAAAGGTGAGTTGGCTTCGATGAGAATTGGTTGGGTGTCCCGAGATGGGGAGGTGGGTTGGACGAAGGTGGGGAAGGGGTTCTCTTTTTTTTTTTTTCCCCCCTTTGTTTGATGTTGGGTTATGGGTTTTGGTTGCTGTTGGATGTGGACTTTGGTGTTGCAGGAAGGTGGCTGGGTTGAGGGATTCGGCAAAGGGTGTTATGGGAGATGGAGATGGGATTGCAGGGACGGGATGGTAACGTCGGGGATTGATGGATGATAGGGGTAATCCGCCGATCGATCGAGTGATCGTTCGGCTTTGATACCAATTGATACAATCCTAGGGTAAGGATTGCAAGTGCCGAGGCACAATTAGGGTTCTGATGGAACAATCACACGATGAAGACACTCTCCAACGATAAACCCACTAAGGGAAAATTCTATTAACTCAAATCTCTGATATCATTGATCTTTACAATGTTATATTTAGAATAAAAGAAACTTAAGGGCTAAGAAATCAATCCTAATCAAACTAGAAAACCAAATAATAATCCTATCCAAATTAGAAACTAATCATAAATACAACTTATTAACTAAAATTAGAAACTAATAACAATTAATAAAGATTTCATAAATTTTTTGGGTCCCACGTGTGGACCATGTCTCTTTCTCCGATGGATGTATAGTGCTGCTGCATCACAAGCCAAAGTAGGAAAAATAGGGAAACCGAAAGAAACTTGAACAATCCACTAAACCATACTAAGTTGGCCCTGAAAGAGAAAGCCAACTCCTTCCAATGCATCATTATTTGCTTGGATGAGAAGCTTTTAAAAGACCGATTGATTGACCTGCACGACCAAAAGCTTTGTTTTCTCCACCAAAGAGCTATCACTATTACCAACACCCTCAAAGCACCTTAAATTCCTCTCCTTCTAGATTGTCCAAATAATTGCAAGGAAAGTCAGCCTCCATAATTCCTTACCCCTGGGTGCCCTCGTTGGGGTTCTCCACAACTGAAAAAGCTCTGGAAGGGTCCACTGAGAGACCCAACAGTAATCAAACAACTTTATCACCGAGCGCCAAATGTATTGAGCGGATTTGATATTCACCATGAGATGGTCCACCGACTCCTCCTCACTTAAGCACATTGGGCACAATCCTCCCCTCCTTCTTAAATTATCCAAAGTAAGAATTCTTTTCCGGATAGCCAAGAATTCTTTTCTGGATAGCCATCCAACCAAGGATGACCACCCTTGGCGGGGCCTTGATCTCCCAAAGAGCCCGTTTGGTAACTCTAAAATTAAGGACTTTTTTTTAATCATGTAGAGTTTTTTAGAACTTATTTTTATGAAAAATTGGTTTTAATAAATCTCAAGTTTGAAATGTGATTAGAGTTTTATCAGACACTCTCAGTTGTTAATAAACTCTAAATGATTTTAAAAAATACTTATTTTTAGAGTTACCAAACGGGGCCTTAGATAACATATTTTCCTCGGTATTGCGTTTATATGAGGATGTGGGAATTGGATAAAATCTGGTTTACTTAGAGGGCATCATTAAAAAATAATAATAATCTGGTTGGGTCATTGTGCAATAGATGAGCAAACTACAAGATGTTTATTAGAGTCTGAAACTGGACCTTCACTGTAGGAATGTATTTGACATGCAGTTCCATTGGATTTATTACTGAGCTAAGTGAGAGCAATGGCATCTTGAATATATTTCTGCTCAAAGAACTATTCCTGCTAGTATAAAAAAATAAAGTAAGAAAGAAATGTGCTTCTCTTCAAACCAAGAAAATATGACAGTGGAAAGGTCTTTCATGAAAAATGAGGATTTTTAGACTACTTCACTGATATTGAAATCTAAGAATGTTGTCTACATAAACAAACACGATAATAGATCTTTGTGATGGTTTCTCGAGAAAAACCGCACTTATACATACTTTCTTTAAATCCAACAAAGAGAATTGTTGGATGTAGAACTATTCAAATCATGCACTGGTTCTTGTTTTAGACCTTAAGTTTGACACAAATTTGGGGTCATGAACGAGGAATTATCAGATATGGTCAGGTCATGCCCAAACAAGGAACAGACTGGCTTATGGTGCCTCTTCCTCCCCAACACCCTCTCTCTCTCTCTCTCACACACACACACACTCACTCACTCTCTCTCTCTCACACACACACCAGCCCACTTCGACCCCCAATTTGGTCACGTAAATTTTGACTCCTATCTAGCTTTATCTAAAGCTAGAGTTAGGCCCTTGGAATAATAGCTCTTACAATTAGATGGTTGGTTCCCCATTTCTGCATAGCCACCACCGGTAATGACTCTATATATCTGTTAATGTGACAAGCCCTTCCCAAGCTAAAGCACTGAAACAGAGTGCTCTGCAGAGCCTATTGTATACCCAACAAGAAACAAGAAGCACAAATAACTGTACTCTACAACTGTTAGATTGAGAGTAAACAAACTGTGATAGAGATTAAGTTTGGAAAATCTGAACACAACTGATCTGTCTCATTAAGATCCTGCAGCAGTTTAAATACACAGAGATAACCGCTCACTTCCTAACAAATAGCAACAACTCACCCACTAAGAGTTTGACCTAGTAAAAGATAACCCATTACACTAACCACTTTCTTAACACTAGAGAAGTGTAAGACACGTACATAACAAACTAAACTTATAACTAGGAACTCAGTAACAGAACTGGCTAAACTCATAAGAAAAATCTACCCAACAGATATGACCCATTATGCAGAACCCATTTCTGCATTATTTCAACATTAATCCCCCATAATGCAGAAATCTACAACTCCCAACATATTTCTGAACTGCTCAAATTTAACTGAAGGTAATGGTTTTGTAAAAATGTCAGCTATCTGTTCATTAGTGTTGCAATATACAATCTTGATGCTTCCATTCGCCACTAACTTGCGGATGAAATGATATCGCAACTCAATGTGCCTTGTACGATTGTGATTCACTAGATTCTTGGTCATTGCAATTGCAGACATGTTGTCACAATAGATTACAGTGCCTTCCTTCTGATCTTGCTTCATGTCTGCCAAAATTCTTCTCAGCCAGATTGCTTGACAAGCAGCTGAAGTGACTGCTATGTACTCAACTTCAGATGATGAAAGAGCTACAGTAGATTGCTTCTTTGAGCTCCATGAAATTGCACCAGAACCTAGGTTGAAGACGTACCCAGTAGTGCTCTTGCAATCGTCAAGTGAACCTGCCTAATCACTATCAGAAAAACCACGTAAATTAAGACTGCTAGTCTTATAAAAAATAACATAGGAGTTTGTCCCCTTCAATTATCTCAACACCCTTTTGGCTGCAGCAAAATGCATCCTACTTGGGCTTTGCATGAACCTTGACAATAGACTTGTAGCTTGGATAATGTCAGGTCGGGTGTTTGTGAGATACAGTACGCTTCCGACTAAACTTTGATACACCTGAGCATCAATCTTATCTGCCCCATCATCTACACAAAATCTTTCATTAGCGTTCATGGGTGTCCTCATTGGGTTGCAATCCTTCATCTTAAACTTCTCAAGAAGATCATGCACATATTTTCTTGTGAAAGAAATTTGCCATCATTACATTGTTTCACTTCCAAACCAAGAAAAAAAATTCATCCTTCCAAGATCAGTCATCTCAAATTCATCAATCATAATTTTTTTGAATTCCTCCATCAATGCAACACAACTACCAGTGTAAATCAAGTCATCAACATAGAGGCATACAATAAGTACCTCATTTTCTCCTCTTGACTTGACATACAGTGTTGGCTCACTTTCACTTCTTTGAAAACCATGGTTAGTGAAATGGCCATCAATCCTCTCATATCACGCCCTTGGCGCCTATTTTAGGCCATAGAGAGTGTTTTTTCAATCGGTAGACTCTGTGTTCTTCACCAGCAACTTCATATCCCAGTGGTTGCTACACATACACGTCCTCATCCAAAATACCATTTAAAAAGGCTGATTTTACATCAAACTGATAAAAAGTTCATTTATGATGGGCAGCAAAGGCCAAAACAGTTCTAATAGTATCAAATCTAGACACAGGAGCATAGGTTTGAATGAAATCAATACCTTCTTGCTGCATGTAGCCCTTTGCTACTAACCGTGCCTTGAACTTTTGAACCAAGCCATCTGGCTTGAACTTTGTTTTGTAGATCCATTTCAGCCCCACAACCTCTTTGCCATCAGGTAGATCAATGAGCTCCCAAGTATCATTTTTCTCCAATGCCATGATTTCTTCATCCATAGCAACACACCGCTCCTCATGTTGTACAGCTTCAACAAACTGACTTGGGTCCTCAGCTTGAGTGAAATGGCAGGTTTCATATATTTCTTGTAGAGACCTCAACTTCCTAGGTGGAGATGGAGATGAAAAGGAAGATGGAGATGAACTTGAAGATAATAAAGGTGAGGATGCAACAAGAGTTTCACCTTCACTTGTTGGAATTTCCTCTTCAAAATTTGAACTTGACTAGGCTGCTCTGCATTCCATTGCCAACTACCATGTTCATCAAACTTCACATCACGACTAACAATGAGAGTTTTTGTTAGAGGATCATAAAATCGGTAACCTTTTGTTTCAACACTGTAGCCCACAAATATGCATTTAACAGCATTATCATCTAGCTTTTGCCTCTTTTGTGAAGGAACATGCACATAAGCAACACGCCCAAAAACTTTAAAATGTGTTACTTTAGGCTTTTGACCATACCAACTTTCAAAATGAGTCTTGTAGGGCAATGCTGTGGTAGGACTTCGATTGAGAATGTAAGCAGCCAAATGTATTGCTTCAGCCCAAATTGAATTTGGAAGACCCTTAGCCTTGAGCATGCATTTGGCCATCTCAACAAGACTTCTATTTTTCCGCTCCACTACACTGTTTTGTTGTGGCGTGTACCTAGCTGTCAACGGTCTACGCAAACCAAATTCTTCACAAAAAAGATCAAACTCCTTAGAAACAAATTCTCCACCACGATCTGTCCTCAAGGTTTTTAAGAAAAAACCACTCTGTTTTTCAGCATAATTTTTGAAATTTTTAAAGAGAGGCAATGCATCAGATTTTTCTTTGGCAAAATACACCCGTGTCATTCTGTTGTAGTCATCCACAAAGACAACAAAATACTTACTATTGTTGAGTGATGGTGTCTGCATAGGCCCACACACATCAGCGTGTACCAACTCAAGTGGGCTTGAGGCTCTCCAAGCCTTTCCTTTTGGAAAAACATCCCAATGTTGTTTTCCAAATGCACAACTTTCACAAATTCCACTAGCATTCTGAATTGGAGGCAAACCATGCACCATGTCCCTTTGAAACAAAAATTCCAGGCTTCTAAAATTCAAATGGCCATATCGATTATGCCAAAGCCAGTTATCATCTATCAATGATGCATTTAATGCATGCTTGTCACTGCCAAGACTAAGAGGAAAAATTTTGCCTTTTTGTCATAGGAATTTCAGCCAACAGAACTTTCTTAGTCTTATCTTGGAACACACAACATTTCAAATCTTGAAAAACAAGAGAGTAACAATCTAATAAAAATTGTCCCACACTCAATAGACTTGAATCCAAGTCTGACACATAAAATACATTTTTAATGGAATCAAAGAAACATGAGTTTACCTTCACAGTGCCTCTGCCTTGTGCTTCACGAATGTTGCCATCTCCCATCTTAACCTTGCTAGTCACAGACTTATCTAAACTTATGAAGGCCTCCAAGTTACCTATCATGTGATTAATTACTACACCCATTGTCCACAAACCAATTAGTTGGACCACATTCTTTAGTAGAAAAACATGCCAAAAAAAAGTTTTCATTTTCAATTTTCTCCTTTTCTGTATCTTGTTCTTCAGTAAACTTAGCATATTTTTCTTTAAGTCTACAAAATCGTTCTATATGACCAAACTTCTTACAGTAATAACAATGAATCCTTCGGTTTTGATTTTCACCTTCATTGTGCTGTTGATGGCTGCCTCCTGAGCGTCCTCCACCTCTTTTTCCTTTATAGTAGCGTCCACCACGTCCTCTACTTGCTGAATTCCTGTTGCTAGAATCACATGTAATGCCATCCTTTTCTTTTGACAAATTCAGCTTAGTATGGAAAGCACTTTCAACAGAGCTTTCATGGTGCCTTTTTAATCGCTTCTCATGAGATTGAAGAGATCCGGACAATTCATCCACAGTGAGTGTGGTTAAGTCTTTAAATTCTTCTATTGCAGCCACAACATGATCTAATTTCACATGTAAACTACGCAAGATTTTCTCAACAACTCTTTGTTCAGGCAAGTCATCCCCATATTTTCTAATTTGATTGGCTATATCTTGCACATTAGAGGTGTAATCATGCACAGATTCATTATCTTTAATAAACAAACTTTCAAATTTTCTACCTAGAGTTTGGAGTTTGATAGTCAATACCTTATCACTACCTTTGTAAACTTTCTCCAATGTATCCCAAGCTACTTTGGATTTTGTGGCTGCTGCAATTCGACGAAAGTTTGACTCATCGACTGCTTGCTGGATGAAGTACAATGCCTTAGCATCCTTCTTCTTAACATCTGAAGATGCTCCATCTTCATAGCCTTTCTCCACAAAGTCCCACAGATCTTGCGATACAAACAGGGTCTTCATCTTTGTGCTCCAAATGTCATACCCACTCCCTTGAAAGAATGGGATCATTGGTTGCTGCGATGGCCCAACACCCATACTGTTGTTTGCCATTAGCCAGCACCTGGCTGAACCAAGCTCTGATACCACTTTGTTAATGTGACAAGCCCTTCCCAAGCTAAAGCACTGAAACAGAGTGCTCTGCAGAACCTGTTGTATCCCAACAAGAAACAAGGAAGCACAAATAACTATACTCTACAATTGTTAGATTGAGAGTAAACAAACTGTGATGGGGATCAATTTTGAAAAATCTGAACACAACTAATCTGTCTCATTAAGATCCTGCAGCAGTTTAAATACACAGAGATAACCGCCCACTTCCTAACAAATAGAAACAGCTCACCCACTATAAGTTTGACCCAGTAAAAAATAACCCGTTACACTAACCACTTTCTCAACATTAGAGAAGTGTAAGACACGTACATAGCAAACTAAACTTATAACTAGGAACTCAACAACAAAACTGACTGAACTCATAAGAAAAATCTACCCAACAGATATGACCCATTATGAAGAACTCATTTCTGCATTATTTCAACAATATCTAGATTTCATTGAGATCTCCATCCATCTATTTGATGGTAAGAAGATTCCATATGCTAGATTTTTCTTTTTTTACTAGTATCTATTGTCTCTTCACAACTACTATTGCTAAGAATTAAACCAAATAAAAAAAAAAATTCATGCAACATAGAATCAAAGGACTCAGATATCGGTTACTTTGAAATAGGCAACGCATTGTATCGCATCGCATCTGATAATTGAATTTTTCATATAAAATCCATATCCGCACTAGACTTGAGCATCATAGACAGAGTGATAATAATATAGTTTTTCCCACCTTTTTCCTCCCATACAACATTTTCAAACTAGAAGAAGCCAATGATGCTTGGAGAAGAGTCATTCTCTCTCAAGGTCTTGTGGCGACAAGCTCATTTTGTGGAACTCATTTTCTGCCTCTTTTCCCTTGTCTCCTGTTTGGGTTCGTCTAAATGTTACATAAATTCAGCCATTTTTTCAAAGTACATGAAGGATATTAGTATTAATTTGACTGCTTTAAATTAGTAAACTATTTTTAACTAAAGGAGATTGGAGTGATAGTTTTTAATTGCTTTCTTGTGGGTTTTGTTCATTGATTTAAAGAAATTAATATGATACGCATTAATTGTCCTAGAGTTTTCTACTTAGAAGTGGGAGAGGTTGACAGAAAATTTATAATATAATGCTCTTAAAGATCTAGGTAAATTACCGTACAATAGATATCTAGATTTTTCTTAGAAGCACATCAGGGGCAATATTCCACCCAATGGAAAATCCCAAGAGAATGTGTAAGAGTAGTGAAAAAACATATGTTGTTGGTGTATGAGTAGGCAAGAGCTTCAGGTTGAAGAAATGATTAAATGCGAGAAGACTTTTGAAGAGCAATCCATCAAGATGGTAGTACTAATGATTGATTGAGGGCCTTGTTTGAAGCGAGATCAACTCTGGTCTTTGAGAAAATGTGTTCACAAACGTCTTTGGCAGGCGGAGTAGCTACTGTGTTCATGCTTCTAGTGGATCCCTTTACCAAAGTTGTCTCATTTCTTTTCTCATTACTCATTTATTGTTTCGGATGTCTAAATCTATGTTCACTGCATGTAGGTATAGATAAACTAAACATTTTGACGTCTCTTCCGCCATGTCAAGTTTACTTCGCTTTCCCTTTTCTTTATACATGTTCATGGTCGCGGCGCGCGCACACAAAAACTCTTTCTTAACATTTCCTTTGAAATCATTTTTCTCTATTTTCTTGTTGGAAAATGCTTTGGAATTGGAAGGTTTTTTAAAATCTTTTACACTGAATTTAGAAGATAAAATCCACTTTTGTGTTAGAGTTAAGCATTCAAAGCTCAAATGCATTGGTAATCTGATCGAGTGAAATACAAATAACACCACATATTTATTTTTAAATTAATTTTTTCAAGTTTTTATGACTTTTTTATAATATTTTTCTGTATCTTTGAAGGTTGCCGCGCTTTGGGGTGTGACTCATTTGATTCTGATTTTAAAAGCTTTGGTTATACTGACATTATTTTCTTAGTAGTAACATAACGATATCATTGAAATAAGAGGGGAAAAAACCCCAAGGGGTCGGCCGAGTGGTCAGGACTACGGTTCCTCCTTCTTCCGGAGCTAGAGGTCTTGGTATCGACTCTCGGTACCCCCCCCCCCCCCCCCCCGGAACTGAAGGTTGATTTCACTTGTGCTACCACCTGGGGACTACATGGGTTTTATCCAGTTTCTCTTTGGGGCCGGAGAGATTAGTCCAGCCCTAAGGGTTGGGAACCCTCCATGAGCAAAAACAAAAAAAAAAAAACGGCGAGCGGGTGGGGGGGGGGGGGACAATCATGATAAAGACAAAAGCTCTTGCAAGAGATCGTACATAATCAATATACATAAATGAGGAAAGGCAACAAAATTAACTAGAGAAACGCTAGTAGAAAGAAAGGGCCAATATATGATGTCTCCCTCTCCACTCTTTTTTCTCTTATGAATCTGTCACTTCATTAACTTCCATGTGAACATGAAGGAATTCCACTGAAATTGATGCTTTGATTACCCAAAGTTCATTTAGAATATTTGTATGACTCTTAAAGTTGCCTTAGAGGACCACACAATCTGTACAGCCCCACATTCAAATCATTTTTGTGTTAGCTTAAAATCCCTCAATCCACTGGAGGATCTCCTTGGGTCTAATCCAAATGATACAATGAAGTAAACATAAATAATCTGAGAATGGGGAGGAGCTTACCTGACTCCATAGCTCATTTTTTGAAGTGACAGAAGCTTGGAACAGACATGGGGTTTACAACTCCTTTGCCTTTGCTATTCTTTCTTGCTTAGTGATGGAGGGCAAGATAATATCAACCAAAGGAGTTACCCAAGGGGTCCTTTTATAGGAGATTCCTACCAATCAAAGAACCATTAACCCCCAACTATCACCTAACCCTTTAATCTCAGCCCATTATTAGTTTGTTGGCAAGTGAGCTCAAGATAATTAGGTCTCTTAGATGTGCGGACAAGTGGGTATGATTAAAGATTCTTAATGGGCTTGTGGTCATGTGGGCCACACCCATTTAATCCAACATTCTCCAACTTCGCCCATATGACCATGGAAACAAAATCCAAAATTTTAGTTTAAGGAAATTCATTTTCAAATAGTACTTTGAAAAATGATAAAACGACATTGACCGATGCACATCGACTTTAAAATAATTGCCAAAGCGTCTCTTATACTGAGCCTTAATAATATGACTATATTGGTTTACCAATGTGAACCATTGCGGTTATATGTGCGGTTATATGTCTTTAATGACATGCTCCCTTCCATAATTACTCCACTAGCACCCAACCTAACCAATTCCTTAATGAGGGTAAAATAGGACATTTTCAATGGCTGTCCTATTTAATTGGGTATGATAATGCCATTATCTTTAATATTCTTATTTTATTCACCTTTATATATGTAAATATTTGACAAAATAAGAATTACAAAATCAGTACTGTAATGATTTCCTCAATAATAAGGCAAATCAATAAGGCCCATATTTCTGATATGCTCTCTATAAGCCTTTGGCTCCAATGCCTACGTTAACGGATTCGCTATCATTTTCCTCATTGGAGCCCCAGCAATAGACACGAATCGATCTCGTACCTTTTCCTTTAAAACAAAGTACTTAACTTCCAAAAACTTTGATTTACTAGAAACTTTGACATTTTGAGCAAATCTTCTTGCTGCATCGTTATCACAAAAGATTTTAAGAGGTTTGGAAATTGTATCCATAATTCGTAAACCTGTGATAAAATCTCGCATCCATAATGCATAACTTATTGCTTCGAAACATGCCACATATTCCAGCATCGAATGTGGATGGAGTCACTAAGGTCTGTTTTGTACTTCTCCATGATACTGCCCCACCAGCTAATGAGAAAATATATCCTGAAGTCGACTTTCTTGTATCAAGGCATCCAGCGAAATCTGAGTCCAAATAACCGATTACTTCTACTTGATCAGACTTTCTATATGAGAGTCTGTAATTCCTAGTGCCATTAAGATATCGCAAAACTTTCTTAACTCCTACCCAATGTGTCATTCTTGGGTCACTTTGATATCTACTAAATATGCCAGCTACAAAACTGATATCAAGTCTCGTGCATGTTTGTGCATACATCAGACTCCATACTGCAGCAGCATAAGGACATTGGTCCATTTGACTTCTTTCGATTTCATTTGTGGGACTTTGCTTTTTACTAAATTTTTTCACCCTTAATTATTGGTGAATCTTGGGGCCTACACCCTTCCATACAGAATCTTTCAAGAATAGTTTTGTTATATGATTCCTATGATAACTCAAGTAATCCTCGAGATCTATCATGATATATCAATTTATATTACAAAGGTTATTTCTCCCATGTCTTTCATATTAAAATTATTCTTAAGATATTCCTTGGTTTCATGAATTACACCAAGGTCATTACTAACTAGCAAAATATGATCGACATACAGTATCAAAATTATAAACTTGCTCCCACTAACCTTGAGATAGATGCAATGGTCTACTGGATTTTCAAAAAAATTGAATGATGTAATAATGCGGTTAAATTTAAGATACCATTGCCTGGAAGCTTGTTTCAAAACATATATCGATTTCTTTAATTTGCAAACTAATTTATTATTATTCCCTTTTATGAATCCTTCCGGTTGTTCCATGTATACCTCTTCTTCTAAGTTCCCAATTAGGAACGATGTCTTAACATCCATTTGATGTAGCTTTAAATTGAAATGAGCTACAGGAGCCATAATTATTGTAAATGATTCCTTTTTAGACACCGGAGAGTAAGTCTCACTGTAGTCAACTCCCTCTCTTTGAGTAAAACCTTTGGCCACGAGCCAAGCCTTAAATCGTTCTACCTTTCCTTTTGAGTCCCTTTTGGTATTAAAGACCCATTTACAGCCTATGGCCTTGGAACCCTTGGGTAGTTCGATAATATCTCAAACCTCATTGGTGGCCATTGATTCCAACTCTTCTTTCATAGCATCCATCCATTTATCAGAATTCACACTTTCTATGGCTTCTTTGAACGTTCTAGGATTATCTTTTATCCCAATATCGGCTTCCTCTAAATAATCATCTGAAATAGCTGGTCTTCATATTCAAATTGACCTCCTTAATTCCGGATCATTAGGAAGTGGATTATCATTGATGGGATGACCATTATTATGTTCAACTTGATCATTTTGTGGTTGTTGTATCTCTTGAACACCATTAATGATATCAAGTGGAACAAACCCATTTTGTGTATCAGGCAACTCACTATTTTTATTGATTTCTTTATAAACTATATCTCTTCCTTGAACACTCCCACTATTCTCATGATTTTCTAGAAATTTTGCATTTCTCGATTCTAATATCCTAGTAGTATGATTGGGACAGTAAAACCTATACCCTTTAGACCTCTTAGGATAACCAATAAAATATCCACTAACAATTTTAGGGTTTAACTTTCTTTCATGTGGGTTATAAATTCTCACTTCAGATTGGCAACCCCATACTTGAAAATGGTAAAATGGTTTAGGTTGGGTTTCCTTCCAGTCCACAACTCAAATGGTGTTTTTGGCACCGCTTTATTAGGGACACGATTTAATATGTATATTGCCATCTTAAGTGATTCACCCCACATTGATTTGGGTAAAGTTTTATTACTTACCATGCTCCTAACCATATCCGTAAGCGTCCTATTTCTTCTCTCAGCAACACCATTCTGCTGAGGTATTCTAAGCATTGTGTATTGGGCCACAACACCCTCCTTTTCGAGAAATTTAGCAAATGGGCGTGGGTTACGACCCGATTCGGTGTACCTTCCATAATACTCACTACCTCTATCAAATCTCACTACTTGGATTTTTCTCTCTAATTGATTTTCTACTTCTGCTTTAAATATCTTAAAGACATCTAAAGCATCAGATTTCTCTTTGACTAAATAAACATAACCAAATTGTAAAAAATCATCGATAAAGGTTATAAAGTATTGTTCACCTGTAAAACATGGTATATCCTGAAAGTGCAGCTAGGGCCAATGTACAAGTCCTAGCCAATGTACAAGTCCTAAGGGGGGTGAATAGGACTATAAAACTACTTTGCCTATTTTTTACAAATTAAACAAGATTTCAAAGTGATAAAGTGAGATGTAGGCAAAGGTGTGTGCAATTAGCAATATTCAAAATTAGAGAATGAATCTGAAACTAGACCAAGATATTGAAAGAAGCATTATAGAGAGATACACACAGATTTATAGTGGTTCGGACTACTTGTCCTACATCCACTCCCAATGGTCACATAGTCCCTTGGTTCCACTATAATGAATCAAACTACACAAGTACTGTTATCTACCTTAATTTTGTTACCGAGGTTCGATCACACAAATCTAATCCCCCACACATAATTTTAGAGTGTTTGAAGCACACAGTTCCAATCCACTATCACAACATTCAAAGATAGAGCATTTGATTGGAGGGCGAACACTTGCCTTTGACGAAGTCCGCAAAGTGTTCGTTGAAGCTTTAGCCGCAGTCGTAACTTTAACCTCTTGATGCTAGCTTGGTGTAGATGAAAATGCTCCAATGAGTTGCACAACCAAGATTAAGAGGTTTGGGTTCTAGGGTTAAGATGATTAGAAACTTGGAGATCAAAGAACCCTAGAAGGTCTTCTTCAAGGCACACTCATCTTGGAGCTGAAGAAGCTCTTAGATTTTCCTAGGTTAGGTATAAGTGTGTTTGAAAGAGGATTTTTTGGCTTGGTTTTGATTTGGAAGAAGTAGTTAAGAAAGCTCTTCTAAAGTGTTCAAGCTTTTTGCAAAACGAGCTCTGGATATTTAAATTTAAAGTCACAATGGCTAGTTATGGCGACTAGCCTCTTAGCACCTCGGCTAGCCTCTTTGCAATTTCTCTGAGGTAACAGTCATATTTTCTAATTCGCTCAACTCGCGGTTAGCCGTCGGTGGCCTTGACGGCTAGCCATGAGGTGACCACTAGGTGACCAAATGCGATTTCCATAGAGAGGGTGCATTTTGGAAAAGTAATCACTGACTTCGGTTACCTGGCGGTTAGCCCTGGCGGTTAGCCACCATCACACTTGGTGGTTAGCCGCGAGATGACCGCTGGGTGATCGAACTCCCATCAGATTTTGAGCTGCATTCTGGAAAAGTAACCGTAGGATTTTGGTTACCTGGTAGTTAGCCGTCAGTACACTCGGCAGTTAGCCGTGAGCTGATCGCTAGTTGACTGAACTCCCATCAAATTTTGAGATGCATTCTGTAAAAGTAACCGTGGGATTTCGGTTACTTGGCGGTTAGCCACTTTTTACAAAGGGGCTAGCCACCAAGTGACCGAAAGGTCACTGAACCTACTATTTCTGGACTTTACAGAGATGATGATATAAGTTTAAAAACAAATTTAAAACAAAGCTTTTTCCTAGGGTCCTAGGATCTAGATGATGGACTGGTTTGGGTCCAAATTACCTGAGAAAGTTGGCACACACATGGAGTCTTTCTTTGACAAAATCGGGCCTTCCAAAAGCTTGATAATCCTCTTGAATCTGAGCTTTCTTGAAGTACTTTGAGAGGTAATGTCTTCAGGACACATTGGCACGGAATTGACAACACAAACATAGTGCTCACGGAAATGTGGCACTAACATAACCATTTTTCCACATATATCTTTATGGATTATTTCCAAGAGTTCAAAACTTCTTGTGGCACCTTTCTTGTTTGTGTTTGACTGTTTTCCTTTTATACAGTCTATACAAACACCATAATTATTGAAATTAAGATTAGGTAATAATCCATCTTTCATTAATCTGAGCATTGTCTCTTTTGAAATATGCCATAATCTTTTATGCCACATCATAGAAGAGTTCTCTTTAATTGCCCCTCTCTTAGTTCCAATGCTCAGTTTACAACTAATGTGTGGTGTGTGCAATGACTATTCATCCATAGAATTTAACTTTAATCTATACAATCCACCACATAAATAAACATGCTCAATTAAACATTCATTTCTAGAAATTCTCATAAAGTTTTGTCCAAAAATAAATCTAAACCCTTCATGAACCAACTTTGAAATAGAAATTAAATTTCTAGAAATCTTGGGAACAAAGAAAACATTATGGAGGTCCAAAATAAATCCGGTGTCCAGCACCAGTCTATAAGTGCCTACTACTTCGACTTGTGATTCCTTCCGGTTCCCCATGGCAATAGTCTTTTCTCCATTATTTGGTTTCCGGCTTGAAACGAATCCCTGCACACAACTAGTTACATGAATGGTTGCACTAGAGTCAACCCACCAAGAACTTGGTAAAACATCGGTTAAATTGGTTTCATGATATACTAGAGATAAACTTGTACCTCTCTTTTCAAACCAACTTTTCCATTTCAGATAATCCTTTTTGAAGTGACCGTTCTTTCCATAGAAGAAGCATTTCTTCTGTCCCAATTTTTCCTTATTTTCTGATTTTGCAATTGGAGCACTTAGCCTTTTTTTGTTCTTTTCCTTTCCCTTGGACTTGTTATGAGAGAGACAAGATTTACCATAAATTTCCTCTCAGCCTTAAGCCTCCTCTCTTCTTGATCACATCAAGCAATTAATTATGTTATGGTCCAAGGTGTTGGGCTTTGATTGTAGGAAACCTTAAACAGGCCAAAAGAGGAAGGGAGAGAGTCCAAAATGAATTGTATCAAGTACTTTTCTGATACACTCATATCCACTTGTTCCAATTTTAAAACAATATTTTTCATTGATAAAATATGTTCTCTCACTCCCAAAGTCCCATCATATTTCATGCTTGATAGGCGACTTATTAACGATGCCCCTACAGCCTTGTCAGTTACTTTGAACTGCTCCTTTACAGTATCTAAGAGATCCTTCGCATTTTTTATTGTTCCAAGGGATCCCCTATTACTTCTTGAAATAGAGTTCAAGGTAATCTTGGTTTCCACCTTGTTAGCCTTGGTCCATCTCTCAAATTCTGCATTTTCATCACTAGATGTTTCATTTGTAAGAGTTAGGGGCTTAGCCTATTCAGAGACTATGTCCAAGTCCAAGAAGGTTATGACTATCATGAACATGTCCATCCATTCTAGAAAATTTGACACATCTAATGTAGGAATGGTCCAAAATGTAGAAAGTGCTGCCATTGACTTAGTTACTGAAAATAAACAATAATATCCACAAGTTACAATCTATTCTTGATCATGCAACAACAATAAAAGTAAAAGCAATTGCACATCATTGTAAATCTACCTTTGGGTATGAAAACAACATGCATAATAATCACTTTTCTTTAATTAATAAGACTATGTTAATAAAATACTGCGATTAAAAGGTCGACTATTGGCATAAACCATTCTTAATTACATCACATTACCAACAATATCTTATTCCGATTTCTATTCCATGAAGTCGCAATTTAGTGTTATTATAATCACACAAATAATAGTGACGTACCGTTAGTTCAATCTAGAAGTCGAACAATTCTTCATGACTTGGTTGCTTTTGCAACTATCAAATCAATCCATTCATTTCTAATTGAAATTATAATAACAACACTTCCATCATATCACATCCTTAGTTGGAATCTTTGTTTTCTTTAATGATCCAAGGTGACATAAATTTGACATAACAACACATAATTAGCTAAGTTACAAGCTGTTGTAACCTTTGATTGCATAAAATAAATCATCCACGATGCGGTAATGAACTTTAATGACTTATTTTAACATTTAAAAGAATATGCCAAAATACTAGAGGCGCTCCATGATTGATTCAAACTATTCAAACTAAAGATCTCATTAATAGAAATTCATAGGAGAAAACGGATCGAAATTTTGAGTTCCCATGAGTCCGATATAATCAAAAAAAAATTTGGATAACCCATTTTGACCAATATGATCAATACTAATAATTGAGTCAATTCTGAAACTCATTTGGGCTAATTAACCATGCCAATAGCCACCATTTACTAAATAGAACATTCTAGAAATTTTTCTTCCAAAACTATACTGGGCTTAGGGGGTCCTTAATGGGTCAGGTCTGACTTGACCTGTCTGGCCTGGCCCAGCCACCATGTTAAATGGTGGAGGGAGGGTTGCCTCTGCCAACACATTTAAGATGACCGAGGAAGGGCGGCCTCCATTCTTCATCATTTTTTTAAAATTTAAAATATATTCATAAAACAAAATAAAATACCATTATATTAAAATATAACTTTCATCATTATTTTCTCCTTTCATGCCCATCATAAAAAATGATAGTAAACCAAAATAAAGAAATAACAGTGAAGACAATAAACCTACAAAGGTTCCAACCTCTATGTAATTTCTTAAACCAAGAAAACACAAATAAACAGAATATGATCTTTTATTCCCATCTTTTCCAGATTGGGTTGGGCACCATAATACTCGATTTGTAAGTCTCTTCTTTCCAATAAAATGGAATCCCTTTTATCAAATACCCAAAACTTCTTTTATTTGGGTATTTGGTTTGAGTTCCAAGGAGAACTCAGAAAGCCCCAAAATCTAAGAATATGTAAAACAAAACTTGAAACGATCATTTGGCTATAGCCAAAGATGACTCTGATACCACATGTTAGCTTAAGATCCCTCAATCCACAGGAGGATCTCATTGGGTCTAATTCAAATGACACAATGAAGTAAACAAAAATAATATGAGAATTGGGAGGAGCTTACCTAACTCTATAGATCTTTCTTTGAAGTGACAGAACCTCCTTGAAATGACAGAGGCTTGGAACACACGTGGGGTTTACGACTCCTTTGCCTTTGCTATTTTTTCTTACTTAGTAATGGAGGGCAAGAAACTATTAACCAAAGGAGTTACCCAAGGGGTCCTTTTATAGGAGATTCCTACCCGTCAAGGAACCATTAACCACAACTATCACCTAACCCTATCTCAGCCCATTATTAGTTTGTTGGCAAGTGAGCTCAAAAGAATTAGGTCTCTTAAATGTGCAGACAAGTGGGTATGATTAAAGATCCTTAATGGGCTTGTGGTCATGTGGGCCACACCCCATTTAATCCAACATATTGATCATGTCTATGTGGTGATACAAATAAGTCGATCATCCGAGTTCCCTATTCTCGCGTAGAAGTTTGGGACCTAAGGATTTAATAGTTTCACATTGTAGTTGTACATTCCATAGGACTTAGAGCTTTGGCAAAATCACGTTTTGGTAACCTTCAAATGGCCCTCTATTATCTATAATTAATTTGATGAGGTATTGCCATAGCAGCCCCTTTAACCCATGATTTTATTTTTATTTTTTTGTTTATGGTTTGGAGTCTAGACACCCAGAGGCAGAAGCCTCCAACCTGATCACAGCTCTCGGGCGTCCACACACCCAGCTTAGTTAAAATATAGATGCCCAGCTCAGTTAAAATATATGGGAGAGCTTCTTCCACTAGTTCATCAACAACATCCACTGCGAAGCTGTCGTCCTTGTTAGGAGGTTGATGAGAGGCCCTAAAAGCATTCAGCCGCACTTTCAGATTACCAGAAGAAACATCCATAACTCAGGTGCAACAATTAATGGTTGCATAGGCCGTAGCCAAAAAGGGTTGGCCAAGTATGACAGGAGTTTGTTTTCGCAAGTTTTGCACTGGTTCGATGTCAAGGATAATGAAATATGTAGGAAAAAGGAATTTGTTGACCTTGACAAGAACATCCTCAATTACACCCAAGGGCACCCTGATGGATCTGCCAGCAAGTTGCAAGGTGACCGTAGTGGGCTTCAATTCCCCAAGCCCAATTTGTTCATACGCTGAGTAAGGTAAGAAATTGACACTTGCTCTAAGATCCAACAAAGCATGATCGATAATGTGACTCTCAATTGTACAAGTAACGGTGGGAGTGCTAGGATCTTTTAGCTTGGGATGAGTGTCATGCTGAATAATTGAACTCACTTGCTTGATGAGCAGGACCATTTTGGACACATTAGATTTAGATTTGCGCTTCTGAGTGCACAAGTCTTTTAGAAATTTCACATATGAAGGCACCTGCTTGACTGCTTCGAGCAGAGGAAGGTTTATTTTCACTTGTTTGAACACCTCCAACATTTCATCCACGGTTACTCCCTTTTACCAAAGGGCGAGGGTGTTTCAAGACAAGTGGGGAAAGGGGCTTTAGGCATGTATGGGGCTGCCATAGCTGGAACAGATGTAGAAGTAGGAGGGCTGACCTCCTATTCCTTGGAACTCTTTTCCGCCCTAGAGCCCTTAGGGTTTAGGGTAGACTCTTTAACATCCTTCTCAGGCTCCTTAGGCCTAGTCTCAACCTCACGCCTATTCCTTAACGTGACAACCACTTTGACTTGCTCATGATAAGTGTCATGAGGTTGCGAGCTACTTCCCACCTCAAATGTATTCTTAGGGTTGACAGTGGGATGGCTAGGTAAACGTCCCTCCTCTCTTCTATTAAGAGCAATAGCTATTTAGCCTATCTGGGCCTCTAGCTTGGCTATGGACTGAGAATGGGAGTCGACCAACTGATTGCCTGCTTTGAGCTCCTTTAGCTCTTACAGTACTATCTCCTCAAAAGATGGATTTCTTTGAGGTGGTTAAGGGTTGGGATGCTGGTAGGACTGTTGGGAACGATAGGCCGTAGAATTAAAAAGGAAAATTCGGCCTATTTCCCGGTTGAGAGAACAAAGTGCTCTGACTGGACGACTTTTATGAAAAGTTGGGGTGATCGTGCCATTCCGAGTTAAAAGTATTCGAAAATGGATCATTTCTCGGTTTGGAGAACCCCTATGCAACATTCACCTGCTCATGTACAAATTTAGGAAATCGGGGGTCTGTAGGACAATCACTCACGAAATGAGCGGGACTATTGCACAAACACATGCATCTTGATGAGTAGGAGGCTGAGAGGGCAAAGACTGGAGAGATTGACCCCAAAAAAACAACTGATCTAACTTTTGGGTCAAGGCAGCTACTTGAGTGGTGAGTTCATTAGAGGGTTGAATTTCAAACACCCCTCTAAGTTTTTGAGAGTTAGAGGTTGCTGGCCTCTCCAATCTAGCAGTGGAGGCATGGTGTTGAAAGGTCTCACTCAAATTCTCGAAAAGCTCCCATGCCTAATCCTCATTTTTCAACGTAATAGATCCCCCACTGGCGGTGACTACCATGTTTCGCCATTTAGGAGACAATCCATCATAAAAGAATTGTACCAATTGTCACTTGGCAATTTGGTGATGAGGACACTTCTTAATGAGATCCTTGAACCTATCCCATGCCTCATGAAATTGTTCACTATCAGTTTGGGCAAATGATGTGATGGATCGCCGATACTGATTGGTTTTGCCCACGGAGAAATATTTATCTAAGATTTTTTGTTGTAGTTGGGCCCATGTGAAGATGGAGTTTGCAAGTAAAGTACTTAGCCAATACTTAGCTCTGTCCTTTAGTAAAAACGGGAAAAGAAACATCTTTAGGGCCTCACTATTGAAATTATTGATTCTCACAGAGGAGCAAATAACCAGGAAATCATAAATCTGATTGTACGGGTCTTCATTGTTCTAGCCATAGAAAGAAGGAATAAGATTGACTGTACTAGGCTTGATTTCATACTAAGTTTCCTGAATTGTAGGCAGCTGATTACATGATGGTGACGCATATTCCGAAGGAGTATAATGCTCGTTCAAGGGCCGGAGAGGTGGTGAAGCATCCTCCACATTTCTTTCCTACGCCATTTGTGAATTTGTGTGTGACGAATTAGTAGAGCGTTTAAACGATCTAATTTCCCTAAGGACTCACTCTAAATTTTGGTCTAGAGATACCAAATCTGGATGACAAAAACGATGACCAAGCATGCACACACAACTCTTACTGCAATAATAAAAAAAAAATTCATTAAGTCTAGGACTTATAGTGCTTTAGGTAAAGGAGAGCTTTGATTGAGTAAAACTTTAACCTTTATGAACTCTCTCGGATCCTGCACAAAATTTAGGATTTTCTGTGTTAGAATCAATACCCTGTAGTAAGGATAGCAAACGATGTGAGTAAAGATGAAAAAGTAAAATAAAAATATGAAAAAATGAAATTAACGTTGGAATTTTCAAAAGAAACAAACAACCATGCTAATTGTCCCCGGCAGAGGCGCCAAAATTTGATCGTCCCAAAACAAGGTTTGCAAATATAATTTATACCTATCTACTATCGTTACTCGTGAGAGTATGGATGTTAACCGAGTGTCGTATCCACTGGGACAAAAAGGCTAAGTTGTGTTGGTTTCCAAATTCCTAAACTAATCTTACTTGAAAACAAAGTATTGATTTGATGGGTTTGATTCCTAAATTAGTAAATTAAAAACAATGTTTGATTCATTCGAAGAAAAGATCTTAGAGTATGAATCCACTTTAGCCTCGTAGAATGGTGAGGATAGACCTAGGGTTTCACTATCAATACTTTAAAGACTCGATTTGGTTACAAACCTTCACAGAGCCAACAAATAAGTTATGTGGGTTTAAATCTAGGCATAACATATCTTTATGGCATAGATTATCTTGGATCTAGCAACACATTCATTCAAGCATCATTATATGACTGGTATTCAAATCTACAAGAGTAAAATACCAAAAACAGATATTGCATTAAAAAAGAAAATCTAATCAATGGATGATATTCATGTCATATAACCAAAAGTGTTCAAAGTAAAACCCTAGAACCTATACATCACTAAAATACAAGACTAGGGCTTCATCGCAACCCTAAGGTGGAGAGTTAGTTACTCATGGAAAGAGATGGACGAAGAATCCTTGACGAAATACCTATTGGCGCTCTTCCCAATCCTCCAAGACCAGCCTCCAGTTCTTCTCCCAGGACTTAAATGAATAAAAATGAATCATGGGCCTTCTTTTATAGCTTTTTCTTCAAAAACCCTTCAAAACGCGGAAGGAGGCGAACTTCACCCGTGTCTGGCGTTCGGACACTATTAGGCAGTAGCCTGGGTGTCACTTGTGGGGTCTGGCATCCGGAGGCCTAGTAGCCGGCATCCGGACACTTGAAGGCAAAGTCTCAGGTTTGTCTTGTTTCTTGCCATTTTTCTCCAATTTAGCTCTTTTTTCACCTAAGGCACCTATGAACACAAAATTACCACAATTAATGCCAATTAATATCATCCGAAGGTCTAACAAGGTCCTCATTAAGGGGCCTAAAGGGTGCATTTAGGTTCTCATCACTGACCTACAAGTAATGTGTTTAGGCAATTTAGTTATTAGGTGATCTCCAACGCTTATGCCCGAATGAGTACAATCTAACATAAACTACGTTTTATAAGTATGCACCTTATAATATTATCATGTAGAACTGTAAACTTCCTAAAATAAATAAATGCACTTCTCCACAATAGTAATGAAATGTGCATGTCGCATTTCAATTAACACACATGGAATAAATAAGCTCCATGCAGCTATAATCGAACAAATGTCAACACCCAGCAGCATGGCACAAAGAAACGAAAAGTGTTATGCCGTTTCTTATTCCAGTTTCAGGGCACTCACACAAAACAATGAAAACGATATGCCCTTTGATGAGTCCTGAAAAGCACACATTTTCATACACATTTTGGACTATTTTAATGGCTTATTGATATTAAAGAGCTTTATTTAATGTCAAATAATGTTTTTATGCATTTAGAGTCCATTGTAGTGCATTCATGCATAATTTGCTCAAAAATCACATTTTTTGCATAAATTCATGAAACCTGCCATTTTTGGAGATTTATTTTTGAAAAGTCGGTTATTATGAGTGCGTCAAGTAGGGTCCCATGCATCGTCCATTTAAATTCCTCACATAGAATTATTCTTGAATCCATTTGTTTTAATTTGTGTAGGAGAAATTAAGAATGGGACCCACATTGGTGAAATTGGAGAGAAATTAAGGGTAGGACATCTTTCATGGGGGACCCACATGTGTTGGTTTTTTTGAAGAGTTTGAAAAGTCAACAATGGAAAGCTAAATTTGTGATTTCAAGATCAAGAAATGAAACTTCATATTTGGTAAGATCTAATTCTTACTAAGTTTGAAAACTCAAAAATCAAGAAAGAAATTCAAGAAAGGAAAGTATGCTAAAACAGTTGACTAGTCAATCAAAGAAGTTTGGAAGCAAATCAAAGATGGAAGGAGAGTCAAGAAACAAGGAAAGAAAGATCCTTAGATCCCTTTGGATGTCCACATGGGTCCCACACACCCCATTGCACAATTAACATTCCATATGTGCATATTTATTTTTGAATTTTTCAAAAGCAGCAAGATTAAAATGACCATAACTCTTAATCCAGCCATCAAATTGGTGCAATCTATACACCGTTGGAAAGATCTTTTCAAGTAGATATCTTTAGAACCCAAGATTGTGTCAATCGGAGCTACAACGAGGAAGATATGGCTTCTGGAATTTGGTGCTATAATTTCTACTCGGGATTGCAATTTTGCACATGGAAAGCACAAAAAAAAAAAAATCTCTCACTCACCTTGCTATTTCTTTGAAGACTTGTTGGCCAAGGAAGGGACTTGCCATACAAAGAAGATTGCATGCTACAAACTTGGAGCAAAGAAGGAAAGAAAGAGAGCCAAAATCTATAAATTGAAAGCATAAGCATCCATCTCCTCTGATGCTTGAGAATTGCTCACCTCTCACTCTAGAGAATTTCATACCATCTCCCCCTTTCTTGCCCTTCCATCTTGATTCACTAAGGGGTTCTTTCCAAAGGCCATACTACCAACCTTGTGGTTTCAACTAGAAAGAGGGATTCTCAACATCCTAGTATGTATTCTTGTTTTTTCAATGTTATATTCTTTGTAAAGAATTTTCATGCTAGTAAATAAAGTTGTTTCTTTTAATTTGTGTTCTTGATTTGTGTATCTCTTAATATTAGATCTGTGATCCATGCAATAGGGTTAGTTCCTACTTTTGGTTAAGTAATTTTAATTGGCTTGGAATAAATACTAACAACTTACATTAGCATCCTCACAATATATCTTGTTTTCTACGGATACATGGTATTTTTGGAGGCAATACAATGTGAAGTTAAAGAGGTTTGACCAAGAAAAGTTTAAGAATCCAAGTCTGAAATTTATTTATTAAAAAGTAAGGATTTATCATTCTCAACTTGGATTGACAACCCAAGTTGAAGAACGGGACCCTAGGTTTGCACTTCTAATTTTTTTGGGCCCAAGATTGAGAATTAGATTTTAAAAAGCAACTTACCACTTTTATATTTCAGTTTTGTTTACCATCTTGGATTTATGCACACTACCCTTATTTTCAGCACCTCACTTTTAATTCCTGCACCTTTTACATTAATTCTATGCCACACAATTTTGTTTAGATTTGTTAATTGCTGGAAAGTGCATTAAATTCATGCATCATTATAGTTTAAATTCCAGCCATTAAACTCAATTTTAGATTGCATTAGACTAGGAAAAATCATGCATAAAAACAGCCCTACATACTAGACTTAGAAATTTCAGCATCTCATGGCATGCATTGCATTACTAACTTTCTAACTTAGGTTTCTTTTGTTTCTATTTTAGTTTCTTAGTTTTATTTTTGGTAACTTTTTATTCTTGATGTTCTAACTTGTGTGCTCTTTTGTAGCAATTTTAGTTTTCTTTAGTTTAGGATTTTTAGATTTAGGAAGTTCTCTTTTCATTGTATTGTAATTAATTTAATTTTTGAAAAGTAGGAATGATGGTTGTAATTTTCTAGTTCGTTAGGCTAGATTTAGAATTTTAATTTAGGGCAGGTACAAGTTGAGAAGGAACCTTAATTTACAAAGCTCCCTATGGATCGACCTGGTCTCACCAGTTTTATTACTACAATCGCACCCTGCACTTGGGGTCCGATCACCCTTTGTCACTCCAGTTTCACGAAATCCACATATTACAAATCCGACATGTTCTTGGAAATGATGCAGGCATCACCTGTGGGACCCAAGATGTGGGGCCCCACTTCTTGTAGACCCTCATTTGGATTTGAATATTATAAATTATTGTACTTGTAGTATAATTATGCTATTTAATAGGGATTAGTAAGGATACATAGGTATTTTCCTAAGTCATTATCTTATTTTATAGGATTAGGCCTTTGTGTAATTTATAGGTTTTGTAGGGTGTAGTTATTAGAGGCCCTAGCTAGTAAATAAGTTGTTATATGAGGGGCTTTCCACTTGAGAATATTCTAGAATCCCTACAAAAGACCCATTTGCCCATGCCCTAGTCTTCATTCCTATTTAAACTAAAAGGACCTTTTGGAAATCAGCCTAACCATAACCTATATAACCTAAACCCTCCCATTTCAAATGAAACTCAACCCTTCACTCTCATCTCTCATTTACCTCTCATTTCTCAAGAACCCTAACTCTAGAAACCCTAGCTCAAACCCCTAAACTAGAAGAAGGCCATCTACTACAATTGCAACTATAATCTCCTAAGGAATTCTCTCTTATTAGTCTGTTCTTCCTCTACAATTCAAGGTAATCATCTCTCTCTCCATAGTTCAATTTCAATGTAATTCCCTAGAATTCTCTCTCTTTAAATCTCTTTCCATATTGCAAATTCTCTTGTGGATTGGGTGTTAGGTGTTAGAGTTCTATCTAGTATTGGTTTTTAGGATTGTTTGAGAGCTCGGAAGCCATAGGAGTTGGAATTTCTATCTTGGATAGCTTGGATTCTTCTCTACTTGTCAATTTCAATTGCATTGGATTAAGGTAAGTGCAATATACATATTTAGCATAGAATGTATGATATCTGTTAATTGATTCTGTATTTCCATTTCAATTATGCTAGAAATGATTAGATCTAACTTTTGAGCATGTTTTATGGATTTTTGGCCATTGATGGATGAACTCTCTCATTTGGAAGATCAATGGCCCGGTTTGATGATGGATGGATGGTGATAGAAGTGTTTTAATGTTCTCTTATGTTTATATATTGAATGGAGGTGATTGAAGAAGGTTTGGATGGAAATTGAAATGAAAGAGTGAGAAATCCAGAAATCTAGGCTTTGATGCAGGCACGTGTACCAGGTCGACCGGTGACATTGAAATCTGAGAAAAACCAAGTCTCAGTTAAATTCATGTGAATTCTCAGTCCAGTGTACCCGGTCAACCAGACCCTGTGCTAGGTCGACCGGATACACAGGAAATTCAAGGATTAACTGGGAGTTAGCCTTTTCCCTCAGACCCAGAAACCCAATGTGTGCGGTCGACCGGACCTTGTTCCGGGTTGACCGGGCACAAAGGATTTCCATGGAAAGGCTAAGAATTGGGACATCCATTCACTTCAGAATTTCAGTGTGTGCGGTCGACCGCCCAGGCCAGGAGGTCAACCGAACACACAGAGAATTCTAGCTCAAGACATTGCCTGCCAAGTGCTTATCTATAGTGTGTGCGGTCGCCTGACCTGGCCAGGAAGTCGATCAGGCACACTGCATTGAGGGTCGTTCTGGAGAGTCAACATCTTGACTCTCCAGTGTTCCCTGTTGACCGGACCCTGTGGCAGGTCGACTGAATACACTGAGTTAAGTGATTTTTCAGTTTTTAATCTCTGAGGTTGTAATCTGTTGTGAGGCCCATTGACCATCCAAATAGACTTCCATTGATGTACCAAACATGAGTCAATAGTGTGGCTCAACCTTGACGCATGGGGACCACCAAGTAGGGTCTAGGGTTTGGATTTAAAGTCAATTCGATCCTTAAACGCCATCCAAGATGCCCATAACTTATGGAGCACCTAACACAATATCCATTGGCATCTGAGGGTTCATTTAGGAATCAAATTAACTGATATGGACCTGGACCTGAAAGTAGACCATTACTTAGGATGGACTTTCGATATTTCTAGTTGATTCTCTTACTTTGGAGGTTTACTATACTTAATGCATCACTATCACTCTTATGTCCTTGTCATTGTTTATACATATAAATTAAATGGAAAATGAATGACCTAAACCTAGGATTACTTAGAGGTGACCCGGTGATGTGATTGGGTGATTAATGACCCGTGTCTGTGACTAGGCGAGCCCTCATATGGGCTAAGTTGTGATGTGTGATACCCTAGGATGAAGAGGTTGGTTTTGATGGACTTATAACTCATGGTAGATGAGAATGGACTGATTGTTACTGTAAATGAACTTGTATCTTACTTGGACTGTTTTAGACTAAGGCCATGGTTTTGGTGGGCCTTAGTATGGATCCAATGTTGGACTTGGACTTGGACTATGTTCTATGGATTGGACTTGTACTTGGACCTCTTAGGGACTTGTTAGGACCTTGCTTACGCAAGACAAGCCTAGACAGACATAGACCTGTATTTGTTTCTTTGAGTCGGCATTAGCATTCCCTCAGTTGTCTCAAGCTCGGCCTTTGGACCGATCATCATTGGTAGGCTCTATTATGAGTGTTGAGGGAGCTATCATAATGAGCTATGTTTAGACGAACAGTGTGATACCGGTTCCGGTCTTCTAACTGTTTGAGTGATGAGTTTTATTTGCGGGGCTCGTCATTGCCCAACACTGGTTACTTATTCCCCCCTCCCCCCTCCCACGACTGTGTTCAATATGGGAGGGTCGCGGCATAATATCCTACGGTATCCAGCTTGTATGAATGTGCCACTTTGATGTCTGTTAGACTAGATAACTTATTCATCCTGATTCTAACTGCTTATCTCGCTCAATTGCATAATTTATGTATCATTGATATTCTTATTGATTATATGATCGTCTCTACTTTTATGATGCATACATCCTATATTACTTGTATACTGTGAATTGCCTGATCTTTAGATCTGACTCATTTTTGGTACTTAGGTATTGACTCCGATTACGAGGATGACGTGCTGGTCGAGGCGCCCATAATTGGAGACTACAAATGGGGACCAGCTGACCAAGAGGTCGAATTGGATGACGAAGTGCCCACACATGGGGTGTGAGAGTATCTGCTTTTGGGATTTTGAGTGTTTATGTTGTGAGCAGGGAGTTAGACTAATATGTTGAAACTAAATAATATTCATACTTTGAGATTAGGCTGGACTTCAGCCCTGCTACACTTGAATCATTTTATATGATACCTTATGCTTCCGCTATTGTTACATTTGTTTCCGCTATATTCATTACGCTTTTGCAATTCAACCATTGATTATTATGTTGTTCAAAAAGTTTTAAATTCGACCTCACTGCGGACTTACGATCTTGGAAGTACTCAAATTTTTTGGAAAGTAGCGCGCCAACTTTGGGTACCTTGACAGTAATCTTGGTATTTGGAATTAGGGCGTTACATAAGCGATGCAAATTCAATTTAATTTCTTATGTTATTATTGAGTTCCAAATTTATTAGGATTTGAGTTAAGTTTTCCTTTTCAAACTAGGAAATAAATTTGAAAATCTAATACCAATTACAACTCAGTAATAAAATAAGAAATTAAATTGGTCTGGAGACAACTATATTGAAGCAGAAGCAATAGTTTTGTTGCAGCCATAATCTGTTTTCTCCCATTCTGGCCTTTCTATAGAACTTTCTGAGAATATCTTTCTGCCTTTTCTTTAATCTGATTTTTGTTGCATTAGACACTAGAAATGTTCTTTGTTTTAGAATTGTCGCCTGGATTGTCTTTGTGCTACTGTGTCTAGCAAAATCAATGAAATATATTGTCTCCCTAAATTATTTCCAATCGTTTCGTTTTTTTTTTTTCTTTTTCTTTTTTTTTTTCCTCCTACGACGAATAGGCGAACATGCCAACAAGAAGGGAAGATAATCAATTGCCAATATTCACCTAGAAAGAAGCCTTCCACTCTAGCATCAATTTGTTCCTCTCGTAAATGGCTTAACGGGTTCCTTTTCTACAGGATACCAATGACAACTTGGAGGGTGCAAGCAATGAACTGATGTTGTCAGATGAGGATGTGCTGAGATTCCAAATAGGGGAAGTTTTTACCACGTGCCACAGGAGGAAGTGGAGAACATACTGGAAAAGATGAAAGAAGATCAACAACTAAATCTCTGGAGAAGTTAGAAGAAGAGAAGGACTCCATACTTGCACAAATCGCCAAATTGAAAGAAGAATTTGTATGGGAAATTCAAGGACACCATCAATTCGGAGGAGGATTAAATTTGGTATGTTTGTATTACTTATTTATCCATTGGTTTGGCAGTGTCGCATTCCCCACCTACAGAATCTGTGGAATACAACTCCCTGCTGTAAGTGTGTCGATATTTGGATGTTTGTGGGGTTTATCCACATCCACTTTTCACTCCTTTTTTTTTTTTTTAATTTTTAACCAATAGTATCTCCCGCCCAGCTCAGGAGCCTTTGGCCCTGAGCTCGAGGGACACTCAATTTTGAACGGCCAAGAACTTTTGATAGGCAAGATCTTTGAAAACCAGTTGAGGCTTTTAAAATCTTGCAATCATCAATTGATTTAGTTGAAAAGTAAGTGTGTTGTGTGGTGGTGGGGGGCACATTATGGATGGCCATGACGATGATGACTATGGGTGGTTTTAAAGATCATGTTACCATTATAGTACATGGCCGTCTTGTAGACAATTTCACAAGTACATGTATATTTGATTGAAGGTATTTCGGCTATTAAGGCTCATCTAGAATGTATGCAGTCTTGTGGAACCAATCCGACCCTTCTATGATTAATCTAAACCCAACACCCACTATCCCGTAAATTATCTTTTACCAAAATTTACACAGTTTTGTAGGCCCTTGGATTGATCAACAATTAGGATTTGGACAACTATGAAAATCTTTGGTGAATGATTTGACACAAAAAATCTTTCTTTTCACAGTCCTCTAGATGGTAGGGATGGATTATTTTCTAAGTAGATTTTGGGGAGGTTCAGAACAAGGATGAAACTGAATCGTGATAATAATGTTTCCTAGGAGGAGAAACCCAATGATCAAATCTTGCCGATGATAATGTTGACCTCGCCAAGGAGACATTCTATTAAGAACCTGCTTTATGGTGGCATGGCAGATATGGTGAGAGTGCATCCCAGATAATCAAATGACTGAAGCTCCCTGAGAATACTTAGATTTGAGGAAGTTGCTTGCTTCAAAGTAGTTAAAGTGTAGGTTGAAATGAGAGTTGGCATTCGGCTCTATTAACATGTTGTCCAGCTTCAATTCTAAATCGATTTATGATTTTTAGCAGTGTGTGTTTTGTTCATTTTTTTTTTTTATTATTATGAATGAACAAGAGAATACCACTGCATATTGTAGAAGGCCCACACGGAGAAAATTTGGCGACAAGGGGGTCATGCTGTTGCCATATGCCCCTGGTAGCGCTGAAATATTGATTGACTGTTGCTTAAATTTTACTTCATATATGACAGTATTGACATAGATAGAGCAAAATCCTTCTAGTGAGAAACCAAGTTGAAGTTGGCAGGATTGGAAAAGGGGATAATTTCAAATAAGTTCTTAAATTTTTGCCTTATTTCAAAAAATAAAAAAGACACAGGTTTTAAGACTTTTCAAATTAGTCACTGAGTTTTTTAGAAAGATTTTAATTAAGTACATCCGTTCATTTAAAGCTGTTATTTGGGAACTTTTTTCCTCATTTTTTTTAAAGCACCCCAGTTACCCTCCATTGAAATAAAACACTCATTTACATCCCTCTATATTCTCCACATTTTTTCACTGGTGCCCTCATGGTGATCAAGGACAACCAGTGTCCCCATGGCAATCGACTACATGTCTACCAGAACCATATCATGGCTTTAAGCGAAGAATGATTTGAGTATTTTAATATAATCGAGGAAAAAAGTCACCAGAAAATGCCTTTAAAGAGTTTTGATTAAAAACTTACTAGAAAACATGGGTACTTTAAGACTTTTGAAACTTGTGTCCTTTTTCAAAATTAAAAAAAAAATTTTTAAGGCCTTATTTGAATTTTCCACAAGCAGAGAATTTTACATGGTTCAATAAACTCTCATACGTCTACGGGAAAGAAACGTGACTTTCCTTGGGTTCTTCACTTTGTACACATTACATCATATATATAATCTCTCTATTTTATCCCCCAAGAAAATCTTATCTTAGACAATAAAAAGTCCCGGTACAATTATCAAAATACTCATTGATCGAACCCTCAGTATAGGGTGCAATTGTAGTAATAATCTAGTGAGACCAGGTCGATCCACAGGGAGCAATTCTTTTTAAGAAACTTTCCAACTTTAACCTATCCTAATTTAGAAACTAAATGTAACCTAATAAAGAAACTAATCAAATTATATGAAAATTCCAAAAACTGAAAATTAAGAATTACAACTTTCCAAATAAAAAAAAAAAAAAAAAAAAACTACACTAAGTAAAGAAACCTAGTTTATTCAACCCTATTCTAACTATATAACCTGCAAAAGTAACATACTCATCAAAACAACCAATTTAATATAAGATAAATATAAAAAAAAATTCTAAATTAGATACTAATTACCAAAATAACTTTTTATGAAAATATGAATGATCTATAATACCCTAATGCAATTTTAGGCAAGTTTCTAAAAATCTGATGCCTGCTTTAAAAAATTTAAGTATGGAAACTCTTGCAAAGGCCAAATTTCTCTGGACTGTACGACTCGTCTAAGATGATATGAACCTAAATCTAATGGCTAGAATCAATACTCTGATAATGCATGAACACAACAAAAAAAGAAGAATGGAAAAAGGACTTAAAACGAAAAAGATATGATCACCTAAAGACACCTACTTGAACTGTTTTGCTGCTGAAATCTGAACGCAAGCTTACCAACTACCCCTATTTGAGCCTCTGATTGACACAGTTCCCGAGATTATTTTTGGCTGAAATTCTGGGGTTTCAAAGTACAATTACCATACTTTAAATCTACTATTTTTTCGGCCAAAACGTTCACGTTCACCTGGTTTTTAAATCACGTACTTTTGTAACACAGTTAGGTCAATTCTGATGAAACTATGCAGAATTTTTCACTATTCACATACCAAGTCTGAATTTAATCTTTCTAATCAGTTGATAATCTTGTGATTTCAGTAACAAAACCCTGTTCTAATGCAATTTCTAAATATGAAATATGTAAAAACACAACCATATATTATGCAAGTAATAAAAATCGAAAGTTCTGTAAAACATAGAAAGATGCAAATTGGGTTTTTTTTTAAATTTGGAATCTGTAAATAAAAAAATAATCAGAATATTAACTTTAAAATAAAACAAAAATGGGTGGAAAAATAAAAAGCGGAAAAGTAGTACCAAAGATCTAAAAACTAGACAATCCTACAAGTATTGACAATGCGATAATGGTGCAGTCCTCTCTTCTCAGAGTAGGAAAAATTTATGCATGTGATTATTTGTTGTCTCTCGACTTTTAATCCATTTAATTTATTTTCAAATCCCTAGATCTAATCATGTGAAATATTGTCTCCAATCAAAACACATAAAAGAACTAGAAGAAAGAAAATTAAATCATTTACATAAAGAATAAGTAGAATCAATGCAAGTAATGTCTTTATTCCTTGATCTTTGAGTACAAAAAATTAATATTCTCCTCTCTTCATCATTCTTGCAACATGATCTCTCAACCTATGTCTAAAGAAGAAAAAAAAAGAAGAAGAAGAAAGGGATTTAGAGAGAGAGGGTGGATGGGAGTGGAATGGAATGAGAGAGAAAGCCTCCAAGATTCTACACAAGAGTTATTGGACGTCCAGCCCTTCCCATGACTCCCTTTTATAATTTTTGCAAATCTTTTTTTTAGTAAAGAATCTCTCATCTTTAGGGCTCTTGTTTTCTTATGTGTTAAGATTCTTGCTTAAGCTCCAAGCTAGCTTCTCTCTTTAGAAAGACTTTTAAATTTGAGAGATCTCCTTGCCTTATTAGGTTTCTTGATGCACACACTTTCCTTGTACAATTCCAAGAATATCTCTAAAAATTGCATGATGATGTAGAAGGAATAAACTTTCCAAATATTGAGATTTCTTGCAATTTCCGCCTAAAACTGTAGCAGACAACTTCTTGAGGTCATATCTCCCTCAATATAGCTCTGATTTATGCAATCTTGGGTTCCACGGATATCTACTCAAAAAGTACTTTCCAACGGTGGCTAGATTGCGCTGATCCGACACTTAGTTTGAGAGTTATAGCCATTTTAAGTTGCTGCCCCTGAAAAATCTGGGAATAATTGTGCACAAATGAAAACTTCTATGTTGGCATGCAATGGGGTGTGTGGGGCCCATATTGGACGTCTAAGGAATGCTTGGACTCTTTCCTTGCTTGCTTATTTGACTTTCCTTTGGCCTCTCTTCTCAAATTTCATCAATGTAGGTCTCATGTTGATTTCTCCTACAAATTGAAAGAAATAAATTAATTACATGTAAGAAAATAAACATGAATCATGCATGGGACCCTACATTCCTAATGATGTACCAAGATGACAAACTTTCCAAAAATAGCACATGGTGCCACAAAATAGCAAGATATGCATTGATGAAACAAAAAGCCTAATTTTGGGGTGATAAATGTGATGAGAAAAACTTAATTTCACGAATGTCATGCAATTCAATAAATTTTAACCTATTTTGACCATGTTTCCAAAAATAATCCCAAATGCATGAAATCATGAAATTGAGTGCAATTTTTATGCAATTAAACCTAATTAAGTCTACAAATGCTAATGAAATGATGTCCTAATAACCTAGTTTTGTGGACTTATCACTCATGACCCTTAACCTACTTGGTCTAGACCCACAAGTCCAACATACAGTGAGTCAATTCCTCAAGTAGGTTTCACTATCAGGAAAAATGCAAAAGAAAAAGTGATTTCACTAAGTAATAAAATATAAAAAATAAATGATAATTATATAAATTTCATATTATATTTCTATAAATCTTACCATCCTCCATAGGGGTGTCACGGTTCGGTTAACCGTTTGTTTTAGGAAAATCGTTAACTGAACTGTATTTTACAATTTTTAGTTTTTAAAAATCGTAACCATACCCTAAAAAATCGTTAAAAACCGAACTATGGCTAACCGTATTAGACGGTTCGGTTACGGTTAATTGTCACTTAAAAAATTATATCTTTGTCATTTGACTCTACATGCAGAACAATACTATCATTTTTCACATATCAAACAAAACAATACTATCATTTTTCATGAAAATAAACACAACTAAAAGTTTAAAATAATATTACAAAACATTTATTATGCAAGTCATTTAGGCCCTTTAGTTTTTTTTATTAGTATAACGGTTCGGATCGGTTAATAACCATGATTCAAGACTGAAAACCATAACCGAACCGTGAAGCACGGTTTTTCGATTTTAATAACCATGATTGTAACCGAACTGTGAAACACGGTTATTAACCGTCGGTTCGGTTAGATAGTTTTTAGATTCTTTTTTACACCCCCTAATCCTCCATTTTTATGTGAGTGATTTTAATTTAAAGAGAAAGGGCTTAGACTGGCAGGTCAAAATTAGAAAACTAGGCCTTATCGTTGAAGAGTTGCCTTTTAATTTGGAATTTTTTTTTCTTTCTCTCTCTCTCTCTCTCTGTGGTAATTTTCATTTGGTAGGTGACTGAATTTTCCAATGTAGGGCGATTCTCTCAACAACATCAACATCACCATCTTCCAGTCAGACCACTCATTTCATCATTCTCCGTCGACCATTCCCCCACTAGCGTTCCTCCATTCATAAATAAAAGGTAAATGTTTGGTTGAGAAGATTCGGCAACACTTCAACTTTCAAACCACGCGCACATGAAGTTGGTCCACACGTGTGTGGGGTACTTGATTGAACGCCAAGGTGCGGCCAAGGAGGGAAAGAAAAGAAAAAAAACAAACGTTATTATTCTTTTTTCCCATTAGCATCCACAGTCAACATGATGATGTAACCTATGTGAGGATATTTTTAGAATAAGTGGCATCAACGGCGCATTCAAGTCAAAAAAGATGAAATAAAAAAGAAAGTATATCCATTTTGAAAGTCGTGGTAGTAGATTCAAAACCATAGTTCATTGGGGTTGTTTGTTTTTCACCATGTATAAATTGTTCACATGTATAAATTTTAATTTATAAATATCCCTCTTTTCAAAGAGTCCACTTTGAAAGAAAGTCAAATTGACTATGGCGTCAGTTTATTTGGTAGTCCCTTCATTATTGATCTCACCATTCTCAGCAATGGAATGGCCCTGCCAGAGGCTATATGGGCTCAGTTGGAAGCTCGAAGCATGCATATCATGAAAGGTTAGGAGTTTGAGAATGATTATTTATTAAGACTTTCTTGTGTGAAAAACATAAAAGAAAAGAACTCATAAGACTTTGAGGACCAAGTTGGATTTTAGACTATAAAGTTAGATATAAGGGGTAAGACATTAGTTGGTAGAAGTGGAAGGAGTTGGACGAAGGAAGACGGCGAAGAAGAAGAAAAAACGAGCAGGATATTTCCACATATATATGGAGTGAGCGGTAAGGGTGTAAAAGAAAAACGGAAAACCGTCTAATCGAACCGAACCGTGGTTAATAACCGTATTTCACGGTTCAGTTACGGTTCCATTTATTAAAATCGGAAAACCGTACTTCACGGCTCGGTTACGGTTTTTAGTATTGACTCACAATCATTAATCGAACGAACCGTGCATTATGGTTCAGTTACGGTTTTCAGTATTAACTCATGGTCATTAACCGAACCGAACCGTGAAGTGCGATTCGGTTAATCGGCACATGGTTAACTGTACCGTTACACTAATTAAAAAAAATTTAATGGATTAAATGAAATATGTTTATAATTCTTAACTTAATTATATGAATTTTTTCACGGTCTTTAACTTGACAAAATGATTTTTAATGGTTTTGACGAATACGATTCTGTTATGGTTTTTAACTGTTAACAGTGGTTCGATTTTTAACGGTTTTTGGGGATACGGTTACGGTTTTTAAAATCGAAAACGTGATTCACGATTTGGTTAATGGTTCTCTCAAAATGAACGGTTAACCAAATCATTACACCCTTAGTGAGTGGGGATATCACCGCTTAACTGTGAAGAAGAAGAAGAAAAAACGATCGGGGATATCCCCGCTCGGAAAACAAAACAAAAAAAAAAAAAAGAATAAAATGGGCCCTTGGGACTGCTGCAATCATTTCATATCTTTTAAGTCATTTTTTTATCTACAGTGAATTTAATGTGATTTTTTTGGTAAAATCCTCAAGTTTTAAATTAAGGGCATCCGTTCATGTAAAGCTACTACTCAGCAACGTTTTTCCTCAATTTTTTAAAACACCCTAGTTACCCTCCATTGAAATAAAACTCTTCTTCAGTACGCTCACAGTAATTAAGGACAACTGGTGTTCCCATTGCAATCGACTGCATGTACTGGGTGCCGGAACAATGCCATGGTTTTAAGTGAAGAATAATTTAAGTATTTTAAAATAATTGAGAAAAAAATCTCCAAAAAATGCCTTTAAATGGCCAGATGTCCTAGATTAAAAAATTTATTGGAAAACTTGAATACTAATTTGAAAAGTCTTGAAACTTATGTTATTTTTAAAATAAAATAAAATTTTAAGGCCTTATTTGAATTTCCCCTTGAAAAATGGCCATCAAATATCATAGGACTTCTCAAAATCAAGCTTTAATGCTACTATGGATCCAGTAGGGGACGAAATGGATGTGGATATCAAATGAATCATTTCCCTGGTTATAACTTTAACTTTGTGTTCACTATTGTAGGCATGAATGCCCCCCATTGGGTTAAATGAGATGAATCTATGCAGCAGTGGGCACAAATGGAAGTCCAAAATTTTTATGAGGATTTTATAAGCCAAGTTGCATAGGCTAATTACATTTAATTTTTATTTTTAACTTTGTTTTATGCCCTTGGTTAGTCCAGGTCAATGCCTTGTTGGATCGGTTTGCTTTTGAGAAGATCCCAGGGCTATTGACTGAACGCCTGGGAATGCATCCAATTGGAAACCATGAGCTGGACATAGTAGTCCTCATTAATAAAGATGGATGTGGGCCATGCTAGCAGCTTTAGTCTTTATTAATACAGATGGAAGTGGGCCATGCTAGCAGCTTTAGTCTTTATTAATACAGATGGAAGTGGACATTTAGCCATGCTAGCAACTTTAGTCTCTATTGATATAGATGGATGAATGCGTTTTTTTTTTAATGACAATGGATCTATTTTAGTCATACAAAAGCATTCCATTAATAAGGGGAAGTGGATAGGTCTCTATTGATATAGATAAGTCAACAAAAGCATTTTATAAGGGTGGGTGTTATTTTGTAATTGGAGTTGTGGCTCGTGCTTCTCTCTTGTACCTTTCAATTTCTCTTTCTCTTTTTTTTTTTTTTTTTTTTTTTTGAAGTTTTGTTGTATTCTCTTTTTCCTTCTTTGAATGAAATCTTTGTTACCGTTTAAAAAAAAAAGCATTCAATATATGATTGATGATCAAATATACCATAGAATCCAACAAAGACACTTTCACAATTTGAATTTCTGTTTTCAATTTTGTAGTTCATTAGGGGACCCATTCAATTCAATGGTTTAGATATGATAATAATAACAATAAACCATCGAGGTTGGGACTTATTAAAAAGAGTTTGAAACGATATTTAAGAATTAGAGTCTGGATTCCCAGTTTCGTTAAAATAGGGAGATACTTTTTCATAATTAATAGTCTCCTTTGATAAAAGTCTCTCCATTTTCCAAAATACCATTTACAATCACTTTTTTTTTTCCAAATATCATCATAATCTTTCATTTATCATCGGAAATATCCTTTCACAAACACTTTCTAGAATTACCGCTATGGATTTAATAGCAGAACAACTTCTGATAAATTCTCTCTTACTGTATCTCTCTAAGAGTAGAGGAAAAACAAAAAGGAACAAAAGAAAGGCATCAAGGGAGAAACCTAGCAAGCCCAATTAAACCATCCTTCACTTTGGAGATAATCCAGATATGAGTAGGAGCTTGGAGAGCTATGTCAGTCAATGCAATAACCTGCACAAATTAAGGAAGGGGGCAAAAATAACATGAGCCCAGAATAGTGGATATAAAACAACCCCCATTTTAAAGAATTTTGCAAGTCAGCAATATTTTGTTTCAAAATTATTATTCAAGCAACACATGAAGGTTTTGTATCTCTTGATCAACAAATTTATGCATTAATCTCAAGGAAAACTCAAGGAATGGATTAAAACTCATAAAATAATAATTCAAGAAACATAGCACGGGCCTTATTTAGAAAATAGAAAGAATATATTTAAATATTTATTTGAGAAATTGAGGCCTTATTGGTGTGTGGAGAAGAATATTTCTACTTGAATAAATAGAAAAATATTAATTAATTTGAGATATCAAATTAATTATAATCTCAAGTGATCTAAACCCTAAGGTCGGTCCTTAAGTACAAAACATATAAGTGATTAATGAAAGACCGTTTAGGAAAAATGAATGAGAATTGGTCTATAATAATTGAAAATTTAAACATGCCATAAAATATCAAAGTCTAATCTTTGTAGAATTCTCTCAAAAATTCCATAAACTTATTAGAATATAATGGACACAAATTATAAATGTTAGTAAATAACTAATTACCCATAAAAGCTTTGAAATTTAAGTAAATATCAAGTCTTGGTGAGAAATGGTCAAGCACCTTTGATGGGCCACCATCCCCTATTTAAATAGTCTACATATGTCACCTACTTACAATATGGAGTGCCTTTTGGGCTTTGTTTATCTTTTGTCAGTATTTTTTTGGGCTTTACTAGCTATTGTTGGGATGGTAAGCTCAAACAAGAGAGGTGTGTTTAATTTAAATGAGCAGCATCAATATGAAGGGTAGTTTGGGAAATCAAACGTGAATCACTCTAATTGGAGATGAGTAGATAACAACCGCTGCACCATAGATTGCTCTTAATAAAAGACTGCAATTGTATTGTGAGAGAAAAGTGAGAGCACAGCAAACATGGATACTGCTGTGAGGTTCGTGATTAACAAATTGGCAGAGATTGTTGAGGGGTTCGCGAATGAAGGATTGAAAGAAGAAGCATCATCTTTTTTTCAAGGACTGCAAATAGAAGAAATCCAGTTGGAACTGGAGAGCATGGGCTCCTTCTTGAAGGATGCAGATAGAAGAAAACGAAGAAAAATCAGCAACGATGGAGATGGAATGAGAACATTTGAGGGGCAAGTAAGAGAAGTCACCTACAAGGTGGAAGATATCATTGACAAGTACATGTACCATATTGCCGAGCAAGACACAAGTAAAGGACTATTAGAAAGAGTCGTTTTCCTCCCAAAGCTCTACTCTTACAAGCGCCAGATTGCCTCTTAGTTGCAAGCAGTCAAGTCTGAGATTCAGGAAATTTCAAAGCGATACAAACATTATGACCTCAGAGAAAAAGGATCAACATCAAATGCAAATGATGATGATGGTGGTGGTGGAGAAAAACTGGCAACGTTTAAGACAGCACGCGCGCTTGATCCCAGATGTTGAAATTGTGGGGATCGAGGAAGACAAGAAGTTCCTAATCAAACGGCTGACAGAATCAGATCAAGTGCCAGAACGTGTGGTGCTGTCCGTGGTGGGAATGGGTGGCCTTGGTAAGACAACTCTAGTTACAAAAGTATACAACAGCCCAGAAGTGGAGAACCACTTTGATTGCCATGCATGGATCACAGTTTCCCAGACTTACAAAGTTGACAAGCTCCTACAAAACTTGATGACGGAGCTATGCAAATCTACCAAGGAGCCTATTCCAAATGGTGTTGGTGAAATGGATTACATCGAAATTAGTGAGATGCTCATCAGCTACTTGCAGAAGAAAAGGTACGTGATTGTTTTAGATGATGTATGGGAAGCAATTGTATGGAATGACATACAACTTGCATTGCCAAACAATGGATGTGGAAGCAGAGTCATCATCACAACACGGATGGATGATTTCGCATCATCTTTCGGAGTTGAAAATGTTCTCCGCCTTAGGCATCTGGGCAATGACGATGCTTTCGTCCTCTTTTGTAGCAAAGCATTTTCAAACAAAAGCTGTCCTCCACATCTAAAGCCATATGCAGAAAGCCTAGTAAAAAAATGTGAGGGGCTACCTCTAGCAATTGTGACCATTGGGGGGCTCATGTTAATGAAAGAAAAGTCGAGCTCAGAATGGAGTATGGTGGAAGCTAGTCTTAGCTGGCAGCTGGGCAACAATAAAGATTTGGGAGGGTTGAAGAACGTACTCTTACTCAGCTTTAACGATTTGCCATACAACCTTAAGTACTGTTTCTTATATTGTAGCCTCTTTCCTGAAGATTGCCTAATTACACAAAAAAGACTAATTAGGTTATGGGTTGCCCAAGGTTTTATACAAGAGAGGAGAGGGCAAACATTAGAGGAGGTGGCGGCAGACTATATCAAGGATCTTGTATGTAGGGGCATGCTACAATGTGTAGAAAGTCCTCTTCTGTATAAAAAAAAGGTGCGAATGCATGATGTTCTGCGAGAGTTAGCTATATCAATTGGCCACGAAGAGAATTTTTGCTACATAAATGATGGAAAAGAGGAAACTCTGAACAGAAAAGCCCGTTACCTATCAATGGGCAATAGTGTTGTAAACATTGGGCCGAGTAATTGTCATCTTCGCTCTTTGATGCTGTTCAAAATAGAAATTCCGTCTCTTTCTTTACGTAGCATCTTATCAAGCTTTAAACTATTACGGGTGTTAGATCTACAACATTCTTCTATAGAGAGTTTGCCAGATGAATTAGTGGAGTTATTCAATTTACGCTATTTGAGTTTGAGTAATACGAATGTTGAAGAGCTTCTAGAATCCATTGGAAGGCTCCAAAATCTGCAGACATTGGATATTAGGAAGTCAAAAATAAATATCCTGCCCAAAGGAGTAGAGAAATTGCAGAAACTGCGGCACATCTTTACATATCGTTATACTGTTAGTTCTGTTGGCAACTTAAACTATATCAAATTTGCCCAAGCTCCAACTGGGATATGCAATTTAATGTGCTTACAAACTTTAGATGTCATTGCAGTAAACAATGAAATAGTTAAAAAAATTGGAAACTTGACCCAGCTAAGAAGGTTGACAGTTGCAAAGGTGGAAAGAGACCATGGAGTAGAGCTATGTGCCTCGTTACAAAAGATGGAAAGCCTTCGATTACTTACTGTAATAGCTACAAGAGAAGAAGAGATTATTAATATGGAAGCATTGTCTTCTCCTCCAACTCATCTTGAAAGTCTCGGATTATTTGGGCGTTTGAAGAGGTTACCTCTCTGGATTGTTTCCCTTCAAAACCTCACTGAAGTGTTTTTATATTCATCTCAATTGAATGAAGAACCATTGTCTTCACTGCAAGCATTGCCCAATCTCATGATACTTTATCTTACAAAGGCATATGTTGGGACAAAATTGTGCTTCCGTCGCGGACACTTCTTGCAACTCAAGCTGTTGAACATAGAACGACTCACTCAACTGAATCAAATAAAATTTGAAGAGGAATCAATGACTTGCATTCAGCTCCTATATTTGTTTGATTGCCCTAACTTGAAGACCATAGAGGGTATTCATTACCTCACTAGTCTTCAACGTCTCAACCTAAAAGAGGTCTCTGGGGAACTCTTAGGGAAGATTCGAGGAGATGAATGGGTAAACTTTCAGCACATCCCTCGACTCTTTAATTTTAATTCCACAAAAGGGGCCTATGAAAAGCTTCATCAAATCTTTCATACACAAGTACCAAGTGGAGCTCAAGACTACCAAGGATGGACCGAGGAAAGGGAGGTAAGTAACTTTGTATTTATCATATGCAGTTTTTAATATCACAAAATTTTTAATTTCTAAATATTATGTTGTAAAATTTCCTCTTATATTTAATGTGATTTCTAAGTATTAATAAAAGGGTTGAAAACGAGTACAGGTCAGCCCTGCTTCTCTCTCCCTCTCTATGTACGTGCGCACTTTTTCCCCCTTGTTTTCTTTTTTGAAGGAAAAGAAGGAAGCTCATCAAGTGTAAAAAGATGCATTAATTCTTATAGTAAAACTCCATTGTGATATTACTAGAACCTATGTCTAAAATTCAAACCCATTCCAATCTACTCTCACACACTTTTAATTGATTTGGGTTGAATTTGGAGTCAATTGGGGGCCCCTTAGATTAAATGCACCATTTTACTGTAATTCTCTTTATGTTGATAGATATTAATTACAATTTCTCATAAATATGTTTGAGGCATGCCATTGAGTTGATCAATTTATCAATTTGTAATTAGCTCCATCAATTTTTCCTTTTTCCTTGACCCCAAAGGACTTCATCATACAAAAACATATGATCTATTATCCCCTGAATCCACTAAAAATTTGATCTAAATTTCATACAAGGTGAATGAGAATTTGCAAGAAATTTGAATTTTATAAAAGGTAGAATAACTCATGGATTTAGGTGGAGAATTGCAATTTATTTTGATGTAGTAGCATCATGCATGGTTTAGCTCCATCCTATAGATAAATAGGATAATATCTTAATTTAAGAGCCCTTAGGTTTAAAAAATCCCAAATGTAGAAGTTTAGAGCTCAGATTCTCTTTGTAGAGGACTTCTCTCTCGATCACATTTGCAACGAAAATGAGTTTTTTACGTTAGTTATCTATAAAATATATTCATAACATTAATGTTGTGCGTGTGTGTGTGGAAGCGCAAAACCTGCGATCAATCAATCATGTCATACAAGAGAGAGATAAGGATTTTACGTGTTCGGCAAAACCGTCTATGTCCACGACAAGAGAGCAATGACTCATATCTTAACTCTATTCAGAGTTTAGGGTTACAGACTACATCATATATATAATTCAATCACATATATAATTCAACTTTCTCATCTCCTAAGAAAGCTCCAGTACAATGACTAGAATACCGTTGACCCTGAACCCGGTCATTCGCTAATCCAATGAACCACTCTAGTAAACTCAGAATACAATACACAAACCCAACAATCTCTACCTTAAATTGAATTCCATAGAACTTGGGCCACCAATAAATAACCGGCAATGTCTTTCCATACCTCATTGACAACTACATCTTTGCACCGATGGCGCAACCTTCATTCTTGAACACGTTGACATGTTGAACCGACACTTGAATTTTGAGTAAAGTGCATATTTTCGGCAAACTGCTACACCTCGAACTACCTTCATTCTTGAACACTTTGACATGTTGAACCACACTTGAATTTTGAGCAAAGTTCATCTTCTCGTCAGACTTCTCCACCTCAAACTCTGACGTTCAGGGATGTAGCTATCGGCAAGGTACGGAAAGACATTGCCGGTTATTTCCTGGTAGCTTGAGGTCTTCAGAATCCAAGCCAAGGTGTAAATTGTTAGGTTTATGTCTTATATTTGGGTTTTACCGGAGAGTCCCGTAGGTTAGCCCATGATCGGCTCAAGGTCAAAGGTATTTTGGTCAATGTACAGGGCTAAAAAAGTGGTGATTATATATATATATATATATGATGTAATCTATAACCCTAAACTCTAAAGAGAGTCAATATGTGAGTCATTATTCTCTTGTCGTGAACGTAGGCAGTTTTTTCGAATCATATAAAATCCTTGTCTCTCTTTCTCTCGTGTGGCCCTGATTATTCGATCATAGATTTTCATGCTTTCGCACACACATAAACAATAATTAGGGATCATACATTCACACGATCTACAAGAGCACACAATCAATCACACACAAAAAAACACGAAATTTACGTGGTTCATCAGATGTGGGCTACGTCCACGGGAGATTCAAGCCAATTTAATATAGTAGGAGATTACACCACAAGAACAACTTCTTATACATACAGGAGCACAAACCCTTGCCGGCTCTCTCTCTCCTGTGTTTATTCAAGAGAATCAAGACCGTAACTCCCCTTTCGTCTCTTCCGTTACAAAACTCCTCAATCATTTTCGTTGCAAACGTTTTACTTCTCTTCCTAGAAATCATGGAAAACACACCGTTTCCAACAAGGAAATTAACTCCTCTCCTTACCATTTTTCTAGGTTGCAGACGTTTTCTGTCGTTCAAGCGAATCATTCATGGAGGAGACCTTCATCCCTAGGATACATACCTTCTCTCCTCTCTCTTTTATTATAAATATGGGTCTTTATTCCCTTTCAGAAATCTTCGCTTCTCCCCTCTCTATCTCTCTCACATCAATATATTCTTCATCATCATTACCACAGGACGTTGCCCACCATCTCCAACAGCCGCTCCCCTGTCAAAATGGCTTTCTCTACTTCATTCATCATCATCGTCCAGAAATCCAATGCTCTTTGAATTCGACTTCATTGTCCCACAGATGCTCTCTGCCTTTTCTACTTGGCCTTCATCATCCACCAAAGCCAAATCACTGGTGGGAGTACCGAATAACATTACTTTTAGTTCTCCTTTGATAAAAAAAAAAAAAAAGCCTCTTTCTATACATTTCTCCGCCTTTACTTTCTAGAACTTGATTTTTGCGTTTAACAATGATAAGAACTTTTAACATCGAATCCTGCTTGTGGTTGCTATGAAAACAACTAAAAATAAAGATGTTCCAAGAATCTTAATCTCATAATCATGATATGGACTAATGTCCCTTTTTTTGCCCATCTCTCTAAAGCTTGATTTTGGTTTCTTCTTGTGCATCTTGACTCAGTTGGTGATGAAGATCCTTATGCATACCAACTGCATTTTTTTTTTTCGAAGAAACGTCTGGTTGATGTTTGTAAGTATGCATACCAACTGCATGTTAAAATGCTATAATGGGCTCATTTTTAGAGTTCACCCATATTTTGGTCAGACTAGGAGGTCTGGATATTTATGGAAATGTACAGGGCCTATTTGGATGTTGTAAGTATGTTTGGTGGTGCCGTGATAGGTTTATATGAAATGTGTTGCATAAGGCAACTAGGTATTCAATTCCCATATGCACTTGATTCATTTTCCATTAGAGAGGAGATGATTTGATGTTCATTTTCAGAGATTCTCCTTTTGTATCTTCAATTTTAACCTTTCTAGAAATATGTCTTTCAATTCTTATATATTAAATTGAAATATGTACTAAAACGTGATTATATGTTTTGACCTATATACATGCAAGAAAAAAGCTCATTACACATTCAAATTGGCTTCTTGGGATCTAAAAACTCAATATGAAGAAAAGTAAATTGGGCACCATTGGCCATGAATGGCTGGTTAGGGGATGAACACCAAAATTTGATCTCTCTCACACACACAATGTAAACAACAAGATTTGTAGTACATGTTGTGTTTCCCCCCCAAAGAGGCTATTCAGGCCAAAACTTTGGATGGCAACAAACATTTGATCACTGCTTATTACCCTCCATATTCATGGAATGGAATTGGCCTAAAAATCACATTTGCCATTCATTATTAATCTAACAAAACATATCACTATAGTTGATGTCATTTTTAGGTTCATACAGATTACTTTTATAGTGGATTGCATATCACAATTACCACATTCATTGCAGGATAGCAATGTAGATCTAAAGCAAAATGCATTCAATTATTATTCAAAATGCAATAATATTTTGAGTTTGTTAATTACTTCACTACGGTATAAACAAATGTCATGTATCTATCCGAGTAGTCTAGAATTAAGTCTGGTAACTTCTTCCTAAGTCCATTACTATTCCAAGTGCTAGAGAAGTTGATGACTTACTTTGTTCTTTGTATCTTATACCCATGCTAATTACATGTCAGAATTATAAAGCATATTATACCAACCCTTCTGTTATAGTTTTATTAATATAGCAACACGTTGCACAACTTGGAATCTTTCAATATCTGTGTTCAGACCATGTGCTGAATTCTTCATAATAAATTATTGGAGCAAAATGCACCGCTATATTTGAAAAAAAGAAATATTTTTCATATATTATCAACTTTACCGAGCTAAATCAATCCTCACTTTGTTTCAACCCTTAACTGGTCTTAACTTGAATCCTTCCATATATTATCAACCTAACTAAGCTATGTAAGTAGTCCTACCTTTGTTTCAACCTTAACACGGTATATACTTGAGTTGATGATATGCAGGAAATCATGACTGCGGGAAGTAGTTGGTTTTTTTAATAAAAAAATTAGATGATGAGAAGAATGCAAAACTACCTTTTTATTTCTAGAATTTAATAATGGAAGAGGATATAAAATATCATCATTCCCATTAGTTTTGGGTTCAATCTTGAGCTTGGAAGGATAAAAAATCACAAATTATGTGGAACTAGAAACGATCCTATATATTTTATATATATGACTTCAAGTGAGAATGTTTTTCAATCATGTGTATAATAACTTTTATAAGTTTCTAGAGTTTACATATATGTCTCTAATCATATTTCATCTCCACCTTAAGATCATCTCTCTCATACCTGTTATCCAGTTAATGGTGGTGTATATATATCCATGGTTAATGGAGCTCTCATCTGTATGAACAAATGAAAGGGCCAAAACTGTATTACTTTATTTCCGGTACATAGCTACCTAGAATTGGCAATTGGGTGTTTGGGTTGATAAGTCATTTAGATTCAGTTAGTTTGTCCAGTATAAATGGAAAAGTAGTTCTCATCTTCAACAAATGAAAGGGCCAAAATTGTATTATTCTTCCAATTCATCAGCTACCCAGAATTGGCAATTACCCGTTTGGGTTTTTAAGACATTTAAATTCAGTTAGTTTGTGAAGTGTAAATGGAAAAGCTTTATTCGAAAAAATAAAAAGACTAAAAAAAATTATTGATTTTGGAACTCTGCTCACTCCCTAGAAAATGCACTATACTCTTCTTATCATTCTCCCACAATTTATTCTGTTTTTTGCAATGCTTGTACTCTCTTATGACATTATAAGAATACAACAATTTTGATAGAGATAATTACAAATTCAAATATAACCAAATAAAGCATGTCCGCTCTTAAGGTTGAGGGATATTGACTGCACAGCTGAGTCGAAGTTCTTGCTTGCTATCACTCATGGTAACTTTAACTTGTGTTCTGTCCAATTGAACATTTCAAGTGTTGTTTTAAATGCCTTTATTTAGAAACTTTAGTGATGCACTTTAAGCTGTTTGTATTTACCTTTGAACATTTTGACTGTAATTGGAATCTTTGGACAATTCTTATTTTACAACATTTAATTATTACCATTATTGGTATACATCCACAGCAATAACAATGGGATGTTTAGAATTGAATAATGAATATTTCCTTATTAAAGTATGTTTAGAATTCAATGTTTGGTTTATATGGTACTAATAATATACAAGCTATTAAAGTTTGGCCATCTGCCAAAAATAAACATTTCTATTCCCAAACCTTTTCTTGATATATTGCATTCTCTTGCTACGCATGTGAAGGCACAAGAGACTATTAAGATATATTTGCTATTTGAATTTAGGTTTTCGCCATCTATCACAAAAGTGAATTTTAATTATTTTTACCCTGTAAGAAAAATCGTTTCTGTTGGTTTCACTCGATCAATTAGTTGTGGCTTCTTCTATTGCATTGGCTGGTTACTAAGCACCACATTCTCTGTTCTTGCAGGAAATTTCCTTGCTAAGATTTTGGTAGTGATTGAGACAGAAGGTATATAGGTGGACCCAAGTAGTAGAAAATTTTCTTTTAGTCCCATGCGAGAAAAATAATTTACCATGGGAAATGTTTCCCAACATCTAACAATAGAAACTGAAACTGAAAAAAATGAGGTGTTCTTTTTTTTTTTTTTTTTTATCCTGTAGAAATAAAATAGATATTATGAATTATACTGCCCATGATTAACACGGGCATGTTCTGCTAGTATTATATGAACCCAGCTGAATTCCAATTGCCAATTCTGTGTCAATTTGAAATTTGATTTTGACCTTCTTATAATTTTTGACATGCTGCCAACAACAGCCCTGCTAACTAATGGCCCATTTAATCTTAATTTCACTTAATTGAGAGCACTATTTCAAAGGCAGCCAATAACCATAACTGCTATCTTGCTTTCCTCTTTCTCAAGAACGTTACTATTCTCCTCTTCATTTCTTCTCCGTTTACTCTTCCCCAAGAACGTTCCTCTTCTTCTCTTTATTTCCTTATCATAACTTTCATCCCCTTCATTCCTCTAATGTGCAAAAATCTTGCATTTTAGTAATGGATGGAAATCATGGATAAGATGCATGCCTTATCACATCTCTCTCAGCAATTCTCTCCATCGATCTCTCCAAAGGTCACTATACCATTTCCCTTCTTTCTATCTTCTTCACTCAATACACAAGGTACAAACAAGAGTTGCTCAGACTTTGGGTGGGATATCAGGTAGTTTGTTTTTTATTTAATTCATTCTACAGTAGTATTTATTTTCTCATCTTACTCTGTTATTTGTTTCTGAAGAAAGGGTTCTTCATTTCACATGGAAACAATTACACCCCAGTTAAGGTTTCACAGATACAATCACAGCCCAGTTCATTTTTCATGGATTCAAGACAAACCCAATTCATTTCTCATCGAAACAACCATAACCCACTTCTCCATTTACCCACCCCCCACCACCCACGCGCCCCCGCCCCGCCCCCCCCCCCCCCCCACCTAAAAAACAAAGAAAAGGAAACCCATTCACTTTCTAAGAGCATGAGAAATATCCTTTGGCGAGACCCACTATGAATGAGGGTATGTTGCCAAAGACTCCTTTTGCAGTCTGTGAATGGGTTGTGTGCCTCTTTGTGTTTTGGCTCACTGGATGATCAATGTGGACCATATTGGTATATGGCTGTATAAGCAATGAATGTTATGGTCTTCTTCTATTTTTCCCGGTTTATGTTGCTCTTTTTTTTGTAAGCTCTATGTGCATATGGTGTTTGACAAAATGCCAAAGTGATCAGAAATCTGGTTACTTTGCTTCTTAATTTGAGAATTCATGAATTTCATTCTTATTGTTAATTGAGTTGATACTCTGTGGAAATTTCTGAGTGGTAGGCATTTCTGATACTCTTTTAATTTTTTTTAAAACTTCTGACTGTTGGTGTAGTCATGTGCAATCTACAATTTCTTTTATTGAATTGTCGTTGAAAATTACAGAAGGAACTGCTGGAGGGTGTTATGAATGACCCCCCATTCTATCAAGACATTCTAAAAGTGCTCATGTTTACTCTGCTTTTGATTCAGGGAATGTTTGGAGAGTGATACAACATTCGTGGATTCTCCTAACAAAGCTGAAAAGTTTGCTTAGAGGTCCCTTACATTGCCTTTTACTTTCTACTGTTATTTGTACAACAAGCTAAAAGCATCTTATGTGTTGAATGTAATATTGTCTTAAAGTGATTCTGTCCTTGCTTCTCAACTTAGAAACTAATACTTTATTCACTATGATAAAATAATTTGATGCAAATATTGTGTTGTTTGCCGCCTATAGGATGTTTCAAGTTGACATGATTGTCTTTACATCTGGTTAGGTTTCATAATGACCACACTGTACAGCTTCTATTCATATTCTTAAGCTTATATGGTATTTTAGTCATATGCTCTGCTTTACTTAAATACTGTTTTTGCTTAGTTTTTCAAGGTTATTTTAGTTTTCTTTCTTTTTTCTTTCGCATTCCCTTTCAACCAATTCATATAATTATGCTATCTCGACATGAATATTGACTTAAAATGTTAAATCAAAGTGCCTTATTTTCAAGGCTGGTCCTTGCCGGATTATCAGGTAAATGAAGAAGATCCATTTTTAGTCCTAAAAACATAACAGGCTGTTTGGAAGTCCAAGCCAAGCTGGGAACAGTGCTAGGTAAAATCTCGCTCGTAGCACAGTTAGGCTCTCCATCATTATGACCCTTTCAAGTTTCAACTAGGCTAATCGTTCTGTGTACTTTTTTTTTTTTTTTTTCAAGAAGATATCCGTAGAGCTCAATATTGCATCAATCGAAGCTGAAATGAGGGAGATATAACCTCTGAAAATTAGTACTAAAATTGCAAATCAGGATTACAATTGTACAGATGGAAAGGGACCCACACATACATTAAGTTGCACAACAATACTCTATCCTTGGTAAGAGATAAATTCCAATTCAAATAGTTGCTAAGGATAGGAGGGTTGCTTATAGTTCAAGCCAAGCTAAGGAGTTCAAGTGGGAAACAATTATCAACAAAGAAGAGAAGAAAAACTAGAAAGGAGTAAGACCCCTAGGGGACAAGCCATGCCTCTCTCATAGGGTTGGACGTCCCACTTTCCCTCTCTTCTCTCTCCCTTCGTCCTCTCTTCCCTCTCCTCTAGATCTAGGGTTCTAGTTCTAGTTCTCCACTTTGTATTTTTTTTTTTTATATTTAAAAGTAGTCTTGGGCCTTGTCCAAGCAAGACTTAGTCTTAGGAGCAGTTTGTATTGAAGAATACATTAATGAAAGATCAGTTTTTCTTCGGTGCAATGGCTGGCTAAGGTTATGATTGAGGCTGTGAATTGAAGCTAGGTTTTTTGTTCTCTTTTTAATTGAGTTATGCTTTGCTTGTTCATGTAACTGATTTATTGATTAATAGGCTTGTCTTCATACTAGTCGATGCCTTTCATGCTTAGTTCTTAACATTGAAATATGTCGTTAATCATTCATGCTTACGTTTGATAGGCCATGCTTAGGACTATGTTTTCTTTGATGGGTTATGCTTATGTTTGATGGATGATGCTAAGATAGTTTTAATACTTTTATTCAGGGAAGGAGGTCTTGGCGTTTTGAATTATTTTGTAGAACAAAATATAAATCTCTCTAAAAGAGAGAAACTGACTTTTAATGTTAAATCATCCAAATCTTAATGTATCGATTTGGTCTTGATTTGAAGCAAAGTACATAATGAACGAAGTTAAGTGTTTTCAATCAAAAAGGGATTTTAGATTACTTAGTGGATTCCTATGCCTTGATCAGATTTATCACTATTGGTAGTTTTATCTTACTATTTGTTTGCTTTAATTCTTAATTTTATTCTTTTCATAATTATTGGTCATTATCTACATCAGCTTTTTTGATTGGAAAGTTTTTCTTGATTCGCTCCCTGTGGGTTCGACCCTTATTTTCCCTGTGGGTTCGACCCTTATTTTCCATTGTCTCGAAAAAAGGTAGCTGTACACTTGCGGGATATTATTGATCACATCGAGTTTTTGGTGCGGTTGTCAAGAAGCCAATTCAAGAAAATCTTCTAATTAGGAATTTTAGGGTAGTTTTAGTGTCCTTTTGTGGTTTGATGCATTCATATCATGCACTAGGGTTAGTATTTGTGATTGTTCATGTTTATGGTTCCCAGAGAGTTATGTTTCAAAGTCTGATACGGATAAGAATTTCGGACTGGTTACAAGTGGTAACATTGAAAATGAGTTTCTGCACTATTTTTCAATCAGATTTGGCTTGTTTTTGTCCCAGAAGTTTGCGATTTGAAAATCAGTCAAGAGAACTCTTTTTTAGCTTGAAATTTAATTTGTAAGATTAAAGTTGGGTAACTTGTCTTTGAAACCATAAGATTTTTGGCCAAAATGATTTCAGAAGGTCAGGTTTCTAATGCCACAAACATGGCCAGGTAATAAGACTGATTCAGCAATCAGCAGCGTAATTGGTTCAAGTAGCCAAGTTTGAGATATCATAACTTCTTTGTTTCTAACTCTTTCTTATCTCTGATTTTTTTTTTTTTTTAAGTTTTACATCGTAGGAAATTGGCATCCAACCACTGCTTTTAGGTTTAGATCATTTTAAGTGGGTCATAAAGATCTGGAAAATTGGGCCTACACAATTGTTTCCAGAACTTACAATATTTCTTAAAATTCTGCGGCATAGTTTCATCTTTCTTGGGACTTCATTAGAAACTTTAGGGCTGCATTATCCATTCATAATTGCATTAGGTTAGGGGTTCAAAAATTAGATTAGGTTTGATTTTCAATTTAGGAATTTGATTGAGAATTTTTAGCTGCTTTAGTAATTTTGATTATATCTAACTTTATTTGTTTTCTATTAGGTACCATTCCAGGTTTTGAGGACTCCTAAATGAAGGAAATTGCTACATTTGCTTTAAGCAAAGAAGATGCTCTTAGAATTTTAAATTTTAAAAATTGCTTGTAAAAACTCAAAACAAGATAAGATTATGTGGGCCACTGTAAGATCTTATATCATTACCCCACGAATCTCTTTTACTTGCAAGAGAGGCTTGGTTGATATAAATTTCTGCAAAGTGCGATTGCTTGATTGACACATAAATTAATTGGAACACACCCTTAGTTAAGGGCATTTGACCCCAACAAGATAAGAACTGGATTTCATCACTAGATTCTTCCCTACTAGGCTTAACCGTAAGTCACATAGGCACCTATTCTTAATTAAAATCAAGTATGAACGAGACCCTAGGAACTCGAGCTCATTAGGATGAAGACTACCAAAGATTGCACCGGTTGCGCTATTTGGTCAAGTCGATGTCTAGGTAAGTTCTGTCCCTCTAAGGGTGGCAGTCTTTGCTCTAGAAGTTTGATTTTAAGATGGACCGTGCCAAGTGCATTGTAACCCTACTATTCAACTTGGGGGCTTACCTGGTCGATTTGGCTTCATAAGACCGGATTGGAGGCCTAAGTGTACTCTTCAAGCCAGTTAGGAGCTGTCTAATGGTTGGGTGGACCTATTAGATTTTCTGAGTGCCTTAGTTTTTGCTTGATTGCCTGTGCATCATACTGGTTTAGGGTTGCATTAGGGTAGGACCCATTGTATGCGACCAAAGAAAAATCGATCGTAAAAGCTTTGGGTCGTGAAAAAGGGCTTATAACTCGATTAGATCCAGAACCACCCTTAACATTTGTGGGACCATCTTCCATGTTTTAGGAAAACTTTCAAATCACGGCGGAAGAACCCCAAGCTGTTACCCTTAGGGACTATATGTACCTTAGCCGAACCACCCAACCATCATACTTCACCTTACCTACCGCCAATGCTATACTTTCGAGCTCAAAACTGATTTGATCAGGATGCACCTCGTTTTTTGTGGTATGGACCAGGAAAACCCATACCAGCATGTTAGGGGATTTGAGGACATATGTATGACTATGAAGTATAATAAGATGACAAAGGAATCCCTAAAGCTTTAGGTTATTTCCATTTTCATTGATAGAAAAGGCTACCATGGCTTTATGCCTTACAAGTAGGGTCAATTACCACATTGGTTACTTTAGTTGAGGCCTTTTACATAAAATCATATTCCAAAAAAAAAAACTTCAATTAAGCCGGCCCTTAATAGTTTTCATCAATTGGAGGGGGAGACCATATACAATTATCTAGAACGTTTCAAAGATCTTTAGCTCCAGTGCCCTTACCATAATTTTGATAAAACTCGCTTGGTACAAATCTTATAAGAAGGGATGGATTCCTCGACCAAAATCGTGGTGGAGTCTTTTTGCAATGGTGCGTTCACTCATAAAACAGCAGACCAAGCATGGACCTATTTGTAAGATGTCACTAAACACACACTTCACTAGGCCCTTATAAAAAGAAGACCTCAAGAAACAAACCATTACAGAAAGAAAGAAGGTGCATACATTAAATTCAATAAAAACTTGAGGCAGAAGCTAAGTTGGCCACGGTGATGAAACGGTTAGAGGCTTTAGAGTTGAACTAGGGAGTCTCAAGGCCTACTCTAGACACATTGGAGTCATTGAAATACATCCAAGCCATAGGTGGAGCCATTGAGTCACCAACTTTGGGTAAGGGGGATACCATTGAAGAAGTGAGTGTGGTGTATCAGAATACTAGATTTGACAATAGGCATTGATATGACCCTTATTCCAACACCTACAATCTGGGTTGGAAGGACAACCCAAACTTTTCTTGGTCAAAGGGTCCACACCAAGGCGGCCCATCTCAGGTCGTGCCACCTCTAGGATTTCAGAAACCCATGCCAAACTTCAACCCCAATCCACAAAATCAGTGGGCCGATTCTCTTGAAGAAACCATCAAAATGTTAGCCCATAATAGCCCCCAATTTCAACAAAGCACTGTCCATAGTTAGAAGGCCAACACAGTCAATTGCAAAGTTTGAATATACGGTTAGCTAACTGGCTAATTCATTGAGTGCCAGGGACAAGGGAACATTTCCCAGCTAACCCTAAGGGCCAAATCCCAAAGAACCCAATTGAAATTCATGATTTGAAAGGGAAAAGCCATGAGCAAGTCAAATTCATAACCATACTTAGGTCCTGTCGTAAGGTTGACAACAAAGTAGAAATGCCCAAGGAAGCTGAGGATTGAGAGAGAAATGAGAATTTGGGGAAAAATGAACCATTAGTTGAACCAAAAGAAAATGAACCAATTGCGGAGCCCGGCACTATCATAGGAGAGCCATCACCTAGTGATCAATCTCCTAGGACTTACATTCTTAACGCTTTGTACTCTTACATTCCTAAAGCTCTGTACCCTTAAAGGCTCTGCCAAATCAAACGCCCAGTTGGACAAAATGCTTGAGGTTTTCAAACAAGTGAGGATTAACATCCCACTATGCCAAGTTCTTGAAAGACCTTTGTACTCTCTTATGACATTATAAGAATACAACAATTTTGATAGAGATAATTACAAATTCAAATATAACCAAATAAAGCATGTCCGCTCTTAAGGTTGAGGGATATTGACTGCACAGCTGAGTCGAAGTTCTTGCTTGCTATCACTCATGGTAACTTTAACTTGTGTTCTGTCCAATTGAACATTTCAAGTGTTGTTTTAAATGCCTTTATTTAGAAACTTTAGTGATGCACTTTAAGCTGTTTGTATTTACCTTTGAACATTTTGACTGTAATTGGAATCTTTGGACAATTCTTATTTTACAACATTTAATTATTACCATTATTGGTATACATCCACAGCAATAACAATGGGATGTTTAGAATTGAATAATGAATATTTCCTTATTAAAGTATGTTTAGAATTCAATGTTTGGTTTATATGGTACTAATAATATACAAGCTATTAAAGTTTGGCCATCTGCCAAAAATAAACATTTCTATTCCCAAACCTTTTCTTGATATATTGCATTCTCTTGCTACGCATGTGAAGGCACAAGAGACTATTAAGATATATTTGCTATTTGAATTTAGGTTTTCGCCATCTATCACAAAAGTGAATTTTAATTATTTTTACCCTGTAAGAAAAATCGTTTCTGTTGGTTTCACTCGATCAATTAGTTGTGGCTTCTTCTATTGCATTGGCTGGTTACTAAGCACCACATTCTCTGTTCTTGCAGGAAATTTCCTTGCTAAGATTTTGGTAGTGATTGAGACAGAAGGTATATAGGTGGACCCAAGTAGTAGAAAATTTTCTTTTAGTCCCATGCGAGAAAAATAATTTACCATGGGAAATGTTTCCCAACATCTAACAATAGAAACTGAAACTGAAAAAAATGAGGTGTTCTTTTTTTTTTTTTTTTTTTATCCTGTAGAAATAAAATAGATATTATGAATTATACTGCCCATGATTAACACGGGCATGTTCTGCTAGTATTATATGAACCCAGCTGAATTCCAATTGCCAATTCTGTGTCAATTTGAAATTTGATTTTGACCTTCTTATAATTTTTGACATGCTGCCAACAACAGCCCTGCTAACTAATGGCCCATTTAATCTTAATTTCACTTAATTGAGAGCACTATTTCAAAGGCAGCCAATAACCATAACTGCTATCTTGCTTTCCTCTTCCTCAAGAACGTTACTATTCTCCTCTCTTCATTTCTTCTCCGTTTCCTCTTCCCCAAGAACGTTCCTCTTCTCCTCTTTATTTCCTTATCATAACTTTCATCCCCTTCATCGCTCTAATGTGCAAAAATCTTGCATTTTAGTAACGGATGGAAATCATGGATAAGATGCATGCCTTATCACATCTCTCTCAGCAATTCTCTCCATCGATCTCTCCAAAGGTCACTATACCATTTCCCTTCTTTCTATCTTCTTCACTCAATACACAAGGTACAAACAAGAGTTGCTCAGACTTTGGGTCGGATATCAGGTATTTTGTTTTTTATTTAATTCATTCTACAGCAGTATTTATTTTTTTCATCTTACTCTGTTATTTGTTTCTGAAGAAAGGGTTCTTCATTTCACATGGAAACAATAACACCCCATATAAGGTTTCACAGATACAATCACAGCCCAGTTCATTTTTCATGGATTCAAGACAAACCCAATTCATTTCTCATCGAAACAACCATAACCCACTTCTCCATTTACCACCCCCACCCCCCCTAAAAAACAAAGAAAAGGAAACCCATTCACTTTCTAAGAGCATGAGAAATATCCTTTGGCGAGACCCACAATGAATGAGGGTATGTTGGCAAAGACTCCATTTGCAGTCTGTGAATGGGTTGTGTGCCTATTTGTGTTTAGGCTCACTGGATGATCAATGTGGACCATATTGATATATGGCTGTATAAGCAATGAATGTTATGGTCTTCTTCTATTTTTCCCCGGTTTATGTTGCTCTTCTTTTGTAAGCTCTATGTGCATATGGTGTTTGAAAAAATGCCAAAGTGATCAGAAATCTGGTTACTTTGCTTCTTAATTTGAGAATTCATGAATTTCATACTTATTGTTAATTGAGTTGATACTCTGTGGAAATTTCTGAGTGGTAGGCATTTCTGATATTCTTTTAATTTTTTAAAAAACTTCTGACTGTTGGTGTAGTCATGTGCAATCTACAATTTCTTTTATTGAATTGTCATTGAAAATTACAGAAGGAACTGCTGGAGGGTGTTATGAATGGCCCCCCATTCTATCAAGATATTCTAAAAGTGCTCATGTTTACTCTGCTTTTGATTCAGGGAATGTTTGGAGAGTGCTACGATATTTGTGGATGCTCCTGACAAAGCTGAAAAGTTTGCTCAGAGGTCCCTTACATTGCCTTTTACTTTCTACTGTTATTTGTAGTACAACAAGCTAAAAGCATCTTATGTGTTGAATGTAATATTGTCTTAAAGTGATTCTGTCCTTGCTTCTCAACTTAGAAACTAATACTTTATTCACTATGATAAAATAATTTGATGCAAATATTGCGTTGTTTGGCGCCTATAGGATGTTTCAAGTTGACATGATTGTCTTTACATCTGGTTAGGTTTCATAATGACCACACTGTACAGCTTCTATTCATATTCTTAAGCTTACATTATATTTTAGTCATATGCTCTGCTTTACTTAAATACTGTTTTTGCTTAGTTTTTCAAGGTTATTTTAGTTTTCTTTCTTTTTTCTTTCGCATTCCCTTTCAACCAGTTCTTATAATTATGATATCTCGACATGAATATTGACTTAAAATGTTAAGTCAAAGTGCCTTATTTTCAAGGCTGGTCCTTGCCGGATTATCAGGTAAATGAAGAAGATTCATTTTTAGTCCTAAAAACATAAAAGGCTGTTTGGAAGTCCAAGCCAAGCTGGGAACAGTGCTAGGTAAAATCTCGCTCGTAGCACAGTTAGGCTCTCCATCATTATGACCCTTTCAAGTTTCAACTATGCTAATTGTTCTGCGTACTTTCTTTTTTTTTTTTTTTCCTTCCATGTGGTATGGGATACAGTAAAATATAATCCGTATGGGCCTAATAAGAGTCCCTTGGCCCTAAGACTTGGATACAAATTTGGATCATCAATATGGATCCTGGTCTTGCTCTTCAAACCACCCACAGATTCGAGTTCCTTTATATGGACTCTTTTGGCACATATGTATCAACAAAGATTTCATTCCATTTGAGTTTTAGACAACAACGATATAAAGTGGGGATGGCATTGATTTCTGTCCTTGTATCAATAGATTCCAAGTCAGTGGGATTGCATTATAAGCTAGAAAGCCTTGATTTTCGGCTTGTTCTACTTGGATTTTGGTAATAGAAAAACAACAAATTTTAAATTTTATGGGTTTTTTAGTTAAAATCTCTTCTACTTGACACCCTTTTGAAATGGGATCCCACACAATTTCAAATGATCTTGATTTTCCATTTATTCCACTAGGATTTTAATCTTCGATTTTGATAATAGAAATACTACTAATTTTAATTTTTTTTTTGGATTTCCATTAAATCCTTCTTCTTGACACCCTTTTAATTGAAATGGGCTCCCACAAAATTTCAAAAGATCTTATTTTTATAGCTATTTTATAAATATTAGTTTGCGAGTTATCTAATATTTTTATGTCCACGAAGTAGTTTTCATGTACTGCTCTAGGCCTCTTCAAACCGATATTGAATTTTTCTTGAGGTCCTTTTACTTCTGTAATGGAATGAGTTTTAATTATAATTAAAAGTATTCCACTTTAGTGATTCCATGAAAATAAATAGAATAAAAAAATAAAATTTACCATGTATAAAAACTTTTTTGGCCATGCTCTCTCATAAAAATTAGTTAGAAATATTACCCAACCCAGGGTTGGTTCCACACCCACTTTTTCTTTTGTATGGTGACAGTAACTTTGTTGTGTTGAGGAGACACGGAAGTACAAGTGCTACTATGATTATATATCAAGTGAATGACCCCAAATGTTTTCAGAGATTACGTGATTTCCCCAAATGTTTTCAGAGATTACGTGATTTCCACAACACCACCGAAGGATGGTTTCTTTGAATTTGTAGGTGTTATTCTAATTTTCAAGCCTTTTTACTTGTGTTTTATGAAAGATTGTAATTTTACAATTTTCCGTTATGATACTTTTTGCAGGGAATGACTCTACGATTGTAATTTTACAATTTTCCTTTATGATACTTTTTGCAGGGAATGACTCTACCAAAGGCTACTGAATACTATTGAATGATACTACGTTGAAGGATGTTGCTGCACTTTGTTATATGCTGAAGTTTTGAACGATGCAGAATGAAGTACAAGATTGCTGAAGTTTTGGAAATCGAAGGTTGGATATTAGATGTTGTAATTGTCTTATATTTTCAAAAGGACTTGTGGACACTGAATGTTTTTTTTTTTTTGCTTGAAGGACACTGAATGTTTGATGCATATAAATATTATGTTTGAATCTCCGATAGTCAGATGGAATTTATGGTCATTTCATTTCAGATGTTTAGATATTGTTTGTAGAAATTTCATTTCAGATGTTCAATTTTTATATGTAAATTGCTTTTTTGGGTAAGTAGATGTATCACTTAGACTTTGCACCTGATACATTTCAATTGTTTTTTATCATGGAATTTGAGGGTTTAATCTTACATATGAGATTAGTATGTTACAAAACTGTATAAAGAAGTGCACTAATCCATATGATGCATCAATCAAGTAAGAAAAAAAATATAAATCTTCACTAAATCAACCATAGGTTCCAATTATTCCAGTTGTGGCAGTCCTTTAGAATTCAGAATATATTTAATATTGCCAATACATTTCTTAATAATGATTTTCCTGTACCACAATATAGTTTAGATTTTATAATATATTTGTTTAATACTTAATATTATGAATCACGCTGCCTGTGTTAAACACGGGGGCTTTTCGCTAGTTATAAATGATTTTGATTCAGATTAGCATTGACTGACATTTTTAACTGACCAGGGGTGCATTCAGGATGAATTTACTCTTGCATTTGAACTGCCAACCTGACCCCACCCCACTAATTCTACTGTAATCCACCAACCCAGCAAGGAACTGTTAATTAGGGGTGAGCTGACCTATTTAACTAAAAGGTTTCATGCTAGCATCTAAAACCCAATTAATAGAGGGGCCAGCTTCAGGTTGAGCCAGTACATGCTACCCACGTTGCTCAACTCAACCCATTGGCACCTATCATGAAGGCGAAGATCAAAAGTTGTGCGCAACCTGCAAGAAAGGGCAACAGAGAGAATGTCCACTCATTTCATCATGGACCCAGAATTCCTGAAGCAAAGCTTATTAACTGTACACACGAATTCAAACACCATATACCGAATGCAATGAGTCATAATTACTTTACCACGTTAATCAATTGAAATAACACCCTTCAATAATGGTAACCTTTCATATAATATGGAAGCAGCAGCTCAGAAGATCAGAATCCTGAAATTCATGAGAAAACAGCTTTCCATTTTAGATCAAAACGAATGACTGCAACATGAGTGAACATTACATTTTGATGCAACATGAGAACATTACAGATGACACATGAAACCAGGCGGTTGGAGCAACATATTCCTGCAACTGAAAAGGCAAGTAACTGAAAGTTACAGTATGCACCATACATACATACTTTCATACTCAAAGCCAAAGTTCATTTGCTGCATTAGTGATATCAATAGGAAAGAAAGGGAAAAACAGAGACCACAACATTAAAAAAAAAAAAAAGAAGACCATGACTGAAAAAACAACTGACGTAAACTTTCAGTATTGTGCAAGATACAAACATTCATACTCAAAGCCAAAGTTCATTTGCCGCATTTGTGCCGTGGGTTGGAAAGAAGGGGGAAAACAAAATGAAAAATAATATTGCAATCCAACCGACAGAGCTAATTCATCGGTATCAGAAATCACGGTTAGCTAAGCCCATATCATGAAGCTCCCAATCAGGTGGACCGTGGACTCTCCATTGCAATGTCCTCCTTTTATCTTTTGCTGAATCTTTTTCACAACGAAAAAGTACTGCACGGTCCACAGTTCCAAAAATCAGTGAATTGAAGTTAGCAACAGCAACAAGTGCACATCACACAGTAAGTGAATCAAGTGAACAGCTTCGGACCCCGCTCAGTAAGTTACTCGACTTTTTCTTCTTTCCCCCTTTTTAGTAGGTCCAAGTCAGTCATCATAAGCTGGGCGCACAAGAAAATAGAACTTTTTTTTTTTGGGATTTGGCGACAGGTTCCTCAACATTTGATTTTATGGCCTTAGATCCACCATCTCTTTTCATAACGTGTAAGGTCATTTTTCCCAATTTGAATACTTAAATTGCCTAAGTTACCCTTTCTTTAAATATAAATCATATCCCACGATTAGTGGGATATGTCATAAATAATGGTTAACTACCATTTCAAAAGACAAATAAAATTCAAAAACAAAAATAGATTTCAAGAATTCAAAATTTTGAATAAATATGTCCAGAACTCAGATAAATTCGTATAAAACTGAGATAAATTTGATAAAAACTCAGCTAAATTTGTCCAGAACTCAGATAAATTTGTTCTAAAACACAAATAAATATGTCTAGAACTCAGATAAATTATTGTAAAACACAACTAAATTTGACAAAAACTCAAAACGTAGGTAAATTTGATAAAAACTGAGTTAGATTTGTCCAGAACTCGGATAAATTTGTTCTAGAACTCAAATAAATCTGTCCAGAACTCAGATAAATTCGTATAAAACACAAGTAAATTTGAAAAAAAACTCAAAATTTAATTAAATTTGATAAAAAAAAAAATGAGTTAGATTTGTCCAGAACTCAGATAAATTTATTCTAGAACTCAAATAAATTTATCCAGAATTCAGATAAATTCGTATAAAACACAGTTAAATATGACAAAAACTCAGAACTCAGATAAATTTGATAAAAAATCAGCTAGAATTGTCCAGAACTCAGATAAATTTGTTCTGGAATTCAAATAAATCTGTCCAGAATTTAAATAAATTCGTATAAAACACAAATAAATTTGACAAAAACATAAAACTTAGGCAAATTTGATAAAAAAAAACTGAGCTAGATTTGTTCAGAGCTCAGATAAATTTGTTCTAGAATTCAAATAAATCTGTTCAGAACTCAGATAAATTCGTATAAAACACAACTAAATTTGACAAAAACTCAAAACTCAGGTAAATCTGATAAAAACTTAGCTAGAATTGTTCAGAACTCAGATAAATTTTTTTTGGAATTCAAATAAATTTGTCCAAAACTCAGATAAATTCGTATAAAACACAAATAAATTTGACAAAAACTCAAAATTTAGATAAATTTGATAAAAACTGAGCTAGATTTGTCAAGAACTCAAATAAATTTGTTCTAGAATTCAAATAAATCTGTTCAAAACTCAGATAAATTCGTATAAAATACAAATAAATTTGACAAAAACTCAAAACTTAGATAAATTTAATAAAAACTCAGCTAGATTTGTCCAGAACTCAGAAAAATTTGTTCTAGAACACAAATAAATCTGTCCAAAACTCAGATAAATTCGTATAAAACACAACTAAATTTGACAAAAACTCAAAACTCAAGTAAATTTGATAAAAATTGAACTATATTTGTCCAGAACTCAGATAAATTTTTTTTGAAATTCAAATAAATCTGTCAAGAACTCAAATAAATTCATATAAAGCACAAATAAATTTAACAAAAACTCGAAACTAAGATAAATTTGATAAAAGCTGAGCTAGATTTGTCCAGAACTCAGATAAATTTGTTTTGGAATTCAAATAAATCTGTCTAAAACTCAGATAAATTAGTTTAAAACACAAATAAATTTGACAAAAACTCAAAACTTAGATAAATTTGATAAAAACTCAATTAGATTTGTTCAGAACTCAGATAAATTTGTTCCAGAACTTAAATAAATCTGTCCAGAACTTAGATAAATTCGTATAAAACACAACTAAATTTGACAAAAAGTCAAAACTTAGATAAATTTGATAAAAACTCAACTAGATCTGTCCAGAACTCAGATAAATTTGTTCAGGAACTCAAATAAACTCAGATGAATAGCAACAAATTTCTTGCAAGAAAGAGTCCCCATTTTTTTTTGCTATGATTGCAAAAGCTAGACTTACAAGAAATAGAAAAAGGAAAGAAAAGGCAAAGACAACAACGGATTTTTGTGTTATGCAGAACCCGTCGCAAGAGAAGGCTAGGATTGGTCGCGTTATCATCGCCGGGTCGTCGCCATCGTTGCTGGTATAATCGGAGATGGCCAACTTCGATCTGCAAAGCTCTCTAATGAAATCCCTCGTTCTTAGAAAAGAAGACGGAAGGGGTTCTCCTGGACAACAGAGAATGAGAGAGAACTTGGCCTATGAATGGGGGGGAATGGACGATTTGAACTTTTAAAATTTGAACTTTTATGCTCAAACTATTGAAGGGGGCAAATTAGTCATGAAAATATATGACGTGATATATTGGGGACCTTTCACCAAAATATCTCCAGCTGTCTGGACTAGAGACATTAGAGAAAAAGTTGTTGTCCTTGATGCCTTAGAAGACCGTGCTTAGGGACTGTTGGCTAATTTACCCTTTTTTTTCTTGTGGTCCAAAATGAGAGGCTAATAAATGTGTAAAATTAAATAGTGTGGAGTATTTTAGAGATACTCGTGCTTCACCCTCATTGAAAGTCCAGATCTGGTCAACATTCCATAGCGGGCTCACCTTGCTCCACAATGGTACCAACCAGTATGTAAAGCCCGCTGGAGATGGATCTTAGAGAGCCTCGTGCGTCAAGAATTCCGTCATCCAATTGGATAATTTACCTTTACTTGACAGCGGCCAATCATTTCTAGACAATAAGGTCATAACTGGACACCCACCTGGGAGTTGGAGTGGCATAAGGCGCGGATTTGCTCCCCACGTCGTGTTCAAAACAAACTCCAAATTTGCCCAATGTGTGTTTGTGTGGATTTAGCAGGCACCACCTGGGGGATTAGTCCCGTTTGGTCAAAGGACTCAAGGATACCCACATCATAAAAAAAAAGAAGAAAAAAAAAGGTCCTAACTAGATATCACATCCCCCGAACCCGATTAGAGAATAAACCGGATCCGGGGAGTGAAATTTAGGGCTAATTAAAATTTTTGTCCTTTAGGCCCAAGGATCGTAAGTCCGCTGTGAGGATATTGTATTTCAAACCTCAAGTAATATAAAATTGCGGGATTCATACAATTCGAGGCATATCTAAATACCAAACAATGGATAATAAATCTCAATTGATATTTAAAGTTGTAACAGGGATAAATAAAGCTAACAAAGAAATTAATGTATTAACAATGACCATCCCAATGACCAAGGTCATTAAACAACATCAAGTCAATGAAATGAAAGTTCCAACGAGGAATAATAAATGAATAAATGACAGCCTAATGAAGTGCTCCTGTGAGTCTCTCATGTGCTTGGTAATGATGACGCTACTCTACGTCATCGGCACTCCACTCCCATGCATCCTCTGCTGGTTGGAGATCCTCTGGGATCTCCTCACCGGCTTTGCTCCTCGTAGTAGTACTGACCTGAGGAGTCTGCACACCAAGGAACCGAGTCAACGACATGTTGAGCAATAGATAAGCAAGATATAATTAAAGCATAACATGCATCAAATATAAGAGTAATGACAAGTACAAGGTCATAAGAATACAAGGAACAATACTAGGCATGTAGCATGAGTAAATAACCATCAGAATCATAAATAGAAATCCTAACAATACTAACAATCACCACTACCAATATAATGCAATGCACAAGAGGGAGACTCCATGGATGTCCAAGCCACCTCACGGGGTGCCAATAACAATCCTATCCGGACTACTGATACCAAAGTCCGGCTCCAGGGGGATCCAAGCTCCCGGTCCTGGGAATTGTAGCACGGTCCAAGCCCGCTCCCAACTATTCAACGCCATGGACGCCGTCTAAAGCCGACTGCCCACCCCGATGTCCGAGTAACCAGCCCATCAATAAACCCCAAACTGCAGCTGGCTATGATATACAATAATAATAATAATAATAATAATAATAATAATAATAAAGTGGTGTTGACACAAGGAAAACCAAGACAAGCAAATCTGGCTAGTTCAACAAACAAGACATGTTCATAGGGATTATCTCATTCAAACCAATACAAGACAAGTCCAAACCCATGATAATCCCTTCAGTCTAGCCAGTCATGTTTATCAATTACATGACACAGGGTCCTATGGTACACTCTAAGTCAGGTCCTTATCCTAATTCTACAAGAGTTTATGTTTCATAATTAATTAGGTGTTTTATGCCGAGAGAGTGTACAAAGAAACGAAACCAACGGATACGATTAACAAATCAATGAGACATTACAATCCAATCCTAGGCAAGTGTTGTCATCCCTGTACCATATATGTTTTAACGGAGTGCGTGGGAAATTTGAATCAACGATGCTTATGAAGAAATTCTTGGGTGTACAATCATGTTGAACATCGATTGGATTCAATTCCCTACGCATTCGGTTAAACCATACACCATACACGAATACCTAAACAACCCATCGAAGCACACCCAGCCACGTGCTATGATTTCAAAACCCCATTAATGGTCACGTGAGACTAGGTTCATATTTGCCAATATCTAAGGTCCAAACCTATGTTAACAAGTCTCATTTCCAATAAAACATGGATTGAATCATTAATTTGAGTAATTTTCACACTTTCTGATCTCTGATCATTATAAAACTAGAACCATTGGATTCTACATCTTAAGAGCTTTCCAACGGTATATTATATGTAAAATTCCGATGAACAGATTAAAAGTTATGACCTTTAGAAATTCCCTTTTTATACATATATATACATTATTTAATGCGCGACGGACCGTACATACATCTGATTCGTCGTACGGACGTTTCCAGCAGCATCAAAGTAAAAATTCACCTGCATAAAACTGAGCCACCGTGCTCCCCCAATAACCCATTTCATCCATCATCATTTCCACTTACATCAATTAACAATAATAATAAAAAAAAAAGATTACCCAAAACTATTTTAACATATTAACCCCAAATTAATAACAGAATAGGCTTGGGATTTAGGGTAATCTAACAAGATAACACAGTCAATCAATAATAAACATACATACATGCTTAATTATAAAATGCAAATCTACTTGCCTCAACCAAGAAAAAGATTGGAATTGGGGAAATCTGAGGAGAAGCCCTACTACTGCGAAAACCTCGATCTACCCCGACCAAACGCAACCTAACACGCAAAGGAAAAGAAAAGAAAGGAAAAGATTGAGATCTAACCTAAATCTAAACCAAATAGAAATGATTGAAAAGATGAAAGTGAGGGAAACCTTACCAAATTGATGTCAATGGAAAGAGGAGATCGCGAGGAAGAAGATGGGCGGCTCGGATCTTCGAGATGGTCTTTCTGGGAAAGAGTTCTAGAGCCTTGGGAAATGAAAAAGAAGAAGAGGGCTGTTGGAGTTCTCGTTTGTTGCAGAGAAAGAAAAGAGATTAGGGTTAATCTCTTGTTTAAGAAGAAGGGAGAAGGGAAAAGACTAAGTTGCCCTTAAGTGGGTCCGGAGAAGAAATGAATTATTAGAAGGGTTTCTGGTCTTCGGATCACAACGAGCCAGAAGACAAAATTGATCAACGTGACGAGACCTTTCCAACGAAACCAAAATCACGATGATAGGAATTTTTCCAGAATACACTCAAATTTTCCCTAATTTGCAAACTACCCCCTACTAGGGTCAAACGAACTCGGAATCGCACGAAACTTCGCAGGCACTATTCTAATGTTAAAAGAAACTCTCTCACCATCTAAACCCACTTAAATATCTAATAAAACAATCATTATAATAATATCAAAATAAATGGGTCAACGGGCCGGTTATTGGGCCTAACTGACCCAGTAAGGTCGTGGACCTTACACTAGATGTGTAAAATTTTCAGAAAAATAAAGCTACAGCAGACCTTGGTGTGGTCTACCGAATGAACGATGTGGATTGTTGAACAAAAAAAATGTTTTCTTGAAATGTAGCTCCCGTGTTAGCTAAGCATTGTATGCTTCACTATTTTCGATAGAATGGTAATACTCCATTTCAGGTGTACTGTTTTGAGTTTTTCATCTTTGGAGGACTTCTGAGAAAATAGAGGACGGGGGCAATTGAAATTAAAGATGTTCCCACCTCAAACGCTCATAGTAAAAGTTACTAGGATATTCTTCAGGCATATTAAACCTAGTGATCGCTTGCCAAGAAAATACCTAGTTATCATTGAAAAGACCATAAAAACATTTCATGATGGCTAATGATGAGAACCTAAATACACCATTTAGGCCCATCAACGAGGACTTTGTTATACCTACAAATGATATTAATTAGCTTAATTATGTTATTTTAATGTTTACAAGTGTCTAAGGTGGAAAGAGAACGAAATCAGAGAAAAAATGATGAGAAATAAGAAGAATCCGCAGCTTACTGCCTCCTAGCGTCCGGACGCCTAGAAAGTACACCAAGGCCACTACCTCCCGGCGTTCGGACGCCAGTGCCTTGACCCGGGTGGAGACCGGCTCCCTCCGCGTTTTGACGAGTTTTTCGACGAAAATCTATAGAAGGAGTTCCAAAACTTGTTTTTCATTCATTCACATTTTGGGAGAAGATCTGAAGGCTGGTTTGGGAGTTTTGGAAGAACACCAATGGGGAATTTGTTAGAGATTCTTCGTCAACCTCTCGCCATGTGCAACTAACTCTCAATCTTAGGGTTGCGATGAAGCCATAATCATGTATTTTGGTGATATATAGGTTTTAGGGTTTTACTTTGAACGCTTTTGGTTATATGACATGATGCTATCCATTGATTGGATTTTCTTTAATGCAATATATCTTTCTTTGGTATTTTAATCTTGTAGATTTGAATACTAAGTCATATAACGATGCTTGAATGAATGTGTTGTTAGATCTCAGATAATCTATGCCATAGAGATAGGTTATGTCCCGATCTAAACCACATCCCTTATTTATTCACTCTGTGGAGGTTTGTAACCAGAACGAGTGTTTTTAGCGTTGATAATGAAACCCTAGGTCTATACTTGCCATTGTGCGAGGTTAGAGTGGATTTGTACCTCAAGACTTTTCTCTGATTGAATTAAAACTTTGTTTTAAATTTGTTAATTTAGCAATCAGACCCATCAATCAACACTTCGTTTTCTATTAGGATTATTTTAGGAATTTAAGAACCAACACAACTTAGCCTTTTTGTGCTAGTAGATACGACACTCGGTTAACAACTTTGCTCTCGCGAGTAGAAATTGTAGCTAGGGATGATTTATATTTGCAAACCCTGTTTTGGGACGATAAAATTTTGGCGCCGCTGCCGGGGACAATTAGCACGGTCGCTTGTTTCTTTTTAATTCTAACATTAGTATGGCTTTTTCAATTTTTTTTATTCTACTTTTTCATCTTTACTCATATCGTTTACTATCATTACTGCAGGGTATTGATTCTAACACAAAGAATCCTAGAGTTAGTGCAGGATCCAGGAGAGTTCCTAAAAGTTAAAATTTTACTCAATTAAAGTTCTCTACCTAAAGTATGGTAAGTCCTAAACTCTCTGGGTTTTTTTATATATAATTGCAGTAAGAGTTGTGTGTGCATGCTTGAACATCGCTCTTATCGTCTAGATTTGGTATCTTTAGACTAAGATTTAGAGCGAGTCCTTAGGGAAATTAGATCGTCTAATCACTCTGCTAATTCCTCACACACAAATTCACAAATGGCGAAGGAAGAATGTGAGCACTATACTCATTCGAAATACGTGTCAGCTGCCTACTGTGCAGGCAACTCAGTATGAAATCAAGCCTAGGACAATCAACCTACTTCCTTCTTTCTATGGTTTGAACAATGAAGACCCATATAATCATATTGATGACTTCTTGGTTATTTGCTCCACTGTGAGAATAAATAATTTCATTAGTGAGGCCCTAAAGATGTTTTTCTTTCCGTTTTCACTAAAGGACAATTTAAGTATTGGTTGAGTACTTTACCTGCAAACTCCATCACAACCTAGGCCCAACTACAATAAAAAAAATTTAGAAAAATATTTCTCCGTGGGAAAAACCAATCAATACAGGAGATCCATCACATCGTTCGCCCAAACTGATGATGAACAATTACATGAGGCGTGTGATAGATTCAAGGATCTCAGTAGGAAGTATCATCATCACCAAATTGCCAAGTGGCAATTGGTGTAATTCTTTTATGATGGATTGTCTCTTGAATGGAGAAACATGGTAGTCACCGCCAATGGGAGATCTATCATATTAAAAAATGAGAATGAGGCATGGGAGCTTTTCGAGAATTTGAGTGAGACATTTCAACACCATGCCTCCACTACTAGATTGGAGAGGCCCACAGCCTCTAATTCTCAAAAATCTAGAGGGGTGTTTGAAATTCAACCCTCTAATGAACTCACCTCTCAAGTGACTGCCTTGACTCAAAAGTTGGATCAGCTATTATCTGTGGGTCAACCTCTCCAATCCCCATCCTCTTAGGGTGCCTATGCTTTGTTCTCCAGTCGCGCTCATTTTGTGAGCAATTGTCCTGCAGCCCCGCAATTTACAGAATTTGTGCAAGAACAGGTTTAATGTTGCACAGGGGTCTCTAAACCGGGTAATGATCCATTTTCAGATACTTATAGCCCAGGATGGCGCAATCAACCCAATTTTGCATGGAAGTCGCCCGGCCAGGGCACTTCATCCTCTCAACCGCACAAGCAGAATTTTTCTATTAATCTTACAGCTTACCATTCCCAATAGTCCTACTAGCACCCCAACCCTTATCCACCACAAAGGAATCCATCCCTTGAGGAGATAGTGCTGTAAGAGCTTAAAACAACCACTCAGTTGGTCCATTCCCACTCCCACTCCCACTCCATAGCCAAGCTAGAGGCCCAGATAGGGCAAATAGCTAAGAGTAGTGCTACTTGGACAAACTTTTTGGCCAGAATTTTGGACAAACCCTATGGTATACCTTGAATATCATAGGGGATATTTAAGGCATACCAATAGGGTTTGTCCAAAATTCTGGCCAAAACGTTTGTCCAAGTAGACTTTTTGAATAGCTAATGCTCTTAATAGAAGAGAAGAGGGACGTTTGCCCAATTAACCCACGGTCAACCCTAAGAATTCATTCGAAGTGGGTAATGGCTCGGAACCTCATGATACCTATCATGAGCAAGCAAAAATGGTTGTCACATTGAGGAACGGGCGGGAGGTTGAGGCTAGGCCCGAGGAACCTAAGAAAAATGTGAGAGAGCTTACAGCCAATCCCAAGGGTTCTAGGGCTGAAGTGGTTTCTAAGGGAAATGAGGTCACCCCTCCCAGTTCTTCATATATCTCGGCTGTGGCACCCTTATATGTGCCTAAAGCCCTTTTCCCCACTTGTCTTGACACACCCTCCCCCTTTTGTAAAAAGGGAGCAACCATGGAAGAGATGTTAGAAGTATTCAAGCAAGTAAAGATCAACCTACCTTTGCTAGATGCTATCAAACAAGTACCTTCGTACGCTAAATTTATGAAAGATTTGTGCATTCAAAAACGCAAATCTAAATCTCATGTGCCCAAGAAGGTTTTGCTCACCAAGCAAGTGAGCTCAATTATCCATAATGATTCTCCTCCTAAGCTGAAAGATCCTGGTACTCCCACCATTACTTGTACGATTGGGAGTCACATTATTGATCATGCATTGTTGGATCTTGGAGAAAATGCCAATCTCTTGCCTTACTCAGTGTATGAGCAGATTAGGTTGGGGGAATGAAAGCCCACTCAGGTTACCTTGTAACTTGCTGATAGATCTGTTAGGGTACCACGGGGCATAATTAAGGATGTTCTGGTCAAGGTCGACAAGTTCTTTTTCCCTGTTGATTTCATCATCCTTGACACTGAACCCGTGCAAAATTTGAGGAAATATACTCCTGTCATTCTTGGTCGGCCCTTTTTGGCTACGGCCAAAGCTAACATTAATTGCTGCACCAGAGTTATGGATGTTTCCTTTGGTAATATAAACATGAGGCTGAACGCTTTTAAGGCCTCTCATCAACCTCCAGACAAGGACAATTGCTTTGCAATCGATGTTGTTGATGAGCTCGTGGTAACAGCTCTTCCACATGAGGATACCTTGTCAGTTGTCATTGCTCCTGATCTGTTTGACGAACAAGAAGATCGAGTCCTGGATGTGTTGAAAAAGCTAAAGAGTGCAAACAGCTAGTCAGTTGCCGATTTGAAAGGTATTGATCCCTCCATCTGCGTACGCCGCATTCATTGCATAAATGATTTTACACTTTCTAGGGGAATGCAGAAGTTTTTAATTCCTAACCTAAAGGAGGTAGACATGAAGGAAGTGCTAAGTCATATCTTTTTGCAGGTTTTGGATTGTACTCCGTAGGTTTTCTTCATTTTTGTTTTTCCTGCTTGCCACTAACATCTTGCAGTTACTTTGGTCTGAGTTGGGGGGGCGTCCTCCCCATTTTCCTCCATTTCACCTTATGTTAAGCGGTACCCAGGTGATATCCCTCATTTTCCTTTACTTTACCTGTCCTTTATGTCCCATTATTTTTGTGCTTCACATTGTGGACAATGTTAGGTTAAGTTGGGGGGTGGGGTATTAACCTTTGGGTTAGACTTAGTAGTTTTAGTTCTTTTCCTTTATTTTTAGTTTTTTGGGGGATTTCTAAGATGATTTTTTTATGAAACGAAGATACCTTGATTTTTGGAACTTTTATTTTGCGAAGAAAAAGAGAAAAAGGGTTTACTATCTTGTTTTAGGAAAGAGTTTTTAAGAAATTGTTGAATTGTTTATCTCTCACTTAACACGTATTATATAGAGATTTTGTAATGTGAAGCTATAATTTCCATACTTGTGATAACTTCAGAACAAATATGATGGAAAACCGACCCTTAGTTATACAGTGTCCTGGTTTAACTAAGTGGATTTATCTACAAATCAGTGAATTAATTCGGCCATATGCAAAGGGCTGCTTATTGTTGGGGACCGTATTGAAAAAAAAAGTGTTTAGTTTGAAATTTTGAAAAGAATAAAAAGTTTTGTGACTAGCCTGGGGTTCGTAGCCTTTTTAACGCAAGCCAGTAAGCCCGTAGGGGTATTTACATATCTAGTGCCCTAAAGACATCTGGTTTGGGAGTCATTGACTTAATGCTATTTACATGGGTTAATTAAAAAGCTTAAGGGACCTAGGCATTGAACAGTCACATGTGTGTGTTTACTATAAAAAGAAAAAAAAACAGTGAAAAAAAAATATAACTAAAATAGTATTGTCACAGCCTTTGAAAAAATAATAGTGTGAAAGCCACCATAAATTATGTTATCTTTGACTGAGGTTAGGTGGCCCAGGATTTTAAAAGAAGAAGAAAAAGATGATATATTTTACCATCAAATCATTCTATCATACATTAATAGGGTCTAATTATATTCTGAAATTTTTTATTGGGCATTGATTGGTCAATATCCAATTAGGTTGATCATTAAAGTTTGATTCTAATTATTCTTATATATTGTTTATTCAATCCGATCATAGCCGTTAAATTGATAATGTTAGCCATATATAACATTCTGAATTCATTAGTTAATTTCAGAATTGAACAGACTGGTTAATAATATGTGGTCCAGATCTTATTTTGATCATAAAAGACACTTTTGGACATGGATCGACGATCCGTTTTCTTCTGTGTATTGATGGTATTCTGATGGACTGATTAATCACTCTAAATTAGAGCATATTTTACTTTAACATTATGTTTAATTCCTTTTTGCTACTTCCGCTGCTAATCTTACTTATTTAGCAATATCAAGGTCTATTTTATTGTTAATATTTAAATATGCTTACTATGGTTTAATATTTAGAGTTATTTATTTCTTGGATTGGATGGATGTTTGGTTATGGTGAATCAATTTAAAGATATTAGGTATTGATCAATGATCAATTAATTATAATTTTAATCATTAATCGATGAAATGATGCCTAATCAACTTAAATGTGATATGATAAAGTTATTCGGAAATTATATAATGGTGCATATGGACCAATATTTTTGATTAATTGGTTCATCACACTTGATGACCGAATGAACTAACTTTATCACTTAAGTGTTGTTATCAATTTAAAGAATTTAACAATTTCTTAACTTGGTAGCCGCTAAAGCGACCAAATTGTAGATAATTGTTTAATTCTTTAAATTGAGTGAAGCTAGTACAAACTCTGTTGTTTGAATATAACAACACTTAAAAAATTGCAATTTCAGAAAGGAAATGGTTCGATTAAGCACAAATGTATGATTGTCCATAATTTGAAATTGGAATATGACGTAATTAATGTGTTTTGCTTGTATTTGATTTATACCCAAAGGATTATATTCAATACAATCACATCACATATTATAGACATGGTCATATTAATCAAAGAAAATTTATATATTTACATATTGTTTTTCCAACCCAAAGGTGGCTTTACAATGATGTACATATCACTTTTAAATTCAAGTATATTGCGTAGCTAAATTCAAGGCATCATATAACTTATTGTTACTTTTTTTTTTTTTTTCAGTTACAAATTTCATGGCATCACTTTCGACTTTAGAGAATATACCCATGTTAGATGGATCAAACTTTATTGAATGGCTGGACATGTTATTGTTAGCCATTACTTACTTGGACCTTGATATGGCTTTGGATGAGCCTAAGCCAGCAATGCCCATGGATGCGAGCACCTTTGATGAAAGGGCTAACTATAATAGATGAATTAAGGCTAACAAGGTTGTGATTAGAATTATTACAAATTCAATTTTGAGGACCATTAGAGGTTCCATCGAAACAAAAGAAAATGCTAAGGACCTACTAGAAGCTATAAAAGGTCAATTTCAAATAACCGATAAAGCTTTAGGTGCATCCTTGATTAGCCATCTTACAAGTATAAAATATAATGGAACGTTGGGAGTAAGAGAACACATATTTACAACAACAAATGTTGCTTCTAAATTAAAAGAAAGTTGATATGCCCGTGTCTGAAAAATATTTGGTGCAATTCATTTTCAATTCTCTTCCTCCCGAGTTTGGCCCATTTAAAGTAGCCTACAACCAGAGCTCAACTCTGTGGTCATTGAATGAGTTGATCGCAAAAGCTGATCAAGAAAAAAGGAGGCTTAAGGCTGAGGGAAAATTAACATTTAATTATGTCTCTCAACATAAGTCCAAGGGTAAAGGAAAAGGCAAAAAGAAAACCAATGTTCAGGAAGCAAAGCCCAACAGGAAAGAGAAAGGCGCACAGAAGAAATGTTTTTTCTGTGGAAAGAATGGACATTTTTAGAAGGATTGCCTAAAGCGTAAAAGTTGATTTGAAAATAGAGGTAAAAATCTATCTTGTGTATGTCAATAAACCAACTTAACTAATATCCCATCAAATTCTTGGTGGGTCGACTCTGGAGCAACCATTCATATATCTAGTTGTGTGCAGGGATTCATTTCAAGGCAGAATCCAAATGATAGCGAGAAAGCCATTACGATGGGGAATAAAAAGGAATCAAGGGTCGAAGCTGTAGGCACTTATAGGCTGGTGCTTGACACTAGTCATGTCTTGGATTTAGATAATACTTTCTTGGTTCCTGATATTTCTAGAAATTTGATTTCAGTTTCCAGACTTGATTGTAATGGATTTAATTTCGACTTTGGACATGGCATTATGCATATTTTAGCAATAATATTTTAATTGGGAATGGTTATATGTGTGATGGTTTATATAGATTAAAGTTAGATTCTATATATGAATAAACTTACAGACACCTCACATTAATTGTGGATTAAACATAGGCATGAAAAGAGGATCACTAAATGAGAACTCATCAAGGCAGTGGCACAAAAGATTAGGGCATATCTCTGAACAGAGAATGAATAGATTGGTGACTGATGGTTTATTACCCAATCTTGATTTCACCGATTATGGTATTTGTATTGATTGTATAAAGGGAAAACAAACCAATACAAACAAGAAAAGTGCCACAAGAAGTTCTGCACCATTAGAAATTATTCATACAGATATCTATGGTAAAATTCATATTCCATGTTTTACGGGAGAGGAATACTTTATCACTTTTATAGATGATTTTTCACGATATGGTTATGTCTATTTGATTAAAGAAAAATCTGATGCTTTAAAAGATTTTTAAGGCAGAAGTAGAAAAGCAATTAGACATGAAAATTAAAGTAGTGAGATTTGATAGAGGCGGTGAGTATTATGGTAGATACACTGAATCGGGTCGTAACCCGGGCCCATTTGCTAGATTTTTAGAAATGGAATGTATTGTAGCACAGTATACAATGCCGGGCACACCTCAACAAAATAGTCTAGCCGAAAGAAGGAATAGAACATTAATTGATATGGTAAGGAGTATGGTTAGTAACACCAACTTACCTGATTCAATGTGGGGAGAGGCACTAAAGATGACAATATATATATTGAATCGTATTCCTACGAAAGTAGTTTCCAAAACTCATTTCGAGTTGTGGACCGGGAGGAAGCCCAGCTTAAATCATTTTCAAGTCTGGGGTTGTCCATCTGAAGTGAGAATTTTTAACCCACAGAAAAGGAAATTAGACCCTAAAACAATCAGTAGATATTTCATTGGTTATCCAGACAGGTCTAAAGGGTATAGGTTTTACTGTCCAACCCATACAACTAGGATTGTTGAATATGGAAATGCCAAATTTTTATAAGATCATGAGAAAAGTGGGAGTGATCATAATAGAATTGTGACTTACAATGAAATAATGGATCCACTTGAGTTACCTATTATACATAGTAGAGTTCTTGTTCCACTTAATGATTATCAATAGGAACAACAACCACAAAATTTTTAAAATCCCATCAATGAGGCATTCCCTGAACAAAATAATGACCTGCTTCAAAATACACAACAAAGCATCAATGAATCTGATCCGGAGATATTGAGAAGGTCAACTCGAATGAGAAAACATGCTATTCTGGATGACTATGTAGTGTATTTGGAAGAATCTAATATTGGCATTAAAGAAGATCCTAAGACGTTTAAGGAAGCCATTGAAAATGAGAATTCCGATAAATGGTTAGATGCCATGAAAGATGAGTTATAATCAATGACTACAAATAAAGTTCGGGCTATCGTTGAACTACCCAAGGGTTCCAAGGCTGTAGGCTGTAAGTGAGTCTTTAAGACCAAAAGGGATTCCAAAGGGAAAGTTGAACGGTTCAAAGCCCGACTCGTGGCCAAAGGTTTTACTCAGAGAGAAGGTATATAATATCATAAAACCTACTCTCCGGTTTCTAAAAAAGACTCATTTAGAATTGTTATGGCAATTGTAACTTATTTCAACATAGAGTTACATCAAATGAACGTCAAAACAGCGTTCTTAAATGGAGATCTAGAAGAAGAAGTGTATATGGAACAACCTGAAGGTTTCGTAAAAGAGAATGAAAATAAACTAGTTTGTAAATTAAAAAAATCGATATATGGTCTTAAACAGGCTTCCAGACAATGGTATTTAAAGTTCAATCACATTATTACATCATTTGATTTTACTAAAAATACCGTTGATCATTGTATATATCTCAAGGTTAGTGGGAGCCGATTTATGATTTTACTCCTATATGTCGATGACATTTTATTGGCTAGTAATGATCTTGGAATGATTTACGAAACTAAGGAATATCTTAAGAACAATTTTGATATGAAATATATGAGTGAAGTGACCTTTGTAATAGGAATTGAGATTTATTGAGATAGATCTCGAGGATTACTTGGGTTATCACAGGAAGCCTATATTAAAAATGTACTTAAGAGATTTCGTATGAAATGGTGTAAGGCACAAAATGTACCTATGACAAAAGGTGACAGGTTTAGTAAAGAACATTGTCCAAGAAATGACATTGAAAGGAAACAGAAAGAAACTTGTCCTTATGCAGCTGCAATCGGATGTTTAATGTATGCACAAACATCCACTAGATCTGATATCAGTTTTGCAGTTGGCATGCTTAGTGATCCAGGAATGGCACATTGGGTAGGAGTTAAGAAAGTTTTGCGATACCTTAGTGGCATAAGAAATTACATGCTCTCTTACAGAAGGTCCGATCACTTAGAAATGGTCGGTTATTTGGATGTTGACTTCATTGGTTGCCTCGATACAAGAAAGTCGACTTCGGGATATATCTTCCATCTTCCTGTTAGCTGGCGGGGCAGTTTCATGGAGAAGTGCAAAACAAACTTTAGTGACTCCATCTACATTTGATGCTGAATACGTGGCATGCTTTGAAGCCACAGGTCATGCTCTATGGATGCATGATTTTATCTCAGAACTATGTGTTATAGACACCATTTCTAAGCCCTTGAAGATTTATGGTGATAATGACGCTGCAAGAAGATTTACTCAGAATGACAAGGTTTCCAGTAAATCAAAATTTCTGGAAGTAAAATACCTTGTACTAAAAGAAAAGGTACGGGATCAGTTAGTCTCTGTCGTTGGGATCCCGACAAGCCTCATGATAGCAGATCCTTTGAAAAAGGCATTGGCGCCAAAGGACTACAAAGAGCATGTTAGAAATATGGGCCTGATTGAATTGCCTTGTTGAAGATATGTAAAGACACTGTCATGTTTATCATTGAAATAAGATTTCGTATTTTCTTACTTTTTTGAAATTATTGTCACATGTGATTGAAGTGTATAAAGTGAGAAAATTAAAGAAAAAATGGCATTATTGTACCCAATAAAATAGGATTGCCATGAAAATCATCCTATTTAACCCTTATTAAGGATTGTGTTAAGTAATAATGCTAATGTAGTAATTATGGAAGGAAACATGTCGTTAAAGGCATGCAACTGTCATAGTTCACATTATCAGACTTACTTAGTCACAAATTAAAGACTTAGCATAAAAGTAATGATGGCAAGTTTTTTTTCAAAATGGTGATCACCGGTCAAGGTCGTTTTTCGAAATTAGTTTTTCAAAGTTTTTGTTTTATTTTTGTGGTCATATGGACCAAGTGGGAGAATGTTGGATCGTTTTTTTTTAGGGGTGGCCCACATTGACCTCAACTTTTTATTATATGAAACGATCCTCTCCCTCTTTGGATTCTATTTATGGTCTTACAGGTTATTTACTGGTTGCCATTAATTGCTAATTTATTGCTAATTTAAAGGGTATTATTTCTCTTCTTGATGGAAGGAGAGATTCAGGGCCTATAAAAGGCAACCTGTGTAACTCTCTTGGCTACGATAGATTCTCTTCAACCATCACTTATCGGATAAGAAAAGACAAAGCACAAGAGAGTTGTGATTCCCCATTGAAGCCAACCTTCTGTTGGATCAGAGTTTGAAGATGGCACAATCAGGTACCATTTTACTACTGTACTAGTTTAGATTATATATTTACAGTATTATTGGATTGATTCCAGAGAGGGTTTATAAATCCAAGATTTTTTAAAATATGTAACAAAGATAATAACACTATTCCATGTTCCTTTGCCAAAGCTATCGGTGATAGCTTTAATAACCTACCTATCCAAATTATCCACTCTATATGCATCTAAAACATATAGGAGGACATCAATCGTCCTGTTCGATAGAACCTGTCATTCAAGCACAACACAAACTTCCACATAATGTCTCGACTAAGTAGGAGATATAAAATAATTAAGAGACTAAAGGGAGCTCCACAAAAACCTCTAGAATATGACACTAGAAGTATGAAGGGATCTAATTAATAATAAGAACTTCCCAGAAATTAAAAGTGTTATATACCAACCGCTTTATAATCTCAAGAGCATGTTCATTTATATGTCCTCCCACCACAAGCCCAGGAGTGTCAATGATGTTCAGAGTGAAACCAGCCCGTGATCGTGAACAAATTACAGGTCTCAATCCTTTTGATTGCATGTGAAATGAAGAAACAAAGGTAAACGGACCGAAATATGAAAAAATCATATACCTAAACAATTTTCATGTGACGGTCTATGTTATTGTTGCTTAAGATAAATGGAGTGTTTAATTTTCAGCCAATCAGCATTTGGTAGGATCATCTACCAATTAGGGTTGTAAATGGGTTAGTTGCGGTCCCGGTCCGGACCCGTTTATGAGACGATGGAACCGGACCCGATTCGGAACCAGTTTCTTGAATCCAATACCGCAATCGTTAATGAGAATATGGAACTGCAACTGGAATTGGACCCTATAATGAAACGGGGTCCGGGTCTAGATCCGGTTGAAATTATTTAGAAAAACCTAGCTAATTAATGATTTTTTTTTTAAAAAAAACTAACTTTTAGGAGAATTTCTCTGAAACTTGATATAATATATTGGGTCCCGAGTCCATGAGTCGGAACTAAGGTGGAACTGGACTTGTACACGTTTAGGTCACAGGTCAAAACATGAACCCGGACCCGTTTACTTATTGGAACCTAAATAAAAACTCCAACTCAGTTATTAACGGGTCAGAACCTCAGGGTAATCAGAGAATCAGGACCCATTTATGTTGCAAGCTCTTGCCCCTAGTAGAACATCTCAATATATACCTCAGTGCCCAACCCATCTATTCAATGTGCCAAAAACTCAGATCTAGGCCCAACCCTAATACTAAATTCCAAGGCTTGAACCCGACCCAAAGTAGGTTGGGCTTGGGTTGGTCTGGCCCAAACCTTTAGTACCCCTTTTTTTGGGTGTGAAGATTTTGTTGTGTAACTGGTCTTATTACACACCATTTCCACACCTAGCACAAGCAAACATAATGACCATTATGCGTTGGAAGCATATGCCAAATCACGAGCTTGTTTGTTTGCATTAAAATGCATAGGTTTTCCATACACTGAGTTTTTTCAAGTGGTTATAATGAAGACTAACAAATAGCTAGGTATTCATTCTCCATATTCCTTGGGTCTATTTTCGTAAAAGGAAAAGTTAATTGATGCTCATTTTTATGAAATTCACCTTTAATCCTTATTTTTAACTGCTTAAAAAAAAAAAGGTAACATTTCAAAAAAATTATAAAACTTTTCGCCCATTTTCAAAAGAGTTTATGAAGATTTGAATACTTCAAAAGAGTATAAAAGTTTTTCACATTTCGTTCAATCCAGTCCTCTCCATAAAAACATTCTAAAAAAAAAAAAAAATGCCCCAGTGACATGCTTTTGTTTTTTCTTCTCCCTCTTTCCTCCGCAAAACACACTACATTTGTTCTTTCTCCTTCCTCCTCCAAGATCCACTCTCCTATTTGGATGTTGGGCTGAAAATCTATCTTCTTTGTATATAATGTCTCCCTCTCTGGTCTGAGAAACTTAATTCCACTGCTCTAAGGACCCCTATAGTTGAAAGGTTTGAAAGTAAGTTATCAATATGGAAGAGTTTTCCATTTATTGCGAAGATTATATTGACGAAGTCACCCCTTCTATGGTAGTGTGTTTTGAGGAGGAGAAAAACGAGAGAATAAAAGACAAAAAACCGTAGTGAGGACATTTTTATCATTTTTAAATAAAAAAAAAAACATCTATGAGGATTTTATTTAAAAAAAAATAAGGAAATCTTTTTTACACTTTTTTGAAATATTCAAATTTTTATATAAGTTTTTAAAAAATGGAAAATAGTTTTACACTCTCCTTCAAAAAAAATTTTAAAAAAAAGAAGAATTTACCTCATAAATCCCAGTAGGACCTCATACCGCTCCTGAGGTCCTAGAAACACTGTATTTATGGATAAGGTCCTCAAGGTGCGTTTTTGTTTGTTTGTGTTTGTGTTTTTTTTTTTTTTTTTTTTGTTTTTGTTTTTTTGCGATTGGTCAATATCGATCATTCTGCGGTGGTTGCTCTCAATTTACAGAACCCAAATAAAAATTAGATTTTTCAGGAGGGAGAAAAGGGGAGGGGAGGAGGAGGAGAAGAGGGGAGGGATGGTGCTTCATCCCTACCCCTATGCAACACGATCCCTGCCATCTTCTCCTCCCTCCACCCCTCCCGTTTTCTTCATTCCGAAAAACCCAATTTTTATTTGGATTATGCAAATCGAGAGCAACCACTGCAGAATGGTTGATATCGACAAATCGACAAACGAAAAAAAAAAAAAAAAATACAAAAACACACCTCGAGGACATTATTTATAAATACGGTTTTACGAGACATCAGGAGTGGTACGGGTCCTACGAGAATTTATGCGGTAAATTCCACTAAAACAATCCTATGTATTGAATTACCATGTACTTCAATGCGCCCTGTGCGACCTCATTTGATCAGTGCGAGAGAGGTTCGAACCTGCGCTTGAGCTCAACCGTGAAAAACCCTCGTTCGTCAGAAACCCCTCCCCTCGACCCGATCCTTCTGAGAATTCAATTCCTGCTCTCGTTTCGAGATTTCAGAAGAAAAACAAAAAAATGCAGCAGGTGAGAAATCTTCCTAAACGAAACCCTAACCAAAACCCTTCAAATGAAACAGAAGATATATGCATTGTCCCTTTCCCCTCTTTCTCTCTCTCATTTGTTCTTTAGTTTAACTGCAATTCCTGAAAAACCCTTGTTCATGGATTTGATTGAAGGGCGGAGGATCTGAGACTGAGGTGACGTGGGAGGATCAGCAGAACATCAACAAGTTTGGAAGATTGAACAACAGATTCCATGAACTCGAAGACGAGATTAAGATTGCCAAGGTATTCATACTACTCATCTGCCTCTACACTTGTATTACAACTGCCCAACAGATTTTCATTGGTGTTTCTTCTGTGATTTCATGGATTCAATCTTCTGGGTATCATAAGAAAAAATACCCATCTTTTGAATTTATTGATTTGTTTTAGTAGATAACCGTTGTCATACTATCCAACCCATTTCAAGTTGTGTTTTTTACTTGTAATCTTCTCAGGGGTTGTAAATCTTGACCTTAATGAGTTGTATCTGATTACATTGAGTATAAATAAAAGTTACACTTTCCTTGCTTGAGTATGCAAGTAAAAGTTATTACAATACTGAGTTTAGTTTGGGGGAGTGATCATAGAAGGTTGTAGGGGGAAAACAGATTATCCCCAGTAATGCTGCTTGGATAACATATTTTTCCTTAATATTGTGGGTATATGAAGATGTAGTGATTAGACACTATCTTGCTGATTTAGTGAGTATCATAAGAAAAAATATCTGGTTGGTCATTGTGGGATAGATGAGCAGACAACAAGATGTTGATAGAGTCTGCAACTGGATCTTCACTGTCAGAATGTATTTGACATTCAGTTCTGGAGATCTTTGTGACTTGTATATACCTTGTTTAAACCCAACAAAGAGAATTGTTAGGTATGGAACTTATCAAATCATTCCCTGGTGCTAGTTTGAGTCCCTTGAGTTTGACACAAGATTTGGATTCGAAGTGTGAGATTTGGGGTCATGCATACGAGAGATAATTAGAGATGGACATGCCAACCCCAAGCAAGGAATAGGCTGGCCCGTGGGGCTTTCTTACTCCCCAACACCCCCTCTCTCCTCTCTTTCTGGACAATTCACCCCCTTCACACACCCTCCCACTCCGACGTCCAATTGGTCATGCAAAATCTTGACTCCCATCTAGCTTTTGGTGAACTTTGAGGCCCTCGGAATTGTACCTCTTACGATTAGATGGTTCCCCTTTTCTGCATAAAGGTAGGTCTTAGGGAGACCTTTCAAACCCCTAGGGCCCCCATGATTTGCATGCTTCTAGGCAGGCCTCACAGCCTAAACCGCTTCCAGTAACGACTCCATATATGTAAATTTCCTTGAGATCTCCATGCAAGAAGGAAGTCTTGACCATAGTTACCTAGTTCGCAATTTGATTAATTTGCATTCGAATTCGTAATTCGAGTCTTTGCTGGATAAATGAATTCGATGGAGTAGGTTCATTTGATTTGCATCTCAAATCGTCTACTTGCAATTCGAGTTCAACAAGTTCAATGAACTAATATATTAAAGTCCATGCTTAGGCAATCACTAGTGCCCACATCTAAAATCCAAATCACCGAAGATAACTGTTCTTTACATTTACTATGGTGAGATTTTACTAATTAGAGTTGGGCCCACAAAGATTGATCGTGTGTAAATAAAAATCAAAGTAAAACTTCATGTTTTACTGGTAAGCAATCTTAAGGTGCCACTTTGATTGGAGTTAGAATTGGATTAGCGCTAATAGATAGCGGCGCCATGCTTTTGAATTGCTTGGATTTCCAGGTGGGCACTTTCAGATAGGCACCACAACTGGACTCAATGTAGAGAACTACATGAGACTAGTTCGATTCAAGTTTGTGAATCAAACTGCGAATTATTCGAAATGAACTATTCGGAGTTCGAAGGCCTCATGAACGAACTAGGTAACTATGGTCTTGACAAGCTGCAATTTATTTGATGGTAAGAAGATTCCATAAACCGCTAGACTTTTTTATTAGAAATAATTGTCTCTTCATATTTTTTTTTTAAAATAAAATGAAAAAAATGATGCAGGATAAACCCATGGTCCCCATGGGTTGACCCGCCAATGGGCCCATCCCATCCGTCTCGACCAGTTCTTTGGGCATAGCCCACCTATCTTAGCCTACTTGGAGTTTTATTTATTTATTTATGTCTTAAGTTGTATTTAGGTGGATGTTTTAATCCTGGCCATCATTGCATTTGAATGGTCCAGAGTAGTTTTATGGTTAGTCTTTTATCTATTTAAACATTGTAATGCCTCATTTGGCTTTAGTTATTGATTAATGAAATTTCTTACGAGTGATTTTGGGTTTCCCAAGTTGTCTCTTCTTCCTCGCCCGTGATGGGGAGTTTGGCGTGAGGTCAATTTTCAAAGAAAAGTCTGACATATCTCTTCCACCATCCATCTCTCGTCTCTCCGCCTCTACCCGCCCCGCACCTGGTAACCTACTCCGCATAAATTGGTATTAGAGCCGAAGATCGATCCACCCAAATTCGAGATTTGGCAACCCATCACCATCACGAGTCTCAGATCCACTGATCCTGCACTCTATCATCTTCAAGGTATTCATCCAGTTCCCTTGATTATATCTCTCCATCCAACCCAGTCCCTGCTATCAGAGAAAGCATGTCCAACCCCTGTCAATCCCAAATCCCTACCCTAAATCCCTGAGCATCAACACCACAAATCCATACTTTTTTCAAAATCCCCAGCCCAAATCCCTAAGCATTAACACCACAAATATATACTTCTTCCCAAATCCCTAGCCCAAATCCCTAAGCATCAACACCCCAAATCATACTTTTCCCGAAACCCTAAACCACACAAGCCTCCATTCGCCCCCATCGCTAGCACCGGCCACCGTTATCTTCATCATCGGAGAGGAAGCAGCAGCGTCTTGCTCCAATCACCATCTCCTCGTCCAGGTACAGAAATGATGAAGAAAGGGTCAAGACCTCTTTATCTTTCTCAAGGGCATCGGTCTTCAATGCAAAAGATCCTGCATGGCTACAACTAGTAGCACGTGTTGAGCCCAACAGTGGGCTTTAGTTCAGGTCAATTCGACCCGCTAGCAGCACAACTAAGTTTGAGTTTGGTCCAAATCCAAAACTATAGTCAACGACAGCTTAAAAAAAAAGTTCCGACCCGTTGCAACAAGCCCAGTCAGGGAGCACATTTGGCTAACATCAGTAGGTTTAATCTCAACTGTTGATCTTTAATCTGGGATATCTTCTCCATCTGGACTTTGATCGTTGATCTGTCTTCACCTACAAACTTCAATTAGTAAGATCTACACATTTGGTCAGTCTAAATTTATTTTTGAAGATCATTAAATTTGACTTATCTTGCATCACATAAATATGGAATCAGAAGAAAGTCTGCTAATGAAAATCTACAATAATATCCAAAAAATCATCTATGCATGTAAATATGGACAATGGCATTCTGACAATAAAGCCTACTTTGATCAATTTCTTAATTTGAGTCAAGAAAAGCTGATAGTTGATGAATATTCTAATGAATTTTCATGCCTACAAGCACAATGTGCATTAGATGAAGATGATGAACATTATGTCACTATCTTTACCAGAGGTTTGAGACCAAGTATACGGAATAATATAAAAAGGAATGCAAAGATATGTATGAAGCATTTTGGGAAGCTATCCGCGTTGAGCGCTTGATAAAACGCCATCGCCTTCGAAAAGCTAAGATGCAAGAAGAAAAACCTCTGCAAACCACAGAAGCTCCTGTTGTAGAAAATGCCAGGGTTGATATTGAGGTAAAGGATCAAGTAAAAGGGAAAGTTGTTTCATCTTCTAAAGAAAAGATTGAAGTTGACATGGAAATACAAGAACCAGAAACTAGAGGATTTGACAGAGTTGATCAGCCATTGCAAGTGGAAAAAGAAGAGGCAAATAGTGAAGAAATCAACAAGGAGTTTGATCATATGCTAGACCTCATTTCTAGTCCACCTCTAGAAAAATAAATTAAACCATCAGATGAAAAGACCATTGATCAAGAGATTGTCGAAGAAGATCACATCATTGAAGTTCCTCATATTGACTTTGTTCTCGAAGACTGACCTATTCTACCTAGAGAATGTGTGCAAATGGTAGGCATTCAAGAATTAAAGCATCACTTCATTCGAGCTCGCATCATTGCAAAATCCAGTCACCAAAAGAAGAAGCATGTCAAGCCTCATTTAAGTTGGAAGAAAAGGTCAAATCGAGCCTCCAAGCCTTGTGAAGAGAATAAAGATCAACCGGAAAATCGAGGATTCATGCGATGGATTTTCGATCCTAGAGGACATCTATAAAACTCGAGGTTGAGTTTTCTCCAAGAAGGGGAGAGTTGGTGCAGGACAGACCCATGGTCCCCACACCAATGGGCCCAGCCCATCCGTCTCGATCAGTTCTTTGGGCCTAGCCCACCTATCTTAGCCTACTTAGAGTTTTATTTATTTATTTATGTCTTAAGTTGTATTTAGGTGGATGTTTTAATCCTGGCCATCATTGCATTTGAATGGTCCAAATTAGTTTTAGGGTTAGTCTTTTATCTATTTAAGCATTGTAATGCCTCATTTGGCTTTAGTTATTGATTAATGAAATTTCTTACGAGTGATTTTGGGTGTTACCAAGTTGTCTCTTCTTTCTCGTCCGTAATGGGGAGTTTGGCGTGAGGCCAATTTTCAAATGAAAGTCTGACATATCCCTTCCACCATCCATCTCTCGTCTCTCCGCCTCTACCCGCCCCGCACCTGGTACCCCCCTCCGCATCAAAAAAGCCCATGTAAAATAGAATTATGAGACTAAGGTGTTGGTTGCTTTGAAATAGGCAACACATATGTATCATACCGCATCATCATCATCATCATCAAAGCCTTTCCCCAACTATGTTAGGGTCATCTAAATGTTACTCTTATTCAGCCATTTTTTAAAAGTACATGGAGGACATTAGTATTAATTTGACTGCTTTAAATTAGTAAACTATTTTTTAGTAAAGGAGATTGGAGCGATCATGTTTAATTGCTTTCTTGTGGGTTTTTTTCATTGATTTAAAGAAATAAATATTTTATGCATTCATTGTACTAAACAGTTTTCTACTTAGAAGAGGGAGTGGTCAACAGAAACCTTAATAAATGATGCTCTTAGAGGTCTAGCCGTCTAGGTAATTTACCGAACAATAGATATCTAGAGTTTTTTATTTTTTTTCCCTTCAGAAGCACATCAGGACCAATACTCCACCAGATATAAAATCCCAAGAGTGTGCGTAAGAGTAGTGCAAAATATACGCTGTTGATACATGAGTAGCCAAGAGTAAATGTGTTGAAGAGCAATCCACAGAGATAGTAGTGCTAATGATTGTTTGAGGACCATGTTTGAAGGTAATGGGACAGAATAGTAGTGTTCAGCAAGGGCAGCTCTTGTCTTTGAGGAAATCTGTTCACTAACGTCTATGTTGGGCTGAGGAGCTACTGCCTTCATGCTTGTTGTGGATCCCATTATCGAAGTTCTCGTTTATTTTCTATGCATCTTTCTCATTACTAAATTTATCGTTTCGGATGCCTAAATCTATGTTCATTGCATGAAGGTAGACAAATGTTTTTATGTCTCTTCCACCATGTCAAGTTTACTTCTTTTTTCCCTTTTCTTTGGTTATACTCATGGTTTTAAAAACTAGCTGAGTTCTCCTCATCCCCACCCCGCCCCAACCGACCCACCCACACACACACATGCACAGAGAAACCCACACACACACGCACAAAAAGAAAAAAAAAAAAAAGAAAGAAAAACTCTTTATGAACACATCCTGTCACACAAGCATTATTCACATCATTTTTCTCAATTTTCTTGGTTGAAAATGCTTTGGAAGGCTTTTGAGGATCTTTTACAATACACTGAATTTAGAAGATTAAATCCACTTTTGTGGAAGAGTTAAGCATTCAAAGATTGGATGCACTGGGGAATCTGATTGAGCGAAAAACGAATGGCATCATGTGTTTATGTTTAAATTTATTCATACTTACTTCCATGGATCAAAATAGCGGTTGTGAAAGGCATAGCATCTGGCTGCCAAAACGCTACGTAATGGGCAATACGTAGTAGTAGCTGCAATACATACGGGCATATCAGTGTTAATAAAAAAAATGGTAAAAAAAATATCCAAAAAATCTAGAATATTGAAAAATGTTAGAATTTGATGCCTTTTTCCTATAATAACTAAGATAGAGGTGTGTCAGCGCTTAGGTCTATATCGTTGAATGATTATAAAATAATAGTGTTGATCTTTTTGCTCAAATTTGTTCATGTTGGTTAGCTAAAACTATTATGCATTTATAAATTCATAATCCAAATAAGCAATTTAGCACAACTATACATAACAAAAGATTTTAATGGTCAAACCAAATAACAAATTAACTTTCATCAAAACAAGCAAAGAGTTGAGAAAAGAATACCTCTGCAAATATCAAAAGGGGATGTCTGCCACGATATACCTTGAGACGAACTCTATGTATCGGTTTCAATTAGGCGAGATATTGTGTTTTTTTTTTCTTTTGTGTTCTTTTAATCATAGAAGGATAGAAGAGTTACGTAGAAATGTTATTTGGAGAGAATAAGAAAAGAAAGAAGCCTTATTATGTGTTTTAAAAACTTCTGGAAAGTAGTTGTCATCTCACTCCGTAGCGGTCCATAGCGGCCGCTATGGATGAGAGCAATGATAAATTGAATTCAAGACCACCACGCCATAGAGCGGCCGCTATTTTGATCAATGCTTACTACAACGTGACGGGTGTTAAAGTTCTATGCTTATAGGAATTTATTTGTTTCAATTTTTTAGAATTTTTTATCGTATTTTTCTATATCTTTGAAGGTTGCTGGGCTTTAGGGTGTGACTTGTTTGAGTCTGATATTTAAAACCTTGATTATATTGCTATTATTTATTTTTCAGCAGGAACCTAGTGATATCGTTGAAATAGGTTAAAAACAAAGAGTCACAAAAAGACAAAAGCTATTACCGGAGATAGTACATACTAGATATACTTATATGGGGAAGGCAACCAAATGAACCAGAGAACACTAGTAGAAACAAAGGGCCAGTATATCATATCTCCCCCTCCACTCTTTTTTTGGCTAATGAATCTGCCACTTCATTAGCTTCCCTTTGAACATGAAGTAATCATGCTGAAATCGATGCTCATATTACCTAAAGCTCATTTTAAAATATCTGCATGACTCTTTAGGTTGCCTTAGGAGTGCACACAATCTGTAGGCCTGCATTCAAATAATTGTTGATCATGTCTGTGGGGTGATGCCAATAGATCAACTAATCTTAATCACTAAACTGAGTTCCATCGTAGAAGTTCAGGGCCGAAGGATTATAGTTTCACGTCCTAGTTGTTATCCCATAGGACTCACATCTTTGGCAAAAACATGTTTTGATCATCTTCAAATGGCCCTCTATTGTCTGTAATTGATTTGATGAGGTACCGAGACACCCTCTTTGTGATGGGAGGTATAGGCTTCAAATCGTTCTGTTTAAGCACATAAAAATGTCATACATGGGCCAACTTTGGCCTAAAACCATGAATGATGGCGCCCAAGGGGAAAACATTGACAGTGGCTCTGTCCCACAGTGTCGTCTTCCCACATCCATTTCCTCTGGGGATGTAGCTTATCCGGCAGTTATGTGATTTGACTGATGTGGAGCTTATAAAAATCCAATCAGAAGTATTCTGGGGACATCTTGATCTCCAATATTTCACTCTCATGGTGAATCCATCTCCTTCCTAGAGAACTTCATGACAGTGCGATACCGTCATACCCACAGCAGTGTCGAAGCAGAAGCAACAGTTTTGTGGTAGCCCTTATCCCTTTTTTTCCCCTTTTGTGTCATTTCCTCCCTTCCCTCCCATGGTCATGACCAACTAATCAATAGGTAGATTTTATGGGAAATGGAATGTTCCGTACATAGTCGATGTCGTCTATTTGTTCGTGCTAATAATCTGAGTGACCTTGATGGCAACAATCAAGCGATGCCCATGAATGGAAAGTTAAGTATGTGCTCCTATCTTCAGCAAAAGCATATAGGATCCGAAAAGGGTCAGCTTGATGAAAGCTAGCTGAAAGTCGCCAACCTTCCAGAAATGTGATTTTTAGGTAATTTAGTTATCAGGTGATCTCCAACACTTATGCCCAAATGGGCACAAATCTAACATGAACTACATTTTATAATTATGTACTTGTCATATTATCATGTAAAACTGTAGACTTCCATAAATAAATAAATGCACTTCTTTCTCCAAAATACTAATGAAATGTGCACGTTGCATGTTGCATTTCAATACACACACATGGAATAAATAAGCTCCCTGCAGCTATAATCTAACAAAAGTCCACACACAGCCGCACAACACAAAGAAACATAAAATGTTATGCCCTTTCTTTTTCCAGTTTCAGGACACTCACATAATACAACAAAAACAATATGCCCTTTGTGGGACTCCCTAGAAACTTTAGGACGTAGTGAGGATTTCAGCGTTGGGATGCGTGCAAGGACGATGGATTGGGTAGAATCAGTGCAGTCCTAAGTGTTAAGCTCGAATTGACACAATTCCTTTCTTTTTAACAGATGTCGGGAGGTGACCCACCGCCAGCAGTCCCAGCAGTCGGCGAGCAGCCCGACTATGAGCGCCGCTTCCAGCAGTTCCTCCAGGCCTTCTTGGTATCACAGGAGGTTTAGGCTTCAGCTCACCAGCAGCAAGCAGAGGATTTTGCGCAGTTTCAGATGCAGGTCCTAGATGTCATTGAGCGAGTAGCTCAGCCAGTTCCAGTGGAGGCACCTATTCGGGATGCAGACCCGAACGTCATCTTTGAGAAGTTCCTCAAGAGGGGACCGCCGGAGTTCACTGGCACGGAGGGCCCTATGGTTGCAGATGACTGGATTGTCCGTATGGAGAAGATTTTCAGAGTCTTCGAGTGTTCCAGTCGCCAGAAGGTGCAGTTGGCAGCATATATGTTTCGTGGCGTGGCTGAGGACTGGTGGAGGACCATGCAGCGACCTTACGAGGCGATAGGAGATGAGGTGGCTTGGACTGCCTTCAAGACAGATTTTCTCAAGAAGTTTATTCCAGCTCATGTCAGGGAGCGTAAGCTCAGGGAGTTCCAGACTCTTGTCCAGGGCAGTGTGACTGTCTATCAGTACGAGCTCCGTTTCACTCAACTGTCCCGCTTCGCAGAGGCACTGCTTACGTCCGAGGCCGAGAGGATCCGACGGTTTGTCGACGGACTGAGGGAGGAGATCCAGCTAAGTATGTCTTGTATCGAGCTACCTACCTACGAGGAGGCCTTGAGGAGAGCTTACTGGGCAGAGGAGCGTCTTCAGCGGTTGGAGGCCACTCATCAGCAGAAACGATTTCGGACCGCCCTGATCAGACAGCAACCCATGATCCCGCAGCGACAGCTGTTCCGGAGGCAGAGGCCAGCAGGCCAGGTGGGGCGTTACAAATGGTATCAGAGCCGACTCTCGACTAGTTCGAGTGTGGGTCCCCCTACCGTGGTCTGGTGCAAGTGGGCGGGTCACCATGTGGGTGGGCCATGAGGGCTGGCAGGCTACAGAGATTGGCAGGCTACTGCACAGGGACGTGCGGCTTTAAGGGGGGTGGATTGTGACGCCCCGGAGTCTCACATCGACTATATAGAGGAAAGTGAATGGGGTTATATGCAGAGCTTACACCCTTACCTTGCATGAGGCCTTTTGATGGGTTAAAGCCCATCAGAAGCAAAACCGTGAGGCCCGTGGGCCAAAGCGGACAATATCATACATGGGTATGGGTGGGGCGTTACACCCTTTGTCACTCCAGTTTCACAAGATCCACATAATACGAATCCGACGTGTTCTTGCAACTGTGATCTATCCATTGGTGCATGCGAAAAGCTTAAAAGAACTTAACAATTTGTTATCGATCTGCCAAACACTCGACTGTAGGATTGAAAGCCAACATTGCAAATCGGCAAATTCTGGCATTGCTTTTGTTGACCCGATGACCCTTTGGGTAGGGCTCAAAAAGGTCATGAAATCCTTTCATGGATCCAGTGATAAGGATCCCTAGTGAATCGGTAGTACTTGTTGATGTTCTCAATACTGAAGTTAAAAAGATGCTCCCCACGCTCTAATAATAGCTCAAAAACCAGTTCAATGATCCTCTGGTGTAGCGACTACAACAATGCTTGCAGTGTGCAGAGAAACCCTTTGGGTAGTGGTTGGGACCAAAAGAAACAAAAAAATAAAAACCCAAGCATGACACTATCGGGCCAAAATGCATCCTTGGTAAGAGCTTAACCAACGGGCACCAGGCTGTGAAAACTCTTTTTTGGCATGACATTAAAGTGCTAAAATGTTTACAAGTTCATTGGATGGACTCAACCAGTTTGTCACATGGAGTCCTGGGGGAATACCATGTACCAACCCAAAAGCTTAAGCTGATAGGTGAAAGGCCCAAACAGGTAGATGAAGCCCTATCAAACTCTTTACTTAAGCGATGTGGGATGTGGGACTTTCCCAACACTCCCCATGCAGGCCCAACAGATTACCTAGACAGGCCTGCCATATGGGCTACACAAAAACAACGGGATCAGAACTTGTCTTATACCAAGTACCAACCCCAAAAGCTTAAGGTGATAGGTGGAACGCCCAAACAGGTATATGAAGCCCTCTCAAACCCATTACTTGGGCGATGTGGGATGTGGGACTTTCCCAACAAGTCCTTGACAAGGAAGTTTCTAACCTCCCCCATGGGTAGCGAACTCGGAAAAAAATAGTCACATCCTGGGCATGACACTACATGGACAAATTGTGTCCTTGGCATGACCCCAAACTGCTGACAAAACTGCAAACAGAAGGTATGAATTATGAAAGTCAAAGACGGAGCTTCAAAGCCAAAGACAAGGTCAGAGTTTCAAAGATAAAATCAAAGCAAAACCTCCTCTACCAAGGCCTTTATTGGTGGCACTGTAAACATGGTCCAGAGACAACAATATTGAAGCAGAAGCAACAGGTTTTTTTAGCAGCCGTCATCCTTTTCTTTCCTTTTCTGTAGAACTTTCTAACTATCTCTTTGTGCCTTTTCTTTAATATGTTTTTGGTTGGATTAGACACCGGAAATGTGTTTCGTGTTAGAATCGTGGTCTGGATTATCTTTATGCTACTGTATCCAGAAAAATCAATAAAATATATCTCCTCCCAGATTTATTTCCGATCTTTATTTTTCCTTTTATTTGTTTGTTTTTTAATGTGAATAAACTGACATGCCAATACCAATGGAAAATAATTGATTCCTGAAATTCACCTTGAAAGAAGCCTTTCACTCTAGCATCAATTTGTTGCTCTTCTTGTAGATGGCTTAACAGGTTCCTTCTCTGCAGGAGACCAATGACAATTTCGAGGATGCAAGCAATGAACTGATTCTGTCAGATGAGGATGTGGTAAGATTCCAAATAGGGGAAGTTTTCACTCACGTGCCACGGGAGGAAGTGGAGAGCAGACTGGAAGAGATGAAAGAAGAGAACAGTAGATCTCTGGAGAAGTTGGAAGAAGAAAAGGAATTGGTACTTGCACAGATGGCCGAATTGAAGAAGATATTATATGGGAAGTTCAAGGAATCTATCAATTTGGAGGAGGATTAAATTTGGTATGTTTTTATAACTTATCCATTGGTGGGGAGTTGTTGCATTCCTCGTTACCTATGGAAATTGTGTAATACCATTTCCTGCTGTGAGTGTTTGTGTTCGTCGAATGGGATGTTTGTGGGGTTTTTTCCCCTCTTCACTTTTTTAAATTTTGCAGTCGTAATTTGATTTAGTTTAAAAGTTTGTGGGGGTTTTTCCTCTCCACTTTATTCAGCAAGACCTTTGCAAACGAGTTCAGGCTTTTAAGTTTTGCAGTCATGTTATCAAAAATAAAATAAACAAAGTAGTCATCAATTTAGTTGAGAATTTTGGATACTCCCAAGGCTGGACTCCTTTGTTGTTTTCCACTGACGGGTTGTTTGTCTGTTTCGCATGGGATTGGAAATTTTCATTTTCATATGTAATTGTTATATATGTAACTGTTACACAAGTGATTTATTTTACTACGTTTACAAACAACATTTTCACACCTTTTACACATGTGATTCAATTTACAACGTTTGTTTTGACTACATGCATAAATGTATAAAATTTATTCTTGAATTTTTAAATATTGATATTTGACCAATATCATATTAAACATAATAAAAGATCACATTGAATTTTTATGAGAAATATATTTATTTTTAAACCATGAAACACAAAAGATCAATCAACCATTCATTAAAAAAAATATAAAAAAAAAACACTAGAGAGAAACACTAGCAAAAAAGAAGATAATATAGTCTTTCCCATAAATCGGCCCAAGTATTCAGTAGAGCAAAAGTCGCCAATAAAAAAAGATTGTTTTTTAAGATACTTAGCCTGAAACATTTGCCAAAAACGAGACTTCTGCAATAGAAAGCAATATACTTATATTTCTCAATCATCGTTGTTGTTTTCATGGTTTAACAATTCTTGATGGTGACACCGATAAAATTTATCGTTACCGGGGTTTTTCATCATAATAAAGTTAGAAAAAGTCTACAGAGCCTGGGCACAAATCGGGCTCTGTAGCACGGTTGATAAAGTTATGCAGCACTGCACTTGCATTTACTATCTTCACCAGTGCCTTGATAGTCAACAAGGAAACCTTTCGATCACATTCCTTAATTTTGAATGTTGTAGATTAAAAAGCTCTAAGGGCGTCCTGGGAGCCAAAGATTGGGCGCCATACTCTTTCAGATGATATCGCATGCCACGATAAGGTCCAATGAACCCTCGCCTATTTGCATAACCAGCATCCATAAGAAAATACTTTCCTACATGATCCAATATGCAAGTATGATCAATTATAATATTAATATTATAACTACATCGTATATTTGAAGAGACTATTTACCATCTGGCACATTGTGAGATTGTAAATTCCCCTATTTTGTAGGACACTGGATAAAACCTTTTGATCATTAGCTGATCCTTCAAATCCGGCACATACGAATTGAAATATTATGTCGAGGCCCAAGATAGCCACAACATTTTGAGCAATAAATCCCTTCCTACAATGATATCGTTGGTGATATTTAATTGGGACCCATGCCGGAATATATGTGCCATCAATTGTGCCAATGCAATCCTACAATACCATTTAAAGTTTAGAAATGTTGTTGTACAAGGCTAAGAAAAATTAAATGTGCAAAGTTTTAGAATTACCTTGAAGAATTGGTTGAATATCGCATTTGAAGAAATCTGAGTAGGAATGGATGTTTCAAGGCCTGGATGCCGAATATAATCGGGACATATATACAAAAGAGCATCTAAAGCAATATTAAAATATTTGCTAATCGTTTGGCCTGAATGTTGAAAGCAAATTTGCATTACTCGATTTCGCTCATTGTGGCCTATAGTTGCTTGAAAATGGCCACTTGTTCTTCTATCGTCACAGCGTCACATTTTTTGTTGAATGTAGAAGCTTATTTGTTTCCAGTAATTCACATAAGTCTGACAAATAAATCGGGCCTCATTCGGAGTAAATCATATGAATATCGGGCATGACCATGGATGATCTCATGAACGAATTCGTGCCCAGACAACATGAACTCGTTTTCTCTTTTTAATTTTCCTTCTGTTTAGAGGGAAGGTACCATAGTAATAAAAGGACTTGCTAAATGCAAAAATAATATTCTCCTCTGATCCTCCATGGATTCTCTTCTATTTTAAAATGGATATATTTGTTGCATATCAGAAGAAAAAATGCATAAATTATTTTATCCATCACATTATTATTTTATAACATCATAATGAAAGACAAAAATGCATTCCTTATAAAAGATAGTAAATAACAACAAACCACTATTAAATATAAACATAAAAAAAAATCAGTCAATAACTTGTGAACTTTAAAATTGAATATATCCATGAAAAACCAATCCATAACTTTGTGACTTTAAAAGTAAACATATCCATAACATATTTTTCAACATTCTCAAACATTCCGAAGTTGATGATCTGCATTATTAATAACATTTACTTAATCTAGAGAGAGTCGTCTAACTCATCAAATAGCCAGTCAATCATCCACATTATTAAATGCAAGAAATTGGCTACATGCTTGTTGATCTCTTAGTAGCCTAAAAGCCGTTCTTCTTATCGATCTATCTAAATTTAGCTCTTGAACAGCGAGGATGGCATCACGTTGGCCTGGTCCCGTTGGTGGTGGTATCAATTTTTCATCAACTTGGGTCATAGTGCCCATCAATTGCATAATCGCCTTGTTGAGGTCTTCCTCATTTATACTCACAGCTGAGTGACTTCTCTTGCGCAGTGGTGATTTAGAAGTACCCTCTCATCTCTTTTCAGAGCTACTTGACTCTGCTTCTACATCAATGTTATTAGCTTGAGGGGCATCCATAGGATGGGTGTGGGTGTTGATTGGTCAATAGCACATCTCTTCCATCTGCTATTGAATCCCCATATATAATGATAAAAAGTAAATTTGCAAAATATTTGAAATATCACAAAGTAAATTATTACTAAAACACTCACCTTAATGAAGTCATCCCAAGCTTCTTCGCTAGCAGTAAGCTTCTTTGTAACGGCATCCCATCCAAAACCACTTTATCCTACAAGAGTCTCGATATGATTCTAGTGACTCTTCAATGTTCTAAGTTTTTGTCTGCTTGCCCCCATTGCTTTGCGGACGAGATGCAGGCAAGTAAAAGCTCTCTGGTCAGCAATCCTCAAGGAGTTTAACTACAGTTGGATTATTCAACAATCCATCTAAGTTGTTCCAACAGTGGGTGTCATGGCCCTGAACCCTAATTAAAAAAATTTTCCCTTAATGCCCAAGGATCGAAGTCCGCTATGAGGATTGTGTAGTTAAGCCTCATTAACAAATTAATCAACGGGACTTGTCCGATAAACACAACATTAACCTATAGAAATATCAAAGCAAGTACGGTATTCATCCCATTATAAATATTCAAGTTTCAAAAGATAAAACATATAAAGTTTATACACATCAGGATCATCCCAAAAACCTAGGTCCTGGTACAAAAGATATACAGTACTAAGACAGACAAGTTCAAAAGATCTAAACCAAAAGATGAAATGAGGTGGCACGATAGAAGATATCTCAGTGTAACGCGCACTAGTGCCGAGAGTGATGACGCTAAGCTACGTCATTGGCACCCCACTCTCATACCTCATCCTCCTCCCTCGGTTGAGGACCCTGTGGGATTTCCTCTGCATCCGGGTTGGCGTAATAGTAATAGGTGTCCTCTGCATACCATGGAATAGAGCATCAACAACATGTTAGCAAGAAGATAGGCATTATACATTATTCATAACATATTTCAAAAGAGAATAAGGACAAGTACATGATTAAAAGATAGCAAGGTACAAGCTAGGCAAAAGCATGAGTAATACGAGAATCAAGTAACAAGATAAATCCTAGCAAAGTAAATAAGAATAACCATCCATGAAATGCAATGTTAAGCAAGAGGAGACTCCGTCGATGTCCTAGCCATCTCACGGGGTATAAGTGATGTCCCAGCCGACTACGAATATCCAAAGTCCAGCTCTAGGGGGATCCTAGCTCCCGGTCTTAGGAATAGCAGCACGGTCCTAGCCCGCTCTCAGCTTTTCGCGCCATAGACGTCGTCCAAAGCCAACTGCCCACCCTAGTATCCGGTATACGGCCCACTTTATAATCCTTAGTCTGCAGTTGGCCATGAATGCAAGATGATGATGATGGTTTGCATACGACACAAGCTCCAAGACGAATACACGTGGATAGGTTCCCGAGTACAAGGTGACAAGTTTAGGGCTACTCCAAGTCAAGCCCAGATACAAGTCAAGTTCCAAGTTTCATGAGTAGTCCTCTTTTGAGTCTATCAACACGTGTCCATCAATACAAGACAATGTACCTAAGGATACACTTTAAGTCTGGTCACATCCAAATTCTACAAGTTATACAAGTATACAAGATAGAGTGTAAAAGGTACGACAAGCTACGAATACATCATTCGCAAGTCAAGAGTGAAGAACAAGTCAATCCTAGGTCAAGAGTTGTCCCCCGTGTACCGAACGTATCCCCAATGGAGTACGTATAGAGAATGAGTCAATGGTGTCCTAGTTTGGCGGGCCCATGGTATACGAAAGTTGTTGGGCACCAATTAACTTAATTCCACACGCATTCGGCCAAGTTACGTTCATATACGGAAAACCCCGGACAACCGGCGAAGCACACCTAGCCAAACATGCTCCGTTTTCATTTTTTCCAATTTGGTCATGCAAGGGTAGGGTCAATGGGTTCCAACCTAGGGTCCAAACTAGGTTTAGAATCCCTTTCTAAAAGAGATAAAGGGTTGGTTCATTTATCCAATACCAACTTCCTTTTCCAATCTCTGATGATCAAGATAAGTATATCATTGGATTCTACGTCTCAAGGGCTTTCCGACGGTATGTAGAACTCCAAATTCCGACGAACAGGTCAAAAGTTATGATTTCTGGAATATGGTCGTCCTGAGCGCGGAGCAGTTCGCTTAAGCGAACTAGTCACAGAACCTCCTTCGCTCGAGCGAATGCAAGTCCGCCCAAGCCAATCTTCCTAGGGGCCACTTGGCTCGAGCGAACTAAAGGTTGGCTCGAGCCAAGTGCCCAGAATTTACAGGAAATTACTCATTTTGAGTCCAAAACTTGGGGAATCAAATCCCCTCTCCTCCAAGATCATCCCTGCAAGAAAAAGAGCCTCTTGCTCTCTCCACATGCATTCCATTCCTCCCATCAACAAACCCAACCATTCGATTAGGGTCTAATTCCATTAATTATCAATTTAGGATGTGAAATTCAAATAAACATAGACAAGCTTGGCATTATGGGTTACTAAACAATTGCATTGTCAAGAGTGAAGATAATATACGTGCATGAGCAATAGATAAAGCTAATCTAATTGCCTTCACCTGAAGAAATGAAAATTTGAGAAGATAAAGGAGGAATGAGAGCTCTCCATTCACACTTTAGCCAAACCACTTCCAAAAACCCTTCTCCTACACCCAAAGAGCACAAGGGAAGAGAAAGAAAGGAAATCTATCAACATGCAACATCTCTACAACAATGAGAAAGGAAATTAAGGAAGAAAGGGGTGAGGAAAACTTACCAATTTGGATCAAGATGTAGAGGAAGAAAAGAGAAAGAGATTGGTGAGCGTGGATGGCCTTGAATCCCTTCTCCAATGGCACATGCAAGAAGAAGAAGTGAAGAGGGAGGGAGAGAAGAAAACTCCAGTAGCAGTTGCTTTTTTGAAATGGAGATGAAACGAATGAAGAGAAATTGCTGGAATGGGTTTAAACTAAAGGATGAAGGGAGAAAAGACTAAAATGCCCATTTAAGTGAAATGAGAGAAATTTGATTATTTGAGGGACTTCGAGGCATCGAATTGTGATGAGTCAAGAACGAAAAATGACGGGCGCGACGAGATCTTTCCAACGGACCCAAATTCGGCGAAAATAGAATTTTTCGAAAAAATACCCAATTTTCCTATTAATTACAACCTAACCCCCTATTAAGACTAATTGCACTCATAATCAAATGAAACTTCGCAAACCACTTTCTAATGATAAAAAAAAACTCGCTTAGCCACTAAACCCGCCTAATTAGCAAAAATCATAATTAATTAGGCTAATCGCCAATATTAGGAAATCAAATACCTTATTAAGGTCGGAGACCTTACAGTGGGCTTGTCCGATTTCTACCTCCAAAGGGAAGATCATGTGGCACCTATCATTTCTTGCCTGCATTTGGATGACTTGGAAAGAAAGAAACAGAAGGTGCTTTGAAGGGACCTCTTCCTCCCAAGAAGACTTAATTGTCAAAATGAAATTATGTATGGCCTCTTAGGTCTCCATTATTTCAGACTTTTGGGCTTAACTCTCGATGCATTACTATTCAACTGGAGCGAAGTTATATCATTTTGATTTGGTTCTCTTTTTTTTTTTTCATTTTGTCTGAGGCCAATAGCCTCCTTGTATAACTTTTCCTCTTTTGGGGCGGTGGCTGTATTTATGGGATTCTTCCCCAGCCGCTTCTGTTAGATTGTATGGACTCAATCCATCAAATGATGTAATAAATTGATTAATTTTTTTATTTATCAATAATATCATGCTTTCTTTTCATGAGATGAATGGTGTTTTACTACTTAATGCACATGACCAATACATATGACATAATGGTTCATGAGATGAACTGGGTCTCATTAGTATATTAGATGTGATATATGTGTATGGATAAGATCCACACACGGGAGACATGTGTCACAAATCTTATATTTAAATTTCTTCACAACCGATGATGAGACTGGGCATCTCATGTGATAAGGTTGCAGCACTTTAATCACTATAAGATAGTATGATTTGTCTCGATCATCAAAATGTAAGATTCTGGATCACGGTGCTGGTACATTGGATGTATTGAAGGACCATGAGAAGCACCTTATGAAATACTGTCTCGACTTTAAGGTGTGCTCCCATAATTCCCTAGCAATAGGCTCAATCTTGAGACATTGATGAACTCAAGTTTCTATCTATTCATTTGCTTTGAGTCACCAATGAGTGAGGCCAACTGTAGGTCAACACCTTGGTGTCTTGGGTACGTGGTAGTAGGACTGTGGGAACATCTAATGATCAAGATGGAATCTATCTACATTATCCCCTTGTACCAATTAATGGGTTTTTGTCATTAGTAAGTGCGCACCCATCTCGATTAAGAGTTAATTGGATGGTACTAATGATTATTGTGATTAATTGGGGCTCAAGGATAATAAGATGTGGATTTAAATTGGTGGAACAAGTTTAGTCCAACTGATCCATGGATATTGATAGAGGGGCCTACTTGTGGTAATCGGGAAGTTTAGGGTCTTCATTGTAATTGATTCCTGAGACTGGAGTGCAATTGCATTTATATGGTGGTGTTATTTGCAATTCACTGTGGACCCGGATTGCACATGAGATGTGGGGTCGCGGCGTTCCAGTTGGAGTCAGCTTTCTATGGAATCCCTAGTGGTCCCCCCAACTTATTGGAAAGATACTAATCCTATTGGAACTCTAAGATGAAGGAATTAGAAAGTTACTATTTCTATTTGAAGTGAGACTTCTAATAGCGGTAATAGTAAGGTTACTAATTTGTGTGGAAGTAAGAATTCTATTTCAATTAGTACAAGAGGAGGGAAGGAGGTTGCTTAAAGCTATAAAAGGAGAAGCAAGGGGGCTGGGACGTTCACTCTTGGATTTCACGCCCAGCCCTCCCTTTTGTGCAAGAGTTGCACATCTCTTCTAACTCTATTCTAGTTCTTTGAGTTTCTTGAAGGGTTTTCTCTTGAAATTTCCACCAGTCTTCTTGAGAAGAGAGATCTGATACGGGACATAGCGTGGAAGACTAAGAGGTCTTGGAGAACCTAAGTTGCTTACAAAGAAAGAGTTTCTTCAACCAGCAAGTCTTCTTCTCCATTAGAACACAACTAGGCTCCAAAGGTATAATATGCTTCTCTATTAGTTGTAGATTATTTTTGTTGCATGGTGTTGCTTGTTCTCTATCTTTTAGATTGGTTATTATAGCTGTACATGATAGATGAGTATGAGGGATTGCATCCTGGATATAGTTTATGGCCTTATGGGTACTTGATCCTTGAGTCAAGTAGGTCAAAAGTTTTGAAATCCTATCCACGAGGCCCACCTATTTCCAACAGCTTCTCAATATAGCCCTTTTATACTATAAAGCTTTTGATCAATACAAGTTACTATTTAAAAAAAATATTTTCTAAGCCTGTTCCTAATTTTACTTCGACTTGTAGGCTCTTGTTTTTCCTTTTTCTTGACCTAAGGTGTAGGTATATTAATGGGGTATGCAGTATGCCCCATTGGGGGTAACTAGTTTCTAGAGGAATTTACGGGACAAATCCCCGTAGGACCCCATACGTCCTACCAAGACTCCATATCACGTTGGACACGGGAGGGGTCCTCATGTGTCATTTTTCTTTTTTTCTCTTTTTTGTCGTTTTGTGATATGATCAATATCGACCATCTTGCTCAGATTTTCTTCAACATGTAACTGTCTTATTTGCTGAACACAGTAGAATAGTCGATATCGACCATATCGCAAAATAATAACAAAAAATACGAATTTGAGTTTTCTCCCTTAGTTGCTGGTGTTGCTCATGTCGGAAGTATCGCGATCCGAAAGATCACATTATTATTTTATAACATCATAAATTCCTTATAAAAGATAGTAAATAACAACAAACCACTATTAAATATAAACATAAGAAAATCAGTCAATAACATGTGAACTGTGAACTTCAAAATTGAATATATCCATAAAAAACCAATCCATAACTTTGAGACTTTAAAAGTAAATATATCCATAAAATAATAAATCCAATACATTGTAACTTTAAACATGAACATATTTATCAACATGCTCAAACATTCTGAAGATGATTTGCATTATTAATAACATTTACTTAATCTAGTGAGAATTGTCTAACTCATCCAATAGCCAGTCACGTCGATCATTTGCATTATTAAATGCAAGAAATTGGCTACATGCTTCTTGATCTGTTAGTAGCCTAAAAGCCATTCTTCTTATCGATCTATCTAAATTTAGCTCTTGAACAGCTAGGTCACTTCGGCCTGGTCCCGTTGGTGGCGGTATCAATTTTTCAACAACTTGGGTCATAGTGCCCATCAATTGCATAATCGCCTTGTTGAGGTCTTCCTCATTTATACTCATAGCCAAGTGACTTCTCTTGCGCAATGGTGCTTAAAAGTACCCTCTCCTCTCTTTTCAGAGCTACTTGACTTTGTTTCTACATCAACATTGTTTGCTTGGGGGGCATCCATAGGATGGGGTGGGTGTTGATGGTAAATAGCACATCTCTTCCATCCGCTATTGAATCCCCATATATAATGCTTACAAGTAAATTTGCAAAATAATTGAAAAGTCACAAAGTAAATTATTACTAAAACACTCACATTTATGAAGTCATCCCAAGCTTCTTCGCAAGTAGTAAACTTCTTTGTAACGTCATCCCATCCAAAACCACTTAATCCTACAAGAGTTTTGATATGATTGTAGTGACTCTTCAATGTTCTAAGCTTTTGTCTGTTTGCCCCCTTCGCTTTGTCAACGAGGAATCAGTCGATCACTTACTGCTTCAATGTAGGAAAATAAAAGCTCTCTGGTCATCAATCCTCAAGGAGTTTAACTACAGTCGGGTTAATCAACAATCCATCTAAGTTGTTCCAACAGTGAGCTTACCCGATTTCTACCTCCAAAGGGAAGATCATGTGGCACTTATCATTTCTGGCCTTCATTTGGACGACTTGGAAAGAAAGAAACATAAGGTGCTTTGGAGGTACCTCTTCCTCCCAAGAAGACTTAATCATCAAAATGAAATTATGTATGACCTCTTGGGTCTCATTTCTTCCACACTTTTGGGGCTTCACTCTCGATGCATTAATATTCAACTGGAGGGAAGTCATATAATTTTGATTTGGTTCTTTTTTTTTTTTTTTTTTTTTCATTTTGTCTGAGGCCAATAGCCTCCTTGTATAGCTTCTCCTCTTTTTGGGCGGTGGCTGTATTCTAAGGTTCTTCCCTAGCCGCTTCTCAATATAGCCCTTTTATACTATAAAGCTTTTGATCAATACAAGTTACCATTTCAAAAAAAAATGTTTTCTAAGCCTATTCCTAATTTTACTTCGGCTTGTAGGCTCTTGTTTTTCCTTTTTCTTGACCCGGGGTGTAGGTATATTAATGGGGTATGCTGTATGCCCCGTTGGGGTAAATTGTTTCTAGAGGAATTTACAGGACAAATCCCCGTAGGACCCCATACGTCCTACCAAGACTCCGTATCACGTTGGACATGGAGGGGTCTTCATGTGGCATGTTTCTTCTTTTTTTTTTTGTCATTTTGTGATATGGTTGATATCAACCATTCTGTCGGTCGGATTTTTTATCAACATGTAACTATCTTATTTGTTGAACACAATAGAATGATCGATATTGATTTTATCGCGAAATAACAAGAAAAAAAGACGAATCTGGATTTTCTCCCTTAGTTGCTGGTGTTGCTCATGTCGGAAGCGTCGCGATCCAAAGAATCCTTAAACTCTTCAATGGTATAAACATCATAGAGGGCATTGGATGCAGGCTCTCCAAACGCATCATCTCCATCTCCTTTTCCATTCTCATTTGTGATCCCAAAAGAAAGCCTAGAATTCCAAGCACTCCCAATGCTGTTGTTGTCTCTACTGCTACGTTCCCGACGCTTCATTGTCTTGCTCTTCTTTGTAACCTGCATTGGCCACATCAATTTCCAAACCCGTGAATTGCAAGACTGTTTCCGCGGAATTAGGGTTCCTGTTCTTCCTGTTATATGTATCCAACCTTGGTGAGACCCCCGGATCAGAATCTGTGAAATTCAATGTACGCAAAGGAAACCCACTATTATCTACATGAAAATCCATTTATTTGGAGCTTTTCCGCTCATGTTTCAGGTTCTTCTCCTCACGATTCTCTCTAAATTTCAAAGAACTTGCACAAGAAATAGCAGCAGAAATATCTCCAATCTCTCCTAACCTCACGTTCGGACGCCTTTGCCCCTTAGAATTCACGACAAGAACCATCATCTTTCAGAATCCTAAACCTAAAGAAACCCAAAATAAAAAAAAATAAAAAAAAAGAGACTCCTAACTAGAAGACCGAGAAACCACAACAGAAACTCAGATGCCAGAAAAAGTGCGTAAAAACACCAAATCCCAAATCCAAACCAAACATTAACAATCCAAAAACAAAACCCTAAAAGCCCCACAACCCAAGTAACACAAGAACCAAATAAACCCCAAAAGCCCTAAAAACAAGAATAGAAAGGCCTATCTTAAAAAAGATCTAAATTCGTCTTTTTTCTTGTTATTTCGCGATATGGTCGATATCAACCATTCTGCTGTGTTCAACAAATAAGACAATTACATGTTAAAGAAAATCTGACCGATAGAATGATATCTCAAAACAACAAAAAAATAAAGAAGAAGAATGCCACATGAGGACCCCTCCCGTGTCAAACATGATACGGGGTCTAAGTAAGACGTATGGGGTCCTATGGGGATTTGTCCCATAAATTCCTCTAGTTTCTTAGTGCTCCTTTTCTGTATATTTGATTCATGAGAATAGATAACTAACTTATCTTTAAAATAAAATAAAAGAGTTTGTGGGTTCACTTGCCATACCGGATACATCAAGTATTTGAGAATTACCAATCTAAATACAACCATATCCATTTATGTGGGATGTTAGAGAAAGAGTCGTGAAAGTGAGGTCAGACAACTTAAAAAATTCAATTACCTAAATTCTTAGATTGTTCATTCTCAAAATCCTTACAAAGCTTTATACCCAAAAAAAAAAGAAAAAAAAAATCCTTACAAAGCCCTCTTATATTTGGCACATTGACTGGGCCTCGTAAATCAAGTTCTGTAATTAAAGAAAATCAACACATAGCTTCCTGGTAGGGAAGAGATAAGAGGATACAGTTTGTCTATCAATGTCTATGGGTATGTTATAAAAGTTGACAATAGGTCTCTTTTTAAAGAGATCTATGATTTTAAAGTGATCAATTTGACTCTCTCCCTAACTCCTATTTAAGTGAAATTTGGCCCTAGGTACAGGGTTTCTAATTTTGGGTCTTCTTCCTTCATTAAAACAGGTGTAGTCATTATATATCTGCAAATGCACTTCAACAAGATAGTGGGAACAAGCTCTCCAATACTCGCTCTTGTCAACTGAAGGTTTGGATTAAGTTTTATGCTATTACATCAGATCTCTATTAAATTCATCTTCCTTCACTGCTCTACACTCTGATCTAAATCATTGAAGAAAGATCCAGAACAGAAAATGGCATTCTGAGAACAAAAGAACAGAAGCAAAAGACCAAAGATCTCCGGAACAAAGGGAGTTGAGTGGAGGAAAAACACCATACACACCAGTCTTCAATGAATGAGTTGCCACAATGTTATTCCTTTCCTGAGGATTTTTAATTGAAGTCTTCTGCTTCTGTAGTTAATCCTCATCATGTTGATTGTGTCCATCAGCCAGTGCAGCCCATCATCTGATTAGGCCCCAGCCTATGTAGGTTTAGAAATTGGCAAAACTTGAAACTGCTTTGCAGCATCTACACAGGCAGCTCTACATATGAAATGAAGAAAGTCCTACTATTTGCAATGTTTTCCACAAAAATGTGTTAAAGGAGACCACCATCTGTACCACCATTGGCAATGTTTTCCACAGAAATAATAAATAGCCAATGAGCACTCGCCAAGAATATCTATTATAAACAATTTTGATTCAGATTGGGATCGACTAACATTTTTAACAGACTAATAAATAGTGTATTTAGGCTAAGCGTGCTCTTGCGGTTGGGCAACCTCACCGAACCCCACTAACTGTACTGCAATCCACCAACCCAACAAGGAACTGTTAATTAAGGGTGCGAGTTGACCTATTTAACTTCCAAGGCCAGGTTCATCTAACATTTGCAACCCGATTAATAAAGGGCACACGTTCAGGTCATCATAGACCCTGAATTCCTGAAACAAAGCTCAAAGCTCATTTACTGTACACACGAATTCAAATGGAGGTAATAAAACACTTTTATACCACCATACATAATTACTTTACCACGTTCGTTGATTGAAATAAAATTGATAGTGGCAACCTTTCATATAATATAGAATCACTATCCATATTAAGATGAATGGAAGCACCTACTCAGAAAATAAGAAAATTAACCCAAATGGTCATCTTCATGAAATTCCATTAAACAAAGAGAACCTAGCCAAATTCTCATCAACCCAGGTAGTCCACAACACTATGAATGGTACTCATTAGTAGTAACTAGTAAGTGACAAGCACCTGGATGGTTCAGTGAGCTATAAATAGCCATTTTGATGAAATCTGTAACACAATTTACCTGCCCATTACAAAACAGACAGGCATCCTGCAACAATTGATTACTGCAACTGAAGAAAACAAGTAACCGCAACTACCACTATGGATCAAGATACAAACATCCATGCTCAAAGCCAAAGTTCATTTGCCGCATTAGTGCTATTGGTTGGAAAGAAGGGGAAAAACAGAATGAAACTAATATTGCAATCCAACCGTTACTGGAATCAGAAATCAAGGTTACGCTAAGCCCATATCACATATCACGAAGCTCCCAATCAGGCCGAGGCTCCATTGCAATGTCCTCCTTTATCTTTTTCTGAATGTTTTTCACAACGAAAAAGTACTGCACAGTTCCAAAAATTAGTGAATTTAAGTTAGCAACAGGGAACACAGTAAGTACATCAAGTGAACAGCTGCAGATCCCACACTAAATCGAGTTTTTCATTTTTCTTTCATTTTTTTCCCCCTATTTTAATAGGCCTTTTGGCTAAAATAAGCTATAGGCATACAAGAAAACAGAACTTGTTTCCTTTTCGTCCAAAAGGAGAGGCTAATAAATTTGTAAAATTAAATACCGTGGTTAGAGATAATAGTGGTTCACCCTCATTGAAAGTTCAAATCTGGTCAACATTCCATAGTGGGATCACCTTGCCCCACAATGGTACCAACCGTTATATGTAAGCCTGCTAGAGATGGAAGTCAGAGGGGGACTCTCTGTCAAAAATCTAAGTCATCCAATTGGGCAATTCAAACATTACTCTGGGAGCAAGGTAACTGGAGAAGTAAAATTCTTAGACAGATAAGAGTTACAGCAGGCCATGGTGCGGTGCACCAAGTGAATGATGTTGATTGTTGAACAGAGAATTTGTCTTCAAACTTAGCTCCTGAGTTGGCTGAGCATCGTATGCTTCATTGTTTTTGGAAAGAATGGCATACTCCATGTCAGATTTTATGTTTTGAGTTTTTCATCTTTGCAGGACTTTCATATGTCTCAAAGAATGAAAAAGTCAGTTATAAGCAAAATAAGAGACACGATGAAGTTCAAAAAAAGAGAGCAGCTCCATTCGAAAAGTGAGGCTGTTAGACCCGACACTACAATATTTTGCAACACTGTAGTATAACATTGATGAATTCACAAGATTCTGACATGCCCAAAAATGCAGCATAAATTTGCCGAGACAATGACCTTATTTAAATTATGTATTAGTATAAATTATGACTTAGAATAGCTAACCTGAAAGGCCAAAATGAGGGGTATGAAGAATTTTCCTCTATCATTTGGGTTGGGCCCTTCAATCAACTTCTTGTCCACCACAATTGCTTTGCTACCATTTGAGATGACTTCTGTAATCATCTTCACTAAGTCTGGGATCCACACAGTGCCGTTAGGAAGAACCTGTGATTTCAACAAACAAATTCACAATAATCTCATAGGACTGTTTCAGTAAATAAGGTATAGGCAGAAATCAAGAGGTAGTACCTTTTCACCGCTTTCATTCACATTGCATCTCCCACTGTTCTCGACCAAAGCAATCGGCATCGCAGGATCCTAAACATGTAGGAGTTACATCAGAAAACCGCAGGCACCAAGATATATTATGAAGTCAAAACTGTCCAAAAACATGTGACTGGCCTACAATTTTGTGATTTATACCACTGATTTGACAGGCACACTAACAGAGACTGTCTCCATATCAATTTTCCAAATTATGCAAAAAGTATGCATTTAAGGAAATACACAGCTATAACCTACACATTATTTAAGGAAATACTCAGCTATAACCTACACATCATACCAGAATATTCTTTTGTACACTTACCGATGCGGAATCTTAAGTTGATCAAGATGATCTTAAATGGTTGAATTGAATCAGTTGACAAAACTTAACAGAAAAGTGCAGGAAAAAACTACCCAGATCAATATGTACTTAATCTTTAGAAATTTTAGCAGAGTCGATCACAGAGAACATAGAAGCAAATTGAAAATAATTTTGCAAGACTGCCACAGCAAATAGAACGACTGTGCACAGTAGTTTTTTTTACTTAAAAAGTTTTAAAAAAATGACCATAATAAAAAGTAATAAAAAACATCAATCAATCCTTCTTGTCCTTTCATGGCCCTTTTGTCAAGTTCCCAAAAAAATATATATTCTGTGAAATAAACCTTTATTCACAGACGTTTGGTAATTTTATGGTAAAATAATGATAAAGTAAAGCATCAAATCAAGAGAATATAATTATAAGGGGGTTATGATGGTATTTTGTCTTTAGTGGATTTGTAGGGAATCTTTTTTACTTTTTTGTGTAAAAAGTTAATGTATTTTTTTCATTTAGTGGATAATGAAGGTTGCTTTGACTCGTTTTTTTTAAAAGAATGAGGGAATTTTGAATGTGTATGCTTTTGATACGACCCCTTGTCTGAAAAATGGAGGCTTTACATTACTTTACTTCAATAGTAAATTGACAAACGGGCCCATTTGACACTTAATTAGTTTAGTAATAGTCCAGTAAAGCCTCTATTTTTCGGACAAGGGGTCACATCAAAGTACACTTTTTCAAAATTTCCTCCTTTAAAAAAAAAAAAGCAACAGCCTTTCTCCTCTAAAAAAAAAAAAAAACTTGACTTTTCTATACAAAAAGTCAAACATTCCATACCAAATAACTAAAAACAAAATGCCACCATAACCCACTTATATTTTATTCTCTCTTGATTTGATGCTTTACTATATCTTTATTTTATGGTAAAATTACCAAATTGGCCCTTAAGAATTTTAGGTCAGTGGGTTTAAACCTTTGGAATATCCAAAAAAATCCTAAAGTTAAAATCCATTGACAGATGAAGGAAACTTTAATCAATCATTGGATTGAAACCAGGACCGCTCTCATATCAAAAGTTAGAATATTTTAGGGTTTTACAACCCATCCAGGATCCTTGGGATCAATCCATTAATACAAAATTTAAATTAAATGAAGACTCGAAATTGTAACGAAGTCTTATCGGACTCCATCAGATATTTGGTCTTCTCCCAACAAAAGGTTGGTCGTCGAAAGAAACTACAAAGATTTTAGAGTTCAGACACCAACATGAATAACAAGTCCATACTCCATAGACAATATAAAAAACATGCACAATTGAATACAATTTGAATTGGCATCTTTCAGATGAGAAACATGATACCTGGAGTTCTTGTTTTTTAATACGAGCACCTAAACGAACAACTTTTAGAAGTGCTTCTGACCTTCTTGTGAAAAATTCATCATAATTTAACCCATCTGGTGGAGAGAGTTGAGCATGCGTGAGAACGATAATAGCTCTGTGCCATATTCCTTTGCCAAAACTATCAGTGATAGCTTTAATAACCTGCCTATCCAAATTATCCACTCTATATGCATCTAATCGGTCAACATATAGGAGGACGTCGATCGTCCTGTTCAACAGGAACCTGTCATTCAAGCAAAACACAAACTTCAACATAACATCTTGACAAACTAAGAGATGAAAATGCTATAAGGAAATAATTAAGTGACTAAAGGAAGCACCACAAAGCCTCTAGATATGGCACTGGAAGCATGAAGGGCCAATCTAATAATAAGAAATTCTTAGAAATCGTAAGGGATATGTCATTCTAATACCAACCGCTTTATAATCTCAAGAGCATGTTCATTGATATATCCTCCCTCCACAAGCCCAGGAGTGTCAATGACGTTAAGAGTAAAACCAGCCCGTGATCGTGAACAAATTATGGGTCTCAATCCTTCTGTCTGCATGTGAAATGAAGCAAAAAGATCAAAGGACAGAAACAGAAAAAATCACATACCTAACCAATTTTCATGTGATGGTCTATGTTATTGCTGCTTAAGATAAATGGAGTATTTATATTTCAGCCAATCACCATTTGGTAGGAACTTGTGAGACGGGCGATATAACAGTATCTCCCCATCCCCATCCGGAACCCATCACATTCATGGCTAGCAATTTATATACATCCACTGAAAAGAATCCACATTCTCCATTCAAAAAAGAATCCAAATTCATCAAGGTCTACATAGAGATGTCAACCCGGAGCTGACTCCAAACCCATCTCAAAATGTAAAAATATAATATATATTGAGATTGGTTACATGACTGAAACCAAATGTGGAAATGAGCATCTACCAATAGTGTTGCAAGCTCTGATCAAGACCATTATCATAACTAATAATATGGTAATTACAGACCTGGAAAGCACTGACGGCAGCCACACGCTCCCCTAAGATGGAGTTCACAGTTGAAGATTTCCCCACACCTCCTTTTCCCATAACAAGGATCGTTAAAGTGCTCACATTCTACAAAGAGATGTATCAAAATATCAACATTTTAACACTTTAAACAATCTAAAGTATTTTCAGACACTAGATTAAGTTACACATATTGATCCAGATCTAATAAAGCCTCAAACAGTAAAACTATATAAATCTATATGAATGGAAACTAAATTTTATTAAAAGGAGCTAAGAAGAACAATAATAGTAAAACAAAACAGAGACATGGATATTGGGTAAACCTCGGAAACATTTTGAAAATAGGATGAACATGAGGATTATTTGTCGATGAAACATGCAAGGAAGGAGATTCTATTAGTGCAGAAATTTCACCACTTATTATCAAAGTCACTACTACGGACCCAAACTTGTTGAGGCAAACTAGGATAATGCATTGCCATAGCTACAAAGCAACACAAAACTGCCATGGAGATTAGCATCAACTGTAATAGATATTAATGGTACGTGCACTTCAATGAATGCATCCTTTACCCATATGCATGATCAGTGGCGGAACCAGGATTTTTGTTTGGGTGGGGCTAAACTTTTTTTTTTTTTCACATGAAACAGTAGCAAAAGAGAAAATAAGAAGTCGAAATAAGTAGTTAAAACTCAATTTCTATAATTTTGCTGCTATTTACTTTCCTTTACAAGAAAAATACTAAAGCTCCAACCTCCACAGAGCTCACCCAGGCAGACAATGCACAAGGGTGCTTCTTGGATGCCCCTTCTTTCTACCCTTGATTTTTAAATGAAAATTTTTCATTACCTAGACTGAAACCAGTGGGTTTTAAGCTACTGTGCTACATGGATTATATTTCTTAATAAAGAACTTGGTTCTATGTAGTGATAGCATCTACATGTTTTTCTTTGGAAAATGTACAACTCATGCGGAACTCAACTATATGCACAACAGTTATTGGAGATTAGACATTATATTATGGTCCAACTTCCAAGAAAAAAATTTCAAAAAGGAAAAGGAAATAAGTAAAATGCTATCTCAAAATAGTTCCTCTCCATCCTCAATTTTTTCCTTAATTTTGTTACTATCTACTACCCTTTACAAGAAAAATGCTAAAGCTTCAAAGAGCTCACTCACACAGTGGGCTCCAATCCAAAGAGCTCACTCACACATTGGCGCTATATGGAAAAGAGAAAAAAAAAAAAAAAAAAAGACTGAAAAAACAAACAACAAATCAAAATCAAGTCAAAACACAAACAAATGCTCCACTAAGCAGAAAATTGTGCAGAAACATATATTAAAAATTAAGCAATTCGGATTTCAATGCTTTATCAAGTTAGCAATTTAGGCATTTGGGTTTCAATGCTTCTAATTTGGATTTAGGGTTTATGGATTTAGAGTATTTGGGAATGAGGGCTTAGGAATCAAAGGAATTTGGGGAATAAGGGCTTAGGGTTTCCATTTAGGATTTAGGTATTTAGGGCTTAGGGTTTAAGGATTAGGTTTTGGAATTAGAATTTGGAGATTAGGGTATAGAGTGATTGAGATTATACTAGATTTGGGGAGAGAGAGATCCCAGGTTCGACTAGGTAAGATTTTTTTTTCTGTGATTCGCTGGACAAATTAGTTAGAGCACTATGTTTAGGTAAGATTTCCGCAGTCATTGTTTGGTCTTCATCTACTGAGCACAACTCAAGAAGATTGCATTAGATAGATGCATTGCATTGTGAACTATACATAATTTTAGCTAACGTTTGCCACAGTGACCCATATCAGCCTAGTGCAAGGCATACAAGTATCTTGTATAAAACTATTTCACTATCCTTATAGTTACAGCAACTACGACCATGAAGGTTTCTAGATAAAGGTTAGGATTTATGTGCAATGCATTTCTTCATAGGGCCACTGTAAGGTAAAGCTTCCAATGGATAAGAACTCTATGAATGGAAGTTTGCCCTTGTTTTGATGATCTTGATCTTCTTCCTCCTCATCTTCTCTTCTAGCCTGGTGCATAGGGATGTACATAATAGGCAATCGCAAACATGTCATAACATTTGGATCATAGATAATTGGTTTTAATGCATTTTAGAGTAGAATTAATGTGAGGTTTACATAATAAGAATTGTAACGAGATGAGAAGTATTATTCTATTATTTTTCTAAAACCTAGCCCCTTATTTTCTTAGAGATTTAGGTTTATGATTTTTTTGCTATGCAAAATTCATCTATAAAAGGGCACAGAAAAGTGATTTTTAAATCCCCATAGGAAACTATTTTCCATGGAAAAAAAAAAACTAATTCAAATCTTAAAAGGATGCGTAATATGTGCATAAATAAACCAATGGATTAAGTTCAGGTCTTAATGCTGCAAGTCAGGGAAATCGTATGGTGAGGCCCATCTATTAAGGGTCTTAAGATTTCCAATTTTATTAAAAGTTTGCGATAAGGTTGTTGTCTTTAAAGCCAATATATGAGAAGACATATTGCAAATGAATTAATAGTTACTCTGGTTAGTACATTTGGCAGGAGAAAGTAACCGTACAAAATTCAGTTTTATCAAGAGGGGGCCAATTTCATTAAATCCAAACCAATCATTTATCTCTACTTATAATGAATCTCAATCCTGCGTGACCTACCATCGGATTAATAAAAGTTTTAAAACACATGACTTCTTTTTCATGCATGGGAGAGATATGGAGAGAAACCCTTCATATCATACAGATTGAAGGACATGAAAGGTAAGAGAAATGTCGAAGCGGAATCCATCACCGAATATTGAAACTATATGGGCTTACTTACTTCTCTATCCTTGAGACCTTCATATAAAAAAAAAAAAAAAAAATTAAATTAAATAACAATTAGTGCTTGAGTGACTGCTTGGTGGATGCAAAGGCAAAGTTGGCATTTTTATAAATATTCGGCCTTCAACCTCACCTGTTTCTTCATTATTGTCAACTTCACATATTCTAGTACATGACATATACTAAAATGAGAGCAGGGAGGTATTTCCAAATACTGAAACCACAAATGTATATTTACAAATATTAGAAATCTTAGGGGTTTATAGAAAAAAAAAATTGTTTCAACAAAAGCTATTGTTGGGGCAAGAGCAGGGGTTACTGGATCTGAGCTTATGATTGGAAATTCTTTAAACTTGATTTTATTGTCTCTGCTAGCCTCCATAAACTTAATAGACTACTTTTTGGATGTACTTTCTCACTTATTCATGACCACAATTGTAACCTATCAACAAAAGCTATTCAGTGGGATCTAACAAAATTTCACTGAGATAGAACAGAGTAATTAGCAACCAATGAAACCTAATAAGAACAAAAGAACCAAACCTCTTGCTTTAATTTCCCCAACAATTCAAGCAATTTTGACTGTGTAGCTGGTGGGAACTGCTGAATTCCTGTCCATTCGCGGGTTAGCTGTGTTGCCATCAATCTGTCTCCTAATAACCCACCTAGAAAGAATAAGAAAACCACAAAGTTTAAGTTGGTGCAATATATCTATTTAAGATAAAAAGAGAACAACAAAATTATAAAGAATAATCCAATGATTGATAAATCAACAAAGAAGAATCAATGTCAAAAAAAAATAAAAAAAATCACACATCTATGGATGAGAAAATCAATGGATAGAAATCAAACAGGACAAACTGACTCAAGAGAGTGTAATCATTAAACCATAAAAAAAGAGAGGGAAACAAAAAAGATAGCAAAAATAAATTTCTTTTAAAACCTAAAAGAACCTACCAAAATAGTCCCTTTTCCCACCCTCTTTCTACTAGGATGAGGAAACAGACAAATTTAACCCAAACTCAAATTCAAATTGATCAAACAATGAATCAGGTAACAGCACTAGATAGCCAGACCCAACTTGGATACCAAATTCACAATGCTATAAAGTATGAGAATTTATACATTAAAAAAAAAAAAAAAAAAAAAACTATCATTAATTTGAAGATAACTTCTGATTTTCTTTCCAATAGAGTGGGAATTGCTAGAAATACACATCAACTTGCGTTTTTTGAAATTGGGGGATTGTTTTAATCTCAGGCAGATAAATCTGGAGCTAAGTTCGCCTCAAGAATCCTTCTTTTTGTCTCTGATATTAGGGATTTAATGACATCAAACTCAGTCCTGTTGAGTTTAAAATCCCATGTGTCTTTCTTCAAATTGGGGGGTTTAGTAACTAAAAAGACATCAAATCCTACATTATCAGTTTTTTTGAAAAAGTTCACTAACATCTGTGAAGATAATAGGGTTAGGGTTAGAATGAGATTTTGAGGATAGGGTTAGGGTTAGTGTTAGGTCTGAGATATTAGGGTTTAAGAAATGGGGATAAAGAGATGAGATTAGAGAGAGAGAGAGATGTACTAACCTCTGTAAATGGATTGATGAAGGAAGACGCCGCTCAAGAGGAGTAGAGGAGCGGAAAAAAATATAATGGAGAGAAACAGAGGGATAAGGGAGCGGAAAAAAATAAAATGGAGAGAAACAGAGGGATAAAGGGAGCGGACTGATAAGAGTTGGTGGGGGCTGGTGGGGTTTTTCTGATTTTTTCTTCTTGTTTTTTCCAAAACAAAATGAAGTGGGGCCCACCGAGATTAAGGGCAATCAAGGGAAGATCAGATTTGTTTCTAAGAAAAATAAAATTAACTCTCCTGAGGGACCCACCTAGATGAATGGCAATCAAGGAAAGATGAGGTCAAGAAGATATACTTAAAACTTGTAAGGGTAGAGAGGGAATGTTTTTTTTTTTTTTTTCACTTTTTTGATAAAAAAAAAGAATTATATTTTCGCAATAGGGAGGATCTTGATTTTCCATTTGAGAAATTAGAATATAGTATTTCTCTCCCTTGCAGGAAATGAGAACCAACAATTCCAAACTTATAGATATTTTATTTTCACTTGAAGAAGATCATTTTGGTTATTTTCAATTTTTAATGCAAAAAAGAACCATTTTAAATGGCAAAAAAGTGAAGGCAAAGAAAAATCATCAAAGTCCTTTTAAAGCAGTGGAGAGTTCTAATGTTAATAAATGTATCTCTGGAAATAATTTTTAGGGCTTGTTTATTTGCATAGAATATATGGGAATTCAAGGTCAAATGAGCTACACCTTAAGGATTATTAAAGAAATAAGCAGTGAAGGTTATGAGGTAGGCTAGTCAATGGGACAGGTTGGGCTTGGGCTTGGGTTGTCCAATCTTGTCCCAAATATTGGGCAGACCTGCCGGAGGTTGTCCAATCCCCGCCCGAAATTGGGTGGGCCTATGTCAAATCTCATCCCGTGTGGGCCTGGACTGGGCCAAGGCTTAGCACAATCTTGAATATAAGCTAAACATTTTCTAATTATTCACATACTGCCACCGGACACTAGGTGTAAACCGGACTTTAAACCCTCTTACTTTTTTAAAATTATGTATAGGCCTATTCTATTTGTTTATTCGTATCCAGGCCTAATATGAGGTGAGGCAGCATAGGATATAAGCCACCATTGGAAGGAGTTAAATTACTAGGTTGGTGGCTGGGTATTTATTCATCACCTCCGCTTCATTCATTTTCCATTAAAGGGGAGATAATTTTTATGCTTTTTTGATACTTTCCCTCGTTTGTTCACTTTTTAACCATTTTTTGAAATAAAAGTCTATCAGTTTCTACATGTTCAATTATATGAAACAAACAGGCACTTAGTAGTTAATTTTAGGTATGAAAGCACAATAGCTATTTATGATGCTAGTTCATTGCGATAAAAATCAATCGTTACTGATGGATTGGTAAATGACAAACTAAGATTACTACTAATTTAAAGAAGCCCAGGGTAGCTCTTAATAGGGATGCAAACATGTCAGTCCTAGGCCAAAACCACAAAGGATCCGGAAATTGGAACCGTTTTGCAAAGACAGTTCTAGCTTAGAACTTGTTTTCATAGTTTTGGATCCGATTCCAGAACCAACTTTGACAAGAACCAAGTTCAGTTTTGGAACTGATTTTAACTTGTTTTTTAATTTTTATTTTATTTTTTTGCTTAAAATAGGTAAATCATTGAACCCAAGAACAATCCATCAAATCTACCTTCCTCAATTGATACTCAACATCTGTGGAACTAATACATACGTTGTCACATGAGATTTTTTTATATTAGCCTATACAAAGTTGAGAACATTATCTTAAAAAAGCAATCCATGAGCATATCCCAAGTCCACAAGCCGGAACCTATATGGATCCGGAAATGGGATCATTTAGCAATCGGAGCCTAAATCAAGTTCAGACGTAGACACATTTATGATAAAAAAAAACTAAAAAAAGAAAAAAATCAAAGCACGACTTTTTAAAATCAAAACCATCATATAATCAGAGAATCAGATACACTTTTGCATCCCTTGCTTTTAGTAAAGGAATTGGATTGATCATAAGTGGGCCTTATATGAAAACACCATCTTAAATTATCTAGAAGACCCCTCTACGCTTCTCCATTGTCTTCATACCCGATTGACCTATGATAAATGTCATCCATTCCTGCATATAGACACCCACTTAGTGAAAATGGCATTGGCTTTTAATTTGACATTGATACTAGGGGTGCTCATAAGTTAGGCCAGCCCTAGCCCGTTCTCGGCTAGGCTTGGATATGTAATGAGGGCCCAATTAATAAATGGACCGCACTTGGATTAAGTGATGAAAGTCGATAGCCCGGCCCGGCCTAGCTTGTGTAAGAAATGCATGTAATTTAATTTAATTAATGCTCTAATTCTCATAAAAGTGATGAAAAGCCCGATTCCCGACCCGATTGATTAAATGGGTGGGCTCGGGCCTAACTTTTATGGCCCGTGTCGAGCCTGGGCTAGTGTTTTTAAAGTTGGGCCGTGCCTGGATATGCCTTAGTGCAGCCCACAAACAACCCTAATTGATGCAGCCATACAGGTAGTAATTGCCACTAGATTTTAGGGAATTTACCAAATAAATGTTCCTAAACATGTATTAGCCCGTTTTAATTAAAAAAATACACCAAAATGCCTAATTTAGTGTTTGTACGAGGGATTTGGACCATCTTACCCTTAAGATTAGCCGAACAATATCATCATCTCCATTCACCCCAATTTCTATCCCTAACATGCCTAAACTTCTCCTTTCTTCCCTTTTTCCAGTCCCGTTTTTTTCTCCCTTTCTCCTCCGCTCCCTACTGTGAGGCCCCACCCCTTATGGACCCTCATTTGAATTTGAATATTATAATTATAGCCTATGTTATCTAATTATACTATTTAGTAGGGAGTAGTAACGGTAGATAGGTATTTTCCTAAGAATTAGGCTCTTTTGTAATTTATAGGTTCTATAGGGTGTCATTTATAATTGTTAGAGGTTGTTAGTTAGTTAAAGGACCTAACTAGTAAATAAAGTTAATAGGAGGGGTTTCCACATAAGAATATCCCAAAAGACCCAACTACCATCGTACTTATCTTCCTTTTCCATTAAACTAAGAAGGACTTTTTGGTTATTAGTCACCCAACTCAACCTATAAAACTAAACCCTCCCATCCCAAACATATGCTTCCTCTCCCACTCTCATTTCCCTCTCTTTTCTCCCCTCTCTCATTTTCCTCCCTTTCTCTCTCTAACCCTAGATCTAGAACTATAGCAAGAGGAAAAAGGAGGATCATTACAAGCTTCAGCTATCATCTCACCTAAGGAGTTCTTCTATCTTATAGATCTCATCTCTCTCTTCTTCAATTCAAGGTATTCTTCATTTTCTAGTTCAATTCCATTAGAATTCTCTTTCTCTCTCTAGATTCTCTTTCTTATAGCAATTCTCTTGTGGATATGGGATTAGGTGTTAGAGATCTCTTTAGATCTGGTTTTTGAAATTGATTGTGTGATTGGAAGACCCTAGGAGCTTGGATATCTCTTTTCTCTCCCTATTTTCCTTGCTATTGGATTGAGGCAAGTGCAATATATCTATTTAGCATATAATGCATGTTTTCCCTTGTTTGATTCTATAATTTCAATTCAATTGATGTTTGAATGCTAGATCTATCTTTTGAGCTTATTTTCATGGTTTTTGGCCATTGATGAATGAGTTTTCTCATTTGAAAGATCAATGGCCCAATTGTGGATGATTTGATGAAGATTGAAGTGTTCTTATGTTTTATGTATGTCTCCATGATGGATGGACGAGATTGGATGTGATTTGGATGGAAATTGGATTTAAGAAGGGAAATTCCAGAAATTTGGATTTTGTTGCAGGCGTGTGTACCCGGTCGATCAACCTGTAGTCCGGTCGACTGGCGAAACTGAAATATGAGAAAAACCAAGTCTCAGTTAAATTTCTATGAACTCTCAATCTACTATACCCGATCGACAGGACCTTGTTCTCGGTCGACCGGATACACAGGAAATTCAAGGATTAATTGGGAGTTGGCATTTTCCCTCAAACCCAGTGTGCGCGGTCGACCGGGCACAAAGAATTTCCAGGGAAAGACTAAGAACTGGGACATCCATTCACTTCAGAATTTCAGTGTGTGCGGTCGACCACCAAAGCCAGGAGGTCGACCGGACACACATAGAGACTTCCAGCTCAGGACATTGCCTGCCAGGTGCTTGCATTCAGTCTTCAGTGTGCACGGTCGACCGACCTGGCCAAGAGGTCGACCGGGCACATTGCTCTGAGGGTCGACCTGGGAGTCAACATCTTGACTCTCCAGTGTACCTGGTCGACCAGACCCTGTGCTCGGTCGACTGGATGTACTATGTTCAGTGATTTTTTATTTTTCATTATCTAGGATTGTGATCTATTATGGGGCCCTTTGACCATCCAAATGGACTTCTATTGATGTGCCAAACATGAATCAATGGTGTGGCTCAACCTTGACTCATGGGGACCGCCAAGTAGGGTCTAGGGTGTGGATTTGATGATGATTCGATCCTTAAACGTTGTCGAAGATGCTTGTAATTCTAGAGCACCAAGCACAATATCCATTGGCATATGAGACTTCATTTAGGAATCAAATTAACTGATATGAACCTGGATATGAAAGTGGACCATTACTTAGGATGGGTTTTCGATAATTTTCGTTGATTCTCTGATTTGGAAGTTTATTACATCACTGTCACTCTTATGTCCTTGTTATTTTTTATGCATGTTAGTTAAATGGAAAATTAATGACCTGAACCTAGGACTACTTAGAGGTGATCCGGTGATGTGATTGAGTGATTTATGATCGTGCCTGTGTCTGTCCAGGCTTGCCTTGCGCGAACAAGGTACTATCAAGTCCATAAAAGATCCAAGTACAAGTCAAATCCATGGAACATAGTTCAAGTCCAAGTCCAAGTCCAACATTAGATCCATACTAAGGCCCACCAAAACCATGGCCTTAGTCTAAGATGGTGTGATACCGGTTCTAGTTATCTAAGTGTTTGAGTGATGAGTGTTGAGATTGATGAGTGTTATTTGTGGGGCTCGTCATTCCCCAACACTGGTTTTCCCCGCCACGACTATGTTCAGTATGGGAGGGCCGCGGCATAATATCCCGCAGCATCCAGCTTGTGTGAATGTGCCACTTTGATATCTGTTAGACTAGATAACTTATTTATCTTGATTCTAACTGCTTATCTTGCTCAATTGCCTAGCTTACGTATTATTGTAAATCTCATTGATTATCTGATCGTCTCTACTCTTTTAATGCATACATCTTATGTTACTTATATATTGTGCCTTGCCAGATCTTTGGATCTGACCCATTATTAGTGCTTAGGTATTGATCCCGATTAATTACAAGGACGACGCGCTCGTCGAGGCACCCGTAGCTGGTGACTGCAGATGGGGACTAGCTGACCAAGAGGTCGAGCTAGATGATAGAGTGCCTACACCTAGGGTGTGAGAGTATCTTTCTTTGGGTCTGAGAGGTTATGTTGTGAGCAGTGAGGTAGATTGCTTTTTATGAACTTTTACTAAACATATTTTGATATTTAGGCTGGACATCAGCCCTGCTACACTTGAATCATTTTATATGATACCTTATGCTTCCGCTATCGTTACATTTACTTCCGCTATATTTTATACGCTTCCATAATTCAACCATTGATCTTATATTGTTCAAAAAGTTTTAAATTGGACCGCACTACGGACTTGTGATCTTGGTAGTTCTCGAGTTTTTTGAGAAGTAGCGCGCCAAATTCGGGTACCTTGACGGTAATCTTGGTATGCAGAATTGGAGCGTTACACCTACTCTCTCTTTCCCTCTCCCTAGGTCCTAGCTCCTGCGCTCCCTCTCCACTCCCTACTCTTTAATTGATTCCGACCAGATTCTTCGGTGGAACCGTCGACTGCTCCTCTACCATTTGAGATTCCAACAACAAAAAAAAAAACTCAGTGATAAAAGGTGATTTTTTCGGGTCTCCTCTCTTCCACCTTCTCTATTTTCATGTTTTCTTTTCATTTTCAGTATTCATAACTGTTGGAATTGTGGGGTTCTAGAGAGGGGATTTGGTTTAGGGTATTTGCAGACAAATAGTTGTCTGAAAGTAACAGCCATTGAAAAAACTCAAGTCTTTGTGTTAATATCCTAATTTAGTACTTCAATCTTAAACCAAAATCCAAGATTAGTACACTAGTACATCAATCTCAAACCCAATACTGGTTGTAGTCTTATGTTGCTTAAAGAAGGTCCATAAGTTTCATGGCTGCAGTTATTTCATTCTTGATATTTTTTTCTAAGTTTCCTTTTTATGGTCAGCCGTTTTTTATGTTGCAAATGGCATTTTATGCCCATATGTGCTTTTTTGGTTTTATGTAGGATTAGAGTGCCTTTTTTTGTCACCACTCAGTTTAAATTCAATCTTTCTATTGTGTACTATGGTTTAGTTTTGCTAATTGAGCCTAGAACGATGTGATTTTATTTTATTTTTTTGGTATTAGATAGGCGTATTTGTAAGACGATTGTTTGAGTCTACAATGGTGTTTTTTTAACAAACTTTTTATGGTAATGTGGAGTCATATTACGGTCCCCTAATGTTGGTGGTAGATGTTGTTCTGTTCTAATTTGTGGCTATAGTTTCTATTTGATTTGAAGATGGAGATGTTAAGAATATTAAAATGATTTTAGTTCAGAAAATAAAGATTGGGTAATGTTACTGTAATGATGTCATTGTCATCTTTCAATATTATTTATGAGTGTGCTAAGTTTTTTAGATGGGTTTTTTTTTTTTTTTTTTTTTTTTTGGTCTTTGATTGGTTCTTGGAATGGTTTTGGAGAAATAATTTAGTAAAGAGATGGCATGGGAGAAGAAAATCAAGTGGTTGACTTGCATGGACCATCTTAAAAAAAAATTCTAAGTAGAGACTTTTTCGATTTATCATAGGTGTGTTACTACATATTTGTCTTTTATCTTTCCAATTAATTTCATTAACCCCACATGCAAAGGCTCTAGATTGAAAATGATTTAACGGTTTGGGTACATTGACATATGTCAACTGTTTGAGTTCAGTGACATACATTAGTATTAGATTTGTATAGTTGTCACATTTTATTATGCTAATCAGTATAGTTGTCGCATATTGAGTTGTATCGACAGAAGTTGCAACATATTACTGAATAAGTGGGGCTTGTTCAATTTTTTTGTTTAGGAACCCAAGAATAAGATTAGAAGATATTAGAAGCTACTCATTCAAGAAACAAGAACTTAATGGCACACTGTCGTCGCAAAGAAATTAAATTTTCATTATTAGCATGACGTCAAACTCAGGGCATATTTCAGAAATACAAAGAGAAAACTGATCCTGCCCTAGTGGTGGTTTCATACAGTTGTCAACTAGGATAATGTCTTTTAAGTTCCGCAACTTCGGAGAAAGAATATGGAAGAAATTCCAATAAATCAAATCAATTCATAACCACATGGAAAGAGAAAAATGAACATGGATGCATTCTTTCACTCTGCATAACTGAGGCCCCGGTACCCAATAAAATGACCATCCAAGATGGTTTTGGTTGCAACCAATGCATACCCCCAAGCACCTAGTAGAATGAAATCTATTTTCTCCTGTTCGAATTTCTCTCAGAGGAAGAAACTTCTTAACCACATTTTGCAAATTGTAGCAGAAATGGTTCTCTCATAAGAAACTGGGCAAAGAAGCTCCAGTGAAATGAATGATACTATCAAAAGTGACATTGAACCAATTCAATTCCCCCCCCCCCCCCCTTTTAAAATGGTTTTCTCCATCCAAATGAAACATGCTGGAGACCCAATACTAGAGAATAGTGGTGAATCTCCACAATGGTATTCTCCGCTTGAGATAAAGCAGACTCCCCACTCCCCACTAGTCATCTCAACATCGACCAACTGGGCATTCAAAGATCTTTAAAACATTCCAAATATCATGATAAAATTTCAAAACAACAGATATGCAGCCTCCCTGGACAGTGGTATTATATGAAACTTATGGACCACCTTTAAGCAACATAAGACTATAGCCAGTATTGGGTTTCAGATTAACGTACTAATCTTGGTATTAGTTTAGGATTGAGGTACTAAATTAGGATATTAACACAAAGATTTGGGTTTTTCCCATGGCTGCTACTTCCAGAAAACTATTTGTCTGCAAATACCCCAAACCAAATCCCCTCTCCAGGACCCCACTATTTCAACAATTATAGATACTGAAAATGAAAAGAAAACAAGAAAATAGAGAAGTGGAAGAGAGAAGAACCAAAAAAATCACCTTCACCGAGTTTTTTTGTTGAAATCTCAAATGGAAGATGACCGTTGGAATAGTCAGCAGTTCCACCGGAGGATCTGGCCGGAATCTCTTAGAGAGCAGGGAGCGGAGAGGGAGAGAAGGAGCCGAGACGTAGGGAGAGGGAAAGAGAGATCAGGAGCCAGACGTAGGGAGAGGGAAAGAGAGAGCAGGGAGCGGAGGAGAAAGAGAGAAAAAGGCAGGAGACAAAGGAGAACGAAATTGTTCGGACTTGTTAGGGTTAGAAATTGAGGTGAATGAGATGACAATGTCGTTTGGCACACTGGGGGTAAAGTCGTCCAAAAACCGTGTACGAACACCGAATTTGGTGTTTTAGTGTATTTGTGATTAAATTGGGCTAATAAATGTTTAACAACATTTATTTGGTAAAATTCCCTAGATTTTATCACAAAAACTATAGGAGACGTGGTCATCAAACTCCCACTACTCAAGATCAAGGGTTAGGATTTTGCACACCTCTAATCCAACCCATTCATCCTTTCTCATTCTTATGCGTCCAGAGTAGACCAAACTTGGCTGCAAAGTCGGTTGTGAGGCCCACTTAGATGAATGAAAATCATGGAGATGGGAGACAGAAAAATCTCATCCTGTAAAAGAAAAAGAGAGAGAGATCAGTGATATGCACCAAGCAACCTAGAAATAAGCTACTGGTATACACACAATTAAAACTCGCAAGCGCACAAGATCACTATGTAGTATAGTGAATTATAAGTACGAGGTCGATCTCACAAAGACTTGTGATAAAACAATGTAAAAAACAACTAAAACTCAAAATATTAAAAGAAACAATTGAATAATGAAAGATTGAATTAAACTTCTAAAAACAGTAAATTAAACTATCAAAAGCTAAATAGAAATTAATCTAAAACACACAACTAATAGTAGAACTGAAAACAATGAGAATAAATGAACTAGGGTTTCATCTACTCCCCTAACTAATCCTATGCATGTCCCTTATTATCTTTTAATCAAAAATCAGATTTTATTAGTGACATTTATCAACCTAGACCATGGCATATGTATCTAGATTATTATTCCCCTAAACCTAATTCATGAGCGGCATACTACATGAATTGTTCATTATGATACAAAAACTACGCATGGCATATGTCCTAGTCAAAACAAACATAATGCATAAAACAATGTGAAAGATTAATGCATGAGTCTAAGCATGGCATATACTTAGATTATTCATGGTTCTAACCTAGATTATCATCAAGATCAATCAAAAATAAGTTAGCTACTCTTAAAATTAATTGAACATCACATGGTTGGCATGGCATATACACAACTCATAAATTAATAACATAGTTTAGAATATCAACTAATAAAACTAAAATCTAAATTAAAAGACGCCAAAAGAGACTACATAGAACTAGGCTAGGATTTCAATTACACCCTAGTCCTAAAAAGTTTAGCTACTCATGTATGGAATTGAAAACAAAATAGAAAATAGAGTCATAAAAACTCTGAATATTGAAGAAGAAGACGAAGAATTCTGCCAGCAGCTTTTTCTCATTTTCCTTGCTCCATAAGCTCTCCAAAAGATGCTCCAAAGGTGCTCCCAATAGTGTCGTACGGCTGCTAGGGTTTGTGGATGATATCGTAGCTGATTTGTGGATGGTTTGTGTGATGTTTTATGGCTGGTAGTATGGCTGGACGTGGCTAGATTGTGGCTGGTATATATTATGCACTTCTACTCCCATCTATGCCTTTTATAAAGTTTGCAACAGCCTCTTTTAGCAAGTAGTTCCCTTATATGATTAGATCTCCACCTTACTTTACAAGTAAGCTTCCTAATTAAAACAGAATAGGAGTCCTCTTTCTTATTAAACAAGACATTCTAAATCTGATCCTACTTGTATCTTCTAGAAACTTATTCACATGGACCTACAAATTTGAGATTAATTACAAGGAATTAAATCTGAACTTTTGTCATAAAAGTGGGCCCTATTTGATGCGTGCAACATGAGTGTGGGACCATCCTCCTTAGACTTCTAACTTGGCTTGAACTCTTGCTCCAAACTTTCCTTCTTTTTCTCCTTTTTCTTCTCCATCATTGGGCTCCACTTTTAACTTGAATAGGACTTCCTAAATTCTAAAATTCTTCTCTTTGCAATGGATGTGGCCCCCCCTTTGGGCGTGTAACCCTAGATTGGGTTTCTTCCTTTTTCTTCTTTCTTTCTTTTGCTTTTCTTCTTTGATTAGAATTTCTTTCTCTAATGCTTTCATTCTTTGAATTGTAAGTTCCCAAAGATTCTGGAATAGCTTGGTTGGGACCCACCATGGTCCTACTTGATGATTCACGCCCATCTTTTCATTAATTCTTCTCTTTTTGCTCATTTTACCTTTGCATAAAAATTAACAAAGACTATGTAAAATTAAATAAAATAACTCTAACTAGCACAAGATTAATCAAATATTAGGGCTTAAATTGCAAATAATTAAGCACTTATCAATCAGCTCGGTGTAATCATCCCAACCCTTCTATCTCATCAATTGATAATTTATGTTTTCATCCAATAGCAAAGTTGATGAAGTGTCAAATTAAAGTGACACCATATCAAATTATAAGCAAGACTTTTCACACAAGACTTTCACTAAATGATTTTAAAGGCAATGATATTTTGCTTTTTGGTGATATTTTTTTTTCCAATCATTTAGCTCTCATCTTAACCATCTGCTACTGGGTCAAGCAAAGGGTGCATTCCTCATATCTAGGATATTTTGAGACATATCCATCCATGCTGTTCACCACTGGATCAACAGTGAGGATAACCAAAACATGGCCCCCAGATGGACATTATCCAATGCTTTACTCGACATTTTTTGAGGATTAGTAATTTAGCACCTATAATTTAGCACCTATATCATTTGCATCCATAGGCAACATCAATGTATAGCCGTGCAGTGGTGAAATTGGGGGTAGATGTTCCATTGCAAAGATTGCCCCCGTAGGATGGTATACAACTTACAACCAGTGAGAGAATGGCAGAAAGTAGAACAGTAACTCAATTCCATCATTTTGTTGGTTGCCACTGTATGGAATTTATACTCCACCGTCTTGTCTTGGCACTCACATTGATCTGACTTATGTTATTTGTTCTCTACAATTGGATTATTCTGTTAGTGCATACCAAACCAACCATCAGTCAATAATACACATTAGATTACAACAAATCTACAATTGGATTATTCTTGACACATTGGGTTGACCTGACCCATTAGGTTGGGCTTGACCCGTGCCTTGACAGTATTAACAAATAAAGTAGTTTCCTTTGTTGAGAAAGGCTTATATTCTGTTAGTGCTTAAATGTATCCAAACCTCTTGTTTTATTTTCAACACAGTCAAGCTGGCTCACTGAGAATTTGAGTTGACAAGTTCTAGACCTATTAAACTGATTGAATGATACAATATAAACTTCTTGCTTTCCAGTGAAACTTTCTATGTAATGAGAATGCTCATTTATCTAATCATATGGCTTTCCTAGAGGTTCCTTTTTTAACAGCATTTCTTTAACTACTTTGTCTTGTGGAGTAGGAAGGAATTTTTATGTTCTGATGAGATATAAGCGTCACTGGAGGAGAGAATGGACAGTGCTCTGCAAGATAAAGATGGACAAGCACTGTGTCTCTCCCCCAGATACTTTGTATTTGGAAAACCCATCACTGCTGGGCCTCTTGGAGAGAGATGCAGTAAGAGACTTTTCAGTGGGACTGAGTTCCATATGGGCTAAGTTGGGCCCCTTGCATGCACAAGCAATTTCTTCGTTTGTGTTCACATTTGAGTTTTAGTTTAAAGAGATTCAAGATAAGTTCCTTCATGTAGCTGACAATTTATCTCCTTGGTTGATATAAGAATCCAAGTAGAAAAGAGAATCTGATTCCAAATCTACTTCTATCACTTCCTCACTTGATAATATGTCCCCTATAGTTTTTTCTGTATGTTATAATATATGCTACTCTTCTATCATCATTTTTTCTTCCAACAATTAAAGGTGGATTTTATTGAATATAAACTGACTTCATAACAAATAAGGATCCAACAAGAGTATGAAAGAGATAAACTTCGTACTTTACAAAACTAATTCGCTTGTCATTGCACTATTATAGTATTGTTTTTTTAAGTGGATCCCTCATTGATGGAATAATAAGGCTATAAGAAGCCACTGCAAATCAGCAATCATAGTTTTACATTTTACTAAAACACCTGACACTTCGAATACGAGTATAAATCATCTCACAGTAATTTTAGAACATTAATATATGGTATGGCTTTACATAACATTAATATGTTGTATGGCTTTACATATCATGAAAGAACCTATATGTCTTAACATCTTTTATGATGAACCTAATTGCACCAATGCAGCCCAGTACAGCAACAACAGAAAAGCATGTGGCAATGCCAATGTTAATGATCTGAACTGAGACTCGTAGACCTGTTTTCTTTGGCAACTTTCCAGCTTTCAGAAATGCTAGAGCGGGAAAGACGAAATCCAGTGGAGTGAACCCAACAGCTCCACAAATAGAAACAAAGTCACCAAAGAAGGGCATTGCTGCGGCAACAACAGTAATAAGAACCATGTAACATGATGTTAGAACTAGCCGCACCAGAAGATTGCGTGTATGACAGTGACTGTGCCTCTTGGATAGAAGTCTTTCTTCCACATAAGCATATGTTGGCCTGCAGTATATCTTAGAAGAGCATGGATTCAGCATACACCGCTTCAGCCGAACAGCCTGCAATTAATAAAAAGAAAAGAGTACCTGAAAGCATCCTGATATTTGAATCACAGCAAATATATTTGCCATTACTATTGTCCATTCTGGAATCATGAGTGATGATAAAATGTATGGTTGAACTTCTGATCCAAATGCCCAGTAACCGCTGAAAGCCAATTGCCAGTAGCTCAATACAATAATTCCATACGCAGTTGATATACCTTTGTACATGTTCTTCTTTGCAGGTTCCCTTACAGTACTCTGTTAAAAAAATCATATGTTAATCCACCATTCAAGTTACCCAGTTTGCACAATCAAATGTTTACTTCAAATTAATTTCAGGATGTAGTTGAATCGCATAAGTCGCGAGACTGTACACAACAGATACTTCCATTTCCATTTGAAATGAAAAACATCTTGAGGAAAGGTTTGTTAGAGATGTTAGGATATGAAGTTGTATATGAAAAATTCTTGTAAGACATTGAATGAAAATAAGTAAAAAAGAAACAGCTGAAACACAGAAATGTACTACCTGTATTTCTGGAAGCATTGCATCTCCAAATGAAAAGGCAATTGTTCCAAGAGCATTGAAGGCTTTGAATATCTTGAAAGAGGACGTTCCTTCTAACCTGTAGTTAATGGACTTTCGATCAATCTTTGTTCCTACAAGGAATAGAAAATGAAAATAGTTGAACGTTGTAGAACTCTTAAAGAAAATGAGCTCCTCATTTTACATTTTTATTTGAATAGAAGATAACTGCATCTAATTTGAAGGTGTTTCCTCTTCAAAATCATGCAAGTGCTATATGTCTAAGCAGCATTCGTTATAAGAGAAAAAAATCTGGTTTCAGAACCCTTATAACCTTGAATGTCCGTAAAATATTAGATACACATTTAAATCTTCAGGAATGGCAAAAGGTTCTAGCTTAGGAATTGTACGGCCTGCGGAGGCTTCACCTGCTTCCCTCCTGTCAATATAAACCATTCACACGCACTACAACCACATTTTAGCACCGATCCAAAGTTTCACCTCACTTGAGTAGTGTAGGCCCTCCAAATGATTATGCAAAATTGGGGACCCATCCCCCTTTATTTGATGGATAGGATTTGGATTTTGAAGACTTTGAAACAGAACCTCTATTGATTGGATGGTTCTCATGTTTTTGCAAATAGGAGGTCATGGGGAGACCATTCAAATTCCTTAAGCCCATGATTGTTATGCTTTCAAGTAGGTCCCACTAGCCGGGCAGTTCCTAAGCTAAGAACTATTTGACACTCTAATTCAGCAAAATAAATGTTCTTGCCATTTGCATTTTTTTGTAAAATAGAATCAACTTGCCATTGGCATGCTCTTGATGTTAATGTGTAAATTCTTTGTTAATAGTAATGTAGGACATTGTCAATACAAATTATCATCGATTTTGCTAATTGTATTCTAGGGCTGATCTTATTTAATATGAACCAGATTTAGAGAAGAAAGAAACCATCAATAGAAAGGAGAAATAGAATCTAACTTACTTCTAGCTCAAACAGAAAGCCATTTACAAGGTAAAATCCAAAATAAATTTTAACATGTTTGAGTGCGAAATATATTAGCATTTTCTAGTAGAGTTTTATTTGGTTATGACACTGTTTTGGCTGAATATGAACCAACTGAATAATCAATTGAATAAAAGAGGACATTGCAAATCTTACCATTATAGATAGCCACACCAATTGTTGTGCCAGCGAAGCCAATGGTGCTACCAGTGCACAGTGCATTCACCCACCGCAATGAGTGGATATCTGGAAGTTGTGATAGAAGAAGCTCAAATGCCCCAAAAATGATAATGAACTTCTGCAATGTCATGGTACCATCCCTATGATAGTACTTGTAAACTGCCTGAGAGAAGAAAACGACCAGAATTTCCGATGGTTAATGGTTTTGATTGGTCACGGCCAAACACTAACCATTAAAAGGAAAGTTCCACCACAGTTCAATAAGACTGACCTTGAGGCTGGTTCCAGCTGCAATATGAATGGCGATGTTGTTGCCTATAGAAGCCACTTGTTGAAAAAATGTTATCGACCAGTAGCCCCATGATCCTTCAAAAACCAAAAATGAGTCAATAAATTATATATACATGGATAGAAGCAGCATAAACATTGAAGCCAATACCTTAAAGAAAAAAAAGTTTTTTATTTAGTGAAGCAGGGAGAGTGGTTTACCAACCGAAGATACTCTTCCCCAGCTCCCGATAAGTAGTGTGCTTTTCTCCATTCCACTCCCACAGAGACGCAATTAGAAGACTAGAGTACCAAGTAGTTAATGTTCCACTCACCAAAATGCACACACCTGAATTCAAACAAATATATTGAATCAGTTACGATATAGTTCTAAAACTTTAGAAGGAGGATAGATTAAGAAAACAGAGAAAAGGGCAGACATTTGAATCAGAAGTGTTGATGAAGGACAGTTTATATTTCTCCATTTCCATAAGTTTCTTCCATCAATTAAACTAACACATGCACAGTAAGACTACGGTTTTCTTAGTTCTTGTCAGAAAGGTTTTAACCTCAGCATTTGCTGAAAAGCGCATAGAAGTTAAGCTTCAGATTTCAGTGACTAAGGTTTTATCCTTTCTTTGCAGTGTGACTTAGAACATTATCATTTTGTAGAAGAATGAATTCCGCAAAAGCATAGCTACCCGTCTTGCAGTTCGATTAATTCGCATCTGAGACTTCTCAGAAAATTTGATGCACAAGGTTCAATTGATTTTCTTTTCAATTCATCCAAATCAGAGTTTGAGTTCAATAAGCTTGATGTAGTAGTTCATAGTGCGTTCAAGCTAAAAAAATCCAAACCACTCAAAATAATTATTCTTCTTTACATTTACTCGGGGCCAAATTTAACTTAGTTGGGCCCACCACCAGACTAATAATGTGTAAAACATGTGGTTGAAATAAAAACCAAAGTGTAATCCATGTTTTACTGGTGATCAATCTTAAAGTGGGGCCAACTCCAGTTGGAGTTAGACATCGACAAGTGTAAATACATAGAAATAATGACAATAAAAGCTGATTAATTTATTATATTTGTTGCATTGAAAGTTATCCACTGCAAGCCTTTAAAAAACTCGGATACTCTGTCTCCATCTAGTCCACAAGGGGCGTAAGACTATATATGTATTTTAATCTTAAAAGTTTCATGCTAGGAAGAAAAAAACAGACAAACAAATTCAAAGGTTTACCTGGGACCCTAGAACTATAGAGTGGCCAAAAAGTGCTAAGAAGTTTGTGGTAAGCAAGATCAAGCACATGATTACCTCAATTTAGAAAATCAAAAGACCAAGGAGAATCAAGAGAACCAATTTCCATGGTACTACGAGGGCCCATTTGATGCTACAAGAAGGGTCATTTGTTACCTAAAATCAAAATTGTAATGACAGAATACTGGAGGAAGAAGCATGATTGGGTGCTTATTGGTTTCTTGCAGTTGGGTGTTCAGCTTCTTAACACTTAAGCGTATATGTATTGTAAAACTATCATCTATTGAATTATTATTGCCTTTCCACGAGGACTATAGGTGGTGTTTTAATCCTAGGCATTTGGTTGCACTACAACCAGTTTATCTTCGAATCTAAATACCTAACCCTGTCTACCTTTAGTTCTTGTCAAATCAAACATGTAAACCAAGTTAAATTGAGCTATCTGCACTCAGCTTACAGAGACCCAAATGAACCCATACCCTTTTGTCCTTATAAACCACATGAAACTCTATCCACTAACCAATTAAAAACAGGAGGCACAAATGATATTGAGACTGCCAACTGAAGGACCCTGGTTGCATTAAACACCATGACTAAGATAGCCACTAAACCAAAAGAACTTCTTTTTTTAATTTTTGGATCTGGATTTATTCTATCTGAGATAGCTGTGGTATGGGCAATCAAATGACACAACTGGATCTTATCTTCAAACCCACAACTTTGAGAGACTAAACAACAAAGCTCATACAATCAAAAGACTAAAAAAATAGCAACAGTGCTTAGGAGGATTACCAATGGGCCATCCAAGAGATGCAAGAGCGAACGGTAACGGGGCATATGCGGCTGGGGTGGCAATCGTCGTTGCAACATGGAAAGCTGCGTGCTTCCATGTCCCCTTTCCTCTGTTAGAGGAGTTGAATTCTTCAATGTCTTCAGCCCCAGATTTCACTCCTGGGCCTGTAGAGTCAGATTCCATCTTATCTCCTATCTTCCTTCTTTCTTCTACTTCTTCTTCCTTTGCCACTGCAATTCCATCAACACCATCTGCTGGTAAAAGAGTAAAATACTGGAAGAAAGAGTCAGAGATGAGAAGGACTTTGGCTTTTCATTGGAGAGGGACAGAGAAGTTGATTGCTCAGAGAAATTGCAATAGTCTCTTGAGAAATGAACTGAGGAAGAGAACAAAAGTCTCAGTTCTAATGTAAACTCCGTCTCGTTACTTGAAAGATGACCAATGACAACAAAAACCGTTGGTAGGAAAGTCAAAATTAGTAGGTACAGTGGAAGCCCAGAGCCGAATCTGATACTGACGCGAGAAATACATACAAGGAAATTATCAAAGTCCAAGTAGGTGGCTATAATGCCCTGATATCAATATGGCAAGGATAGGAAAAAAAAACAGAACTCTATTGCGACACAGCAGTGCAATGGCATACACTAAGACCCCCACACTTTGTCAATTTTGAAGTATCTGTATATATTTGGTGCCAAAATAGTGAATGGTAAGCCTTTTCTTCCTTGAAAGTAAACACCACCTGATTTGTCTTATGACGAAAGGGGTGCCTTGCTATGCCCCGTTGTGGTTTAGCTCTAATAGGGGGATATTTGCCTAGTGGCTGTTCCCAAAGAAAAAACAATAAAAACAGACAACATCTTCCACCCAAGACAAAAGCACTTGTTTTTTTTGTGAGGCTTTTGTCATCAAGGACAACCAGATAAAGGCAGAATATGATTCAAAGTTCCTTGACAGTCTTGGTATGCCCAAAAGAAATTAATGTACCATTCTTTTATATTGATTTTGGAAGGAATCTTTGACTAAAACTCACAAATAGAAGCATCAATCGAATTTATTTGTTTCCCACTTGCAGTCCCAATGTATTTGGTTAATCTAAAGGTGATTGCGACAGTCTACCTCTTACAGTAGGAGGAGCTACAAGAAGGCATTTGGAAGTAAGAATAGATGAGGCTCTTGAGATGCCATATGCTGCTGAATGCTGATTTTGTATAGTGCTTAGATTACTTTTGTACTGGATGGAATTTAATTAGGTTGACCTTTGATGAGGAAAACATGTTCTCTTTTTAATATAAGGGAAAAAAATAGTACTAAGGTGGGCCATGGGTATAGATTGGGTTTCTCCATCCAGGGAATGCAATTCATTATACTCATACTGAAGCTCAAAAGAAATGTCCCTCTCATCTTCAAAATATCTTGCAGGGCTAGGCCAGGCTAAAGGCCTTTTCTTTTTCAGTTGAGATTGAAACCCATGAACAAAGGTCCATGGCCCAACCCAAAGCAACTCCAGCTTTGTCCAACTCAACCCATAACATCAAAGACACAACTACATCAAATTAAAGTAAAATCTAGTTAAAATCTGCCTACTTGAAGATATTATCGCACTGCTCTCTGACAAATCTTGCTCTTTTATAAATGAATAATTTGTTTGATGAATTCTTGTCAGGAGAATTTCAAATGCTCTCAAATTCTAGAAAGAAACTCTACAACTAGAATTTCCAAATGTCTATCTCAAGAATCATTCAAAATTTTAGAGTTTGGAGCATTCCATTCACTATTTTAGCTGCTTTAATGTAGCTGGTCTGGCATTCCCTCCATCATGTAGAGAATTTGAAGAGTTCAGGGGATAAGGTCTAACAAGTATTTAGGATTTCCAATTTTCTGCCAGCTTATACTCCACTAAAAAGTTTAGGAAGTGTACGCCTGCATAGCTAATGCACTTCTGAATAGGCTAAAAGAGCATACACTATACTTCAGGTCGAAGACCTTATCTAAGGAGATTTGTTGAAGATCATCAATCAGTTATCCTTTCAAAAAAAAAAAAAAAAAAGATCATCAACCAGTCCTCAATTACCAGGACATTTCAGAATTTAATTTAGTTCAACCATATGTACCCATCACTCTAATTAAAGTGAAAGTTGAGTGTACCCTGATTATTAAGGTTTGGTTTAAAAGTTCTGCAATGCATTCATGGATGGAAAGGCCACACAAAGTATTTAAATAGTTTTAAAACCATCAAAATTCTCAGGGAGAAATTTCATTAAAATGGAAATTTAGTCATCTAATGGTTATAAAGAAATGGAAAAATTGTCAATGGATCTAATTTTCAGCTGTAAGCATCTGCAAGAATTTCTAGAATCTCTTCTCATCTTTAGGAAAGACATTTCTTTCTGAACTTCAAAACAAGAGGCAGCTGATTTGATGTTAGCCTATATGTTTAGCACCTTCAGCCAAAAAATTGATGATCAAAGCCACACACCAAATCTTACGGAAACCCAAATACACATGCATACAAAGAATTTGTTATATAATCAAAGCTAAACAACAAAATTCAAGATAATTTACAGCAGAAAGAAGGTCATATCCCTTCAAAACTCCATGCGATTGACTTCAGATGATTTGGGGTATCCATCATATTCCAACTTCATGGACAGAGACGCCGAGATTGCACGGAATTTCAGCCTCAATCCATCCATCATTTCTTGAACATTCTCATTCTCTGGATTCAAAATCGGATACTTTTCGATCAATTCCTCCATCTGTTTGATGTTCTTCTGAACTCTAGAAGAGAATCTTCCGTGGGAATCCATGAGGATAGCAGCATTCCACATGTCAATGCAGCCCCGATAAAACCCTAATTCCTCTCCGATTTCAAATCCTAATTTCAAACCCACCTCCCTTCCCTCCTGCTTTCCTGGGGCCAAACCATCATTGAATCCATCTCTGAAACCCTCGTTGAAATGGGTTTCTTCCAGGTTAACAGAAGAGTCGAAAATGTCTTCAAGATTTTTTGAGTTTGGAGGTGGAGAATTCATGATTTTTTTATACTTGAGAGGCTCACTTTTGGTGTGTACTAGAACCTCATTAATAAGGAGCAAGTGAAATAGGGCCTGCTCACTTGGTCGTGTGGACCTGCAAATAATTCAAGACAAAATGCAATTTTTTTTAATGCAGCATATTAATCAATATTTAAGACAAAATGTAACTTTTTTTTTTAATGGAGTATAATAAACAATATTTATTCTCATTAAAACCATGCTATAAATAAACAATAAGGTTTAGAGCCTGTCTATTTGCATTAAAAATACATAGGAAAGGTTTATTAAAGAGGTGAAGGGTGAAAGATTTAATGGTGGAGATGTAGATAGGATTTCAGGTGAAGAAAAGCTTTTCTATGCAGGTTGATGGCTCACCATGGGGAAAGAGTAGGCCGAAGAAGACGTGGATGGTAATAGTACAATTGGATCTCAAGAAGTGCTATCTATCTGAGGTTTTAGCTCAGGATAGATTGGAATGGAGAAAGAAAATTCATATAGCCCACCTTAACATAGTTGGGACAAGGCATTGATTATGAAAATGATGATATAGATAGGACCTTCACTATCCTATTCCTATGTATTGAATTACTAGGGAAATGGCTGGGCATTCATTTCCCATCTTCTTTTGATTCTATTTATCTCAAAGTAAATGTTATTTTATTCTCATTTTTTTTAAATTAACCTTTGATCTTCATTTTTACTCACTTATGGTGAATCCAAATGTGTTCAATTGCAAACACACAGGTCCTAAAGAAGATAATAACTATCAGCCAGTTGCTTCAACCAAAAATTAAGAGTAAGATTTCAGTATGGGGGTGGTTATGGCATGGTAATGATGGTATATATGAACCTATTCAGATTTGTACTTTTCACACTAGTTATCTCAGACTCTCAGTATGATATAACAAAGATATAAGCAGCGCAGACATCTATATTAACTCTAGAATGACATGTCCATGTACAAGTCCTAAGCCTTTGACATCTCATACTTCTTGTGAGTGAGAGAAGTGAAACTCCAGCTAGGATTTCTTCTTGCAAGATTATGGCCAAGCTTCACCAAACCAGAGAATTCTCAAGAGTTCCAGCATTCATCTACTTGGATTCACCATCTCTCTTGATAGATCTCATCATCTTCTTCCTATCAAGGTAAGTTTCAAAATCCATCTCCATGTCTATAGCTTCCTAACGTTTCTCTTTGTAAATTCTCACTATAATTCATGGTTATCCTTGGGATTGGGCTGTAGGAGGTGTTGATCTTGCTATTTTAGAGTTTTAGAGCTGTTCTTGGGTTTTGGAGGCTTAGAGGGCTTGGATCTTGAGAGATTGGCTTGGAATCCCTAGATTAGAGGCCAATGCAAGTACAATATACACATAACATAGCATGCATGATGACTTACCTTTGATTCCTGTGTTTGATCTCAATTGAATTGATGGATGATATAGATTTCCCCAAATTCTAAGCTCTTTTCTTGTTTTAGACCTTTATATGCCCGGACAACCAATTTGATGATGAAAAGCCTAATATATATGTGGTTTGATGTTGAATTATGATGTGGTCTGTGATGGAGAATGTTTCTTTGTGGTTTGGATGGAATTTGAGGAGATTTTGATTGTATTGGAATTGGAGAAATTTCGAAGCATTGGAGTTTGATTTCTGAAGCTTCACGGCTAGCCGTGGGTTATTTATGGCTAACAGTGGGACTCCAGAAGGCTAGCCGCCAGCTCCGCGGTTACATTTCCAGTATGTCGCTGTTTTTCAAGAAATGAAGTTCGGTGACCTTACGGTTAACCATGGAGATCTCACGGCTAGCTGTGAGGCTAACCATAGTGTATTTTCAGTCACAAAGACATCATGTGGATTTTCTAAAAATTTGAACTACGGTGACTAGGAGGCTAACCGCGAGAAAGTTACGGCTAACTGCAAGCTAACCACTGTACAAAAGAGACCTTGTCATGGTTACAATTCCAGTATGTGGGAATTTCACCAAAATTACACAGCAGTTATCTCACAGCTAACCGCCACCCTCTCTTATGGCTAGCCGAGGCTAGGCTGACCGTAAGTTTGGGATTTGCAAAAGTGCAGAATTTGCATCTTTTAACCTTGTTTAACCAATTTAACTTGTTCCAGGGCTTGTAATTGGAGACCTTGAGGCGCGAGGATGGGTGAGCTTAACATTCTCTCACCAGCTACCACAAAGTAGGGTATGGAAGGTTTAATTAGAACTGATACGATGATTAATATATGTTTTGGATATCAATCACCTTTGGAGCACCAAGTATTGAATATTGGACATCTAAAACCCCATTTAACCACTATATTGGTGAAGGTTGATATCATACCTGAAGGAGGGGCCTTGACCTAGATTGGCTGCTTATATTTCTTCCTTAATTGTTCATCACTAAATTTATATACACTGCCCTTATATCCCTTATTTCCTTTATGTTATGGTTGGAATGTGATGTATACCTTTTATGATTAGGATGAGGACCATGACCTAGGGTTTACCTAGAGGAGACCTTGAATGTGATTGGAGAACATATAGCGTGTATTTGGCTAGACGAGCTATTCAATGGTCTTACGATTGGGATAACCTTTGAACCATGGAGTAGTTTGTTTGTTGTATGGATTAGATTACCCTTGAATGGATTGTATGGGTTAGGCTTTGATGGTATTGCTTTGATGGATTGATACTTTGATGGTTTGATGGATGGGCTATTTGGATGGTTTGATGGGATGGATTGACTTTGATACCGGACTTTGTTTGGATTGAGAAACCTTGTTCACACAAGGGAAGCCTAGCTAGACACCGACCCTTTTTGTATGGTTTCTTGAGTTGGCACTGATCACCCTTGGTAGAAGCTAATATTGATTTGCCATCATGAGGGGATTCTTTGAGGTGGACGTACGCCACTGGGTACACTTTGACACTTCAAACTTTGGCCGGCAGACTCCGGTAACTTTGTTTTGGCTAGGCTATAATCCCGTGCATTCCCACCGTAAAATAAACAAGCACACACAACAAGGACACCAAATTTAAGGTAGAAAACCCTAACCTGGTGAAAAACCACCGATCCGAACTGGATCAAATCAAACATTATGAATCTCACAATTACAAGAAACTCAAATCTCTTCCCTAGATATCCTCTACCCAAGGACTGAAGTCACCTTGTGTCGCTTCACGCTTCAACGACTTCACACCATTTATTGCAACAGATTCAATACCGCGCTTGACTGCTCAAGTCTTCTCACAAGAAGATAATCTTCTGCAATGGATGCAGAAGAACTGGCTTTAGAGAACTTGTCAGCACAACTCCTTAATATATCTCTAATTCTCTCAATGATAATCTCTAATTCAAAACTTTGAGAGGTGAGGTCATTTCATTGGAATAGCCCTTGAGTCCTTTAAATATCCCTAGGGTCGTGCTTAAGGTTGCCTAACTTCATTAGGATTAAAACAAGCATTTTGGGCACGATTAGAAAAGCAGTTTCTAATTTTCCTGGGACTCTGCCGCCTTGTCCGCTCGAGCAGATGAGGTTCTGTTTCAGCACAATTGTAACTTCTGTCAGCATCCGGGGCTCTTCTGACTACATCCGCTCGAGCGAAGATCTGGGCGCTCGAGCAGACCATTCTGGAATTGAACCGGAATTTCAGCTCTCTTTTCCAACTTTCTTCTTCTAATTCTTTCAGACTTCCTTCTTCTGAGTCCTTCCAATCTTCTATCTTTGGAGTCATTTTCTAAACATACAACTCAAAAGACCCCTAGAGTTTTGTCAAACCCATGAATTTAGCCAACACTCAAAAACCTAACAAATTTCCCACGGTACTAGCCTGTGTGGATGTGCCACATTGATTAGATGGTTGGATTATAGTTTACTTCCCTTATATTGATTCATGACGGACATGTTATTATTGCATGATTTGCCTAACATTTCTATTCCTTGTTACTCTACAGATCATTATCAGTGTCTTTTTTCCTTTTGATGCATTCATACTATGCTATTTGTACAATACCACCAGGTCCTTTGGCTCTGATTTTGTATAGCCTTGGTGTTGTAGGTAGTATCATCGACCCCGCAGTCCCGGAGGGTCATGCGTTCTTTGAGGTGCAGGTTGCAGAGGACTACGAGTGAGGAACTGGCAATCTAGCCGATCGTCCGAAGGACAGAGTGCGATCTTAATTGGACAGTTGATGTTGAGTCAATGTTCTTGGTTGTGGAAAAACTATTATATTCATATGGAACTTGTAGTTGACTTGCACCTTATACTTGCTTGATGTGTAGGATGACACCATTTGATGGATGTTGATTATTTGCTTCTGCTGATTTTATGTCACATTGCTTCCGCTTAATATCTCACATTAAACGTTTGAAAAGTTTTAAATTGAACCTCACTGCGGACTAAGATCCTAAATCCGGAATTCAAGCATGGGAACCCCCCCACCCGCGCTCTTATAGTTTTTTCTCCCCTTGTCTTAGCCTGCAAGAAAATGAATTTTTTTCAAACTTGTTTCCTTCCTTGATTTCTTGGTGAGCAAGCTCTTTCTAAATTAAGATCTCTCCTTGTTGCTTGAAATCTCTAGCATTGATAGAGATAAGCTCTCTCTCTCTCTCTCTCTCTCTCTCTCTCTCAAATGGACAAGCACACCCAAAGTGTGATGCTGACAAAAATAAAAACTAAAATAAAAGAACTCAACATTATGAGAAATGCGAAACCGTTTAACAGATGGATCATAACATAGAAAATCTTTTTGTCCAGTTGCATATCCTCAGAAAACACAACGAACATGTTGGGTTGTCAGTTTAGTCCTTTCTTGGGATGGGAGATGACCAAGCATACACACCCAAATGTACATTATGCAGATGATATTTCTGGTATAATTTGAAATAAGGAGTTTGATTTGATAAGATGGGTGACTGTTAACAACTTATAACGTGGAATGAATGGAATACTGACTACCTCGGACAGAAATAAAGATAGAACAAATGACTCAAGAAGTAGAGTTAGAACAACTTCTAAGACGACATTTTTTTATTTATTTTGCTACTCCATTCAATTGAAGTGTGTGGGGACATCACTTTTGTGAAAGAATTCCTTTTTCTCATAAAAAATTCAGAAGTTCATAAGAACTATATTCACCCCATTGTAAAATTTTAATGGCAGTGGTAAATTGGGTTCCAATTAAAGCAAGAAATTGTTTGAAGGCATGAATAATGTCATTTTACATGTAAACACATGAAAATCAATTATAATAATCAAGAAATGTCACAAAATAATTGTAACCACAATGATATATTACAAGAGCTATTCCCCATATATCAGAATGAATTAACTCAAAACTAGCAGCTACAAAATTACAATGAATGGAAAAAGGTAATACTTTATTTAGACAACAAATTTACTTTATTCACCAATATAGCTGATATGTATGTCTTTTTCTTTTATTGAAAAACCTGATAGGGATTCTGTTGAAACCACCCCTTCAACCATGTCCTACCTGAAAATCAACAAGTTCATCTCACCCGATCATGGATGAAAATAGCGGCCGCTACGCTACATCGTCCGTAGCGGCCGCCACCGCTACGCTACGGCCGATTTATTGGCCGTCGCACCCGTAGCGGCCGCTACGGGGCCGCTAAGGGTTAAGAAAAAATTCCTACTTTCCAAATTTTTTTAAAATGCATAATAAGACTTATTTTTTTTCTTCTTCTCTCCAAATAACATTTCTACACAACTCTTCTACTCTTTTATGTTTAAAAGAACACCAAAAAGCACATGATCTTGCCGAATTACAGTCGATACAAAGAGTTCTTCTCAATGATTCTTCTCTAAGTACATCCTATTAGACACCCCCTTTGGTAGATGTATTTTTTTCTCTAGGTACTCTTAAGTCTTGACTTCATGACATAGTTTTTTCTTTTATAAGATTTTCATTAGTTTCTAAAGTTAGCATAACTAAGCAACATGAACACATGTGAAAAAATGATCATTATTATTATTTTCTATTTATACAGCGATACAGGACTTTATACAGTCAGGGGACCGCTACGCCCCCTTACCGTAGTTACTTTTGCAAAAAAAAAAAATACATTTTCTCTCATTTTCCAATATTCTAGATTTTCTAGAATTTTTTTATATTTTTTTGACGATTTTTTCAAATCGCACCGCTACGCCGCTACATAGCGCCGCTACGCTACGTATTGCCCACTACATAGCGTTTTGGCGGCAGGCCGCTACGCCCGCTGCGACCGCTATTTTCATCCTCACACCCGATTATCATAATCAAAACCCTAAGTACTTTTAATTAAATCAGAACCCAAATAAATTCTACCCAACTAAAACTCTAATCAGACTACCAATTAATACTCAAATCCCTAACCAAACCCCCTAATCAAATCATAACAAAACACCCAATTAAAATCATAATCATAACCCCAATCAAACCCAGTGAAAAACCCTAAGTGCCTGTTTGTTTGCAATCAAATACATATGTGACATGATGGGATTAATAGGTTCAGTTGCAACAGGAGGGGGATGTGGGCCAAGTGGCTCATTTGATAGGATCGTATCTCATCTATCAGCTATGGTGTCACCAAACACCAAAGCTAACTTCTCGCCATCAAGGAGGCTTTTCCAGTTTTCCATCGATATCCGAAAGCATCTATGATCGTCTGCAATGTATGTTTTCAGATCACATGTTAGGAAACAACCATTGGTAAATCCTTAACAATTCATGCAAACTAAAATTGACATATCCCTCCAAAAACAAATCATCAACGTTGACCCTCTTAAGTGCACCGTATCATCCAAAACCACTTTGTACTTAGATCTTCTTCGTAAACAAGTATTGTTTCTTAATTGATATCATGTGTGAAGGGCAAAAAGGTATCATGCGGCATCTTGTGCGGGCGCGTGGTTCAAGTTCAGGCAGTGTCCCGCCTGAGGGATGGGGCGGGGGCGGTGTTAAGTAGTTAATTTGCTGCATGCATTATAGGCGTATTGGTTAGCAACTTGAGACGATCGATTCCTTAATTGCTCCTTAATAAACACCCTTCCAAATTGCCCTTGCATAAGTCGTTTTATTTCATTACAACCCTCATTATTAAACCTAGCTGGAATCCCCCTCCAAGCTTGCATTGCTCTTACCATAGCATCTATGAAGAAGACATCTTGTCCAAAAGTCCAAACCAAATAATCCCACTCTGATTGAGACGAACTTCCACTCTGTGTACTTTGCGTGGGAATTTCATTCTCCATTTCTACATAACAAGTTGTAAAATCATGAATATAAACACCATTTATTATAGTTCACGAACACCAGAACAAATAGAAAGGCTATGGAAAGAAGATGTCTTGTTCATACAACCTTAAGAAAAAAATTTGCATGATTACAGCTAAATAGAGTAAGGTTTGCAACCGAACTCACTATAAACTAACACTGGTTAGCAGCAATATCTAACGCTGTGGAACTTATTAAACAGGTGGTAGCCTTACCAGCAGCTGGCCATCCATGAGACATGATGCAATAATTATAACATGTGCATAAAAAACAAAGACTAACACATTTGCTTGTCCTAAATTGATGCTATATCTGTTTGGGTCAGTTTTGTATGAAGTAAAGTAGGAGTAGGAACAGAAGAGGTCCCTTGTGTTAATGGGTACTTTTTTCTGGGAAAAAGACAACAGCAACAGCAGTTGAGCTTTAAAGGGAAAAATTTTAATTTGCAAATGTGTGCCCATGGAATTTAGGATTTTTTCTACTTTTGGGGATGAGGAGAAAAAAAAGTGAAGGTTGCTTTTCTGAGAATTGTGGGGGTCACCCTCATGTTCTTTTCTAAGCATCCCAGATGGAGGTTTTTTTTTTTTTTTTTTTTTTTTTTAACTTTCTGTAGTAGTTTAGCAATCTGAGGAGCATGGGTATCCCCTTCTTGAGACATGGGTGTAGCCACATACGTACGTAAGCCCAACCCCAGTCCATTTATAATAGGCCTGGAATTTAGGGCTGGCCTGATAATACAGATTTGATTGTCCCACTTCAACTTAAACCCAAGAGTGCCTCCATGAAAAAGTGCCAAGCTAAGGATTCTAACGTCCATCCCTTGCTTCCATCTACTCAACCATGTCCTCTCTTCAATTTCCACTGCATCAGCTGTACATAAGTGAACTAGCACTTATTTATGTGTACAAAAGTACACATTGTAAAAGGTTAGAGTGCTTTCCTCCTGCTTGGGATTCAAAATCAAGCTCCTTTCGGCCACTCTAAAACCCTTTTCATCTGTAACAATCATCAGCTTGAGTAGAAAATTGATGGTCTACACATTACCATGCAAAGCAATCGATGCATTCGCTGGTGGGGCCCACCTCGGACAATCTCAACCAAACCAAATTTTTTAGTAGGACCCAATGTTTGAACTCATGGCACACTGTCAATCATAGAAGATATTGGTTTTATTTTTCATCCGTTCCTTCCTTTCTTGACCGTGTTATTGTCCTCAGTTGCTAATCCAATCCCACATAAGAACCCCCAAAGCCAAACTAAAGCAGTTGATAGAAAGACTTCATTTGATGTCCTTTCTGGGTCTTTCAGATCTTGCACAGAGGAGAAGAAGCAGTGAAGGATCTTACAAAGTTTCTTCCAGGCACTATGACATACACTTGATATGCATACTTCAATTCCATATTACATACAGCATAAACCAACAAATTGCAATCAATCAAACAATAAAAAGATGAAAAGACATACCAGAATAGAGATGGGGTATTTGCAGAGGCTCAGATAATTGTATGAAGTAGCAACCAAATAAACCCAAAACCTGAAATCAATACCTTACCTTAAAATAATGCCTCAATCTCAAAACCATCACCAAAATGAAAACTTAAATCTGAAATTTGTACATCAATCTCCCACTCAATACCCAAATAAAAATCCAAATCTAAAATTAATACCTCATTCTCTGTTCACCACATCAGAGGATGGGATTTTAAAGTCCAAGAGAGAGATTTACCACAAAAAAAACATCCCGCAGAGAGAGAACGTGGAAAGAGGGGGCCAGAGATCGCACAGTGAGAGAAGCGAGAGAGAGAAAAGGGTGGGACCGTGGGGAACTGAGGGCTCTTTTTTCGAGTAGATTTTTTTTTAGGGGATTTTAAAAAAAGAGTTATTGGAAAAAAAAAAATCAGATTAGGTGACCACCATACCGACAAGGTAATTTTAAATATCCTTGAACTAAATCAGTCATTTTACCTGAAAATGTAATTTTTTTTTAACATTCTCTCCTATGGTCCATATCAACCTTTTTTTTAATGTTAGGGTCCCTAGTAACTATGCGTTCGACCCGTTCATATATTTTAGAACTTAGAAGTTTGATTTTCTCTGTTGTTTGTTTCATTTTTCTTCATCAAACTGCGACTCTATATCAGCTGCCAGACGTATTTGCAGCAGTTCCCGGTGGTCCTCCATCAAGTCGTGGTGACATGGAATTAAGAATTATGAAAAAGGGTATCTGAAAAGTAAAAAATCATGTTTTATAGCAAAGTACAAACTCAACATTTCCATTGGTCTGCCCAAAACAATAGCATATGCACTTTTATGTTTTCTACCAAACAATGGCTTGTGGCTTTAATGGTCTTCAAGAGCTGGGTATATCCTACGGAGGAAAAGCAAGTCGAGCATGGTCGTTTTTTTTCCAAGAACAGTGAATGAGGGATGAGTTTCGTGCATTTACAAGCGTGCACCGCAGGGTCGATAGAGACCCTTAACATCACAAATAAAGGTCGATTGAAAATGTTAAAAAAATTATATTTTCAGACAAAATGACTGATTTGGTGCAAAGGCACTTAAAATTACCTTGTCAGTATAGTGGTCACCTAATTTAATTTTTTTCCGGTTAAATCCCAAAATAAAAAAAAATAAAAAAAACACATTAGGTGACCACTGGACTGAAAAGATCATTTTAAGTGACCTTGCACTAAATTAGTCATTTTGCCCGAAAACGTATTTTTTTAACATTTTCTACTAGCGTCCATATCGACCTTTGTTTTCAATGTTAAGGGTCGACCCTAGCGACCCTACGCTCTATCGTAACCTTCACAAAACCATAACATTCAATGTTAAGGCTTTCGATAACTCACTCGTAGTTCTCTTTTGCTGCTGATGTAGAATCATACGACTCTTTCCATGATAAGCCTAGTGAAGAAAGTTTATTCCTCTCCCTCAAGCCCACTTTGTCTACATCCGAAGAATTTAGCACATTTTGGAGGTTTTGAATGTTTATAAAACCTCGATGGTTTAGATCTCGCAATTCATTTATTCCATTCTCTTTCCTAACAATGAATAATGTCAATGTCTGGAGGTCACTTAATTTTGAAATCCTGGCTGGCATTTGAGATATTCTATCACTCCCACATATTTCAAGATGCCTAAGGATAATCATCTTCCACATATTATTAGGTAATCCTCGGAGATTTCCACAATATAAGAGTTTTAACGTCTGCAAGTTTCAAAGGGTGCAGATTGACTCAGGCAATGTCTCAATGTCAGTCCCAAACAAGTCAAGGTATCTTAGATGTTTCAACTTAACTATTGAATTGGCAAGGTTTTGATGTTGAAATAACATAACTTCAAGACCCGCAAACATGTTAAACTTAAAATGTCTTGTAGGATCACATGCTCCTCATTTCTTATATTTTCTAGAATGAGTGTTTGAAGATTTTGTGCATTATGAAAGCTCATTAGATCCGTTAGCATTATTCTCCCTTTGGAAGCAAATGAAAAATGTCGAGTTTTTCTAGGGACACATTCCATTCTTCTAGCTTTCACAATTAAGCATTGGGTTTTTCTAATAGACTTTGCAAGATCATAAATGTCGTCATGCATCTTATATAGCAGTTTGTCACTATCCAAAACATATAGTATGGTCTCCACAGAACCATAACATTCAGCATGGAAATCTCCCTCTTTACCCTAGCATATGGGTCCAAGCCAACAATAGAGAAATGCATGTAGAAATGGTCACATGTGTCACGACTCCAAAACCGGACTCCTGCAACAGTCCTATCTCGAGGGACGTGATTTTTGGGAATAATTAAAAATTTTTCTTTCCCCAAGATCCGCGGGTGTGAGGAAGACAAAATTTCCAAAAACATCAAGAACATTTCGCAGAAGCTTACGTGGCATTGCAACCCGGAGTCCATGGCCATCGGTTTTTGCGTCATACACCACTGACACAACAAACCTGTAAAACTCATGGCTTCACAGCCATCTGCACACGTACTATTCAAGATGAGGACTTGCTACCTAAGGCACCAAAGTATAGTATATTAGACATGAAGGGAAGGTCTAGCAGGTGATCAATTTAGGCAAGAACATAAAAAAAATTAAAGTTTAAAAGAAACAACATTTGAAATATTTTACTGAATTTAAAACAGATACATGACTAAGATACATTTCAAAGAAACGAAAGTCCATAAACGATATATGAAACAAAACTAGCATGAATACATATAATATCGTGATTAGTAAAACCATTTTTAAATACCAAAGCACATTTGAAAGTCCCCGAGAAATCATACAAAGTTTGCAAGATAAGAATATTGAAATCAATGTACAAGATAGAAACCATAGGAATAAAACTGACTGACTAGATGGCAACCACATGAAGCTATATTCTCCGTCACCGAAGTGATGAGAGCACTTACGATAATAATTCTCCGTCACATAAAGTGAAGGGAGACACGATTATATAATTATAGTAATCCAATATAGCTAGGCATCACACACGAGTCCCGCCGCAGAACGGGCTAAATAACACACACGATATTCCAAGCTACAGGTTGGCACAAAGATTTAAGGACCCAAAGCGATTGATCAAACCCGACAAGGTCGTCCAAGGTGAGTGGTGCAAACACGAAAATCCACACGAAAATGCACTCGAAGCTTTATAAATCACAACTGTGTTCTTGAATTGATAGGGGACTACTCTGCACACTGGAAATAGCCACACACGCACAAGAGCACACGAGACGAGTAGCCCTATCAAAAAGCACACAGCACATGGCGAACCACACGAAATCCACAGTTGGCACTATGTCAAAACCTTTCCAATTCCAAATTATTACAAACCAATGCTTTTTCAAGTCAAAACCTTTACAATTCCAAATTATTGCAAACTAATGCCTTTTCAAGTCAAAACCTTGGAAACATTCTTTTCAAGATGATACAAATTGCAAAGCGAGAGTTTGGTTTAAAAATCACGAGTCCATGTCACACATCCTCATCAATACCTTGGGACCGTAACCGTCGAGTTAGTATACACTTTGAGATCCCATGTCGTTCATTCATTTAGATGGTGCCCATTTTTTAACGACATTAAAGATACCAAGATGTACACATCGACCAAGAAAGGTCCAAAGTTGATTAGGATTGAAAACCCCACCTTTCTCTTCATTTCTGAAAATCTGGGTAAAATTCGGTCACCTGTCAGTTAGCTGTCGGTTAGTTGACAAGGGTTAAGTTGGTGAGCCGACAGCTAGGTGACCAATTAGGAATAGGGAAAACAGCTTGCTAGAATTGGAATCAAAATACTGTCGGTCACCTGTTGGTTAGCCAACACTTTAAAAACTATGAATTTGCAGCTTTCTAGAATTGGAGCCGAACTGGTTCGGTCACCTGTCGGTTAGCTGTCGGTTAGTTGATAGCTGACCGACAGCAGACTGACCCTCTGCGAAAATGCATTTCTTAAGCTGTTTTCATCCCCTTCTCTTCACCAAACATTTTTCCTTCCAACACATCCATTCCCTGCAATAAACTAAGCTTGCAAGCTCCTCCTTTTCAACATTTCCTTCACAAATAATCCATGCATCTCACATTTCCATTTTTCCAATCATTAAAGATCATCTGTGAGGCCCCACCCCTTGTGGACCCTCAATTTGAATTTGAATACTATATTTTAGCCTATAGTATTTAATTATACTAATTAGTAGGGATTAGTAAGAGTAGATATGTATTTTTCCTACTAATTAGCCTTTTGTATATTTTATAGAATCCATATGGTGTCTTTTATAATTTTAGAGTTATTTAGTTGGTTAGAGGCCCTAGCTAGTAAATAATGTTTGCTATATGGGGTCTCCACTTGAGAAGCTTCTAAAAACCCTACCCAAAGACCAAACTATCCATGGCCTTGCTCCCTAATCCCATGTTAACTAAAAGGGCATTTTGGTAATCCGCCCAACCCCAACCTATATAACTCATTTCCCTTCCATTTCCCTACGTTGGCTACCATCACAACTCTTATTTCCATCTATTTTCTCTCTTCTTCCCTCATTTCTATCCATTTCTTTCATCTCCCTTCCAATCTCTCTCTAGAAACCCTTGATATAGAACCCTAGCATGAAGAAGAAGACTATCTACTACTACAAGCTACAGTTATCATCTCTTCCAATGAGCTCTCTTATCTTCTACATCTCTTCTCTTTCTTCTAATCAAGGTATTTATCCTTTTCTAGTTCAATTTCCTTAGAATTTCCTCTTTCTCTCTCTAGATTTCCCTTCCTTTAGCAATTCTCTTGTGGATTTGGGTATAGGAGTTAAAGATATCTCTAGATCCGTGTTTTGGGCTGGTTTGAGTGTGTGGAAGACCATAGGAGCTTTAGATTGCATTTATGAGCTTGGATCTCTGTTTTGTCTCTCCATCTCTTTGCAATTGGATTGAGGCAAGTGCAATATACCTATTTAGCATAGAATACATGTTTTCCTTCTCTTGATTATGTAATTTCAATTCAATTGATGTGTTTATACTAGATCTACCATTTGAGCTTGGTTTTATGGATTTTTTGCCATTGATGGATGAGTTCTCTCATTTGGAAGATCAATGGCCCGGTGTGATGATGGATGATGGGTCATAGAAGTTCTTTTATGAGTTTATATGTTTATGTGATGTATGGTGTGGATTAGAGAATGTTTGGATGAATTTTGGTTCGAAATTGGTTGGAAGAGGCAAAAACCCAGAAATCAGGAATTGACACCATGTGCGTGTACCTGATCGACCGACCTGAAGTGTGGTCGACCGGATACACTGAAATATGAGAAAATGTAGGTCTCAGTTATTTCTTTGCAGGGCTTACAGTCCAGTGTGAGTGATCGACTAGGCCCTGTCCCAGGTCGATCGAGCACTTAGGATTTACAGAAAATAACTAGGAGCTGGAATTTTCTACCTCAAACCAGAATTCAATGTGTGTGGTCGACCTGACCCTAATCTAGGTCGACCGAGCACACCGGATTTTCAGGAAATGAATTGAGACTTTGGACACCCTTTCAACTAGGACTTTCAGTGTGTGTGGTCGATCGCCCAGGCCAAGGGGTTGACCGGACACACAGGAAATTTTGGAAATCAGGCCTTTGCTTGTAGCGTGATTGCTCTCTTCTCCTAGTGTGTGGGGTCAACCGCTCAGGCTAGGGGGTCGATCGGGCATACTGTGTATAGTAACTTTTCCCAGATTTTCAGTTTCTGAGGTTATGATCATTTGTGGGGCCCATTGATCATCCAAATGGGCTTCTATTGATGTGCCAAGCCGAAGTCAATGGTGCGGCTCAACCTTGACTCGTGGGGACCACCGAGTAAGGTCTAGGTTGTGTATTCTAAGATGATTTGATCCTTAAACGTTGTCGACGATGCCTGTAGCTTTTGAAGCACCAAACACAGTACTCATTGGCATCTGAGACTTCATTTAAAGATCAAATTACCTGAGATGGACCTATACCTGAATGTGGACCAATACTTAGGTTTGACTATTGATATTTTCCGATGATTCTCGTACTTGGAGGTTTAATTCACTTATTGCATTACTGTCACCTTATGTCCTTACTATTGCTTATAACTGTTAATTAAATAGAAAATGGATGGCCTGAACCTATGCTTACTTAGAGGTGACCTGATGATGTGATTTGGTGAACATTGACCCATGTCTGTGGCTAGGCAGGCTCTTTTTATGGCGTAAGTATGGATGTGTGATACCCTAGATTGAAGAGGTTGATTATTATGGACTTATAACTCATTATGGATGAGAATGAACTGTTTATCATTGGAAATAGACTTGTTACTTCATTTGGACTATTTTAGACGAGCAATGTATTTGGTGGGCCTTGGTATGGATTCAATGATTGTACTTAGGTCTGGATTGTGATCCATGGATGGAATTGGTACTTGGACCTTTTAAGGACTTTGTTATGACCTTATTCACGCAAGGCAAAGCTTAGACAGACACAGACCTACATTGTTTCCTTGAGTCGACATAGACATTTACTAAGTTGTTTTAAGCTTAGCCTTTGGACTGATCATCACTGGTAGGAGCTATTTTGAGTGTTGAGCGATGAGTGAGCTATCATGATGAGCTATGTTTTAGATAGACGGTGTGATATCGAGTCCGGTCTCCCGAGTGATGAGTGATGAGTGTGGTGAGGTTGATGAGTGTGATTTGCGAGGCTCGTCATTCCCCAGCACTGGTGAGATTTCCCCGTCGCGATTGTGTTCAGTATGGGAGGGCCGCAGCATAATATCCTGCGGTATCCTGCTTGTGTAAATGTGTCATGTTATGTTAGATTAGATATCATATTTACTCTGATTCTAAATGCTTATCTTGCTCAACTGCCTAGATTCTATATCTTGTTATTCTATTTAACTATATGATTGTCTATACTCTTTGGCGCATACATCCTATGTTACTTGTATACTGTGACTTGCCAGATCTTTAGATTGACTCATTCTTGGTGCTTAGGTTTCGACCCCTACTACAAGGACAGTGCGCTCGTGCTTGTTAAGGCGCCCGTAGCTGGTGACTATGGATGGGGACCAGCAGACTAGGAGGTCGAACTGGAGGATAGAGAGCCAGCACCGGGGGTTTGAGAGTTCATTTACTTTGTTGGGTTTTGAGTGATTTCTGTAGTGAGTAGTGTAGTAGTTGAATATGTAATAAAAATGTGATTTTTCATACTTAATACTTTAAGCTGGATTCCAGCCCTGCTACATTTAACATAGATATGTGATACCTTATATTTGCTTCCGTTATTGTTACTTCTGCTTCAGTTATATTTCACACGCTTCCACAGTTTAACCATTGATACATTATTGTTCAAAAAGTTTTAAATTGGACCTCACTCGGGACCTACGATCTTGGAAGTTCTTGGATTTTTCGGAAAGTAACGTGCCAACTTCGGGTACCTTGACGGTTTTTTCGGTATCCAAAATTGGGGCGTTACATCATCAACCCAACCATTCAAAACAAGTAATTTGCAACCAAAAATATAATTTAAACTTGACTAAATGAAGGATATTCAAGCCATACTAGAAACATATGCATGCAACCTTAAAAGTAGATTTCAAAACAACCCCACCTTGTTGATATCAATAAAAAAGCAAGATTAGAAAATAAAATCATATACTTGAAATCAAAATAGTCTCCATAATTAACATGCACAAGGAAAATCTAAAGAGATCACTTGTCTTGGCCTCTAGTACTCCAAAATCACTCCTAGATCTCACCCAATAAACAATAGCACACCTATTAAACAAAACCCCTAAAGAAATATCCAAAATTACTCAAAATTTAGAAAACAAACAAGGACATGGAATTTGATCATGCATGTTAGAATTAGTGGCATAACAGGTCTAATTATGGATCCACACTATTATGACCCCGTAGACCTGAGACCCTGCTCGGGGATGTGCATTTTTACTTTTTTAGTATATGGTTATTGACTTTGCATAGGCTAATGTCAAAAACTTCATGTAACAACCTATATGTTAGTTTTGAAAATGTTCATATTTACTGAAAAGTAGATTTGATGCATTGTTATTGAGTTGAATGATATCCTTTTTTGGATTTTGGGGTTGAATAATGTCTTTATTTAACAAAAAATAAAAATTAAAAAAGAAGTTGGAGTGGGACCTGGCCCCCTTAACTTCACTTGACTCTATTAGTAGAGTTGCCAAGGAACCAAGGTCTAAAATCAAGAAAACAAGTTTTGAAACAAAAATGGAACCAGAACAGTCTTTAACCCTGTACGTATTTTGGAAAAACCGTTAACCAAACCGTATTTACGGTTTTCAGTTTTTAAACTGTAACCATACCCTAAAAAATCGTTAAAAAACCGAACCACGGCTAATTGTATGAAACAGTTCGGTTAAGGTTAATTGTCAATTAAAATACAAATATATTGTTTTGTCTGAATGTAAAATACATGTTCAAAAGTAAAAACCAAATATCCTAGATAAAAAATTACATAATCCGAAAATACTAAAGTAGCATTAAAATGTTCACATAGATTAATGAAATAATAAAGTGCATTTTTCCAGCAAACACATCCTTGATCTTTAACTTTTTTCTCTTTCATTTTTTGTTCCAACGATTAAGGCTCAAAAGTTAAAAGGGGTTATTTAAGTTATAAATTACACAATACTCCCTTTTTTTGTTTTTCTTTCTTTTAAATTAAGGTGTAACGGTTCGTAAACGATGTGTTTTGGAAAAACGGTCAACCGAATCATATTTTACAGTTCGATTTGGTTAATAACCGTGAGTCGAAACTGAAAACCGAAACCGAACAATGAAACATGGTTTTTCGATTTTAATAACTGTAATTGAAATTGTGAAATACGGTTATTAACCGTCGGTTCGGTTTGACGGTTTTTCTTTTCTTTTTTTTACACCCCTAGTCGAGATGGCCATATAAAACCACATAAATTTCTCTACTCTTTTTTAAATACAAGCATGTGGCAAAGTTTAAAAGGACTAATTATGAAACTATCAAATATCCATCAAAGTAAACTTAGGTTACTAGATGTGGTAAGTGATGCAAACTAAGATCCTGATATTGTTATGGAAAGTGACACAATGGAACTGACAAACCTACAATTGACGATCAAACACGCACACACAAAACCTACACATTTTCAAGCAATTAATCCACGAAAAAGATGGAGACACAACGATTTACATAATTTAGCAAAGCCGGCTACGTCCACGAAGAAAGATCATGTCAATTTCTTTCTCTCCGGCCCGTGTTCTGTTCCATAGGGTTAGGGGTGTTCATGAGCCGGGCTGGGGTAGGGTAAAGAACATCCAAGCCTAGCCCGGCTTCTAAACTATAGGCCCAAGCCCGGCTCAGGCCCGAATTAGGCCTTAACTAGCTAGCCCAAGCCTAGCCCGCCTGAACAACATGAAGCCCAAGCACAACCCATGTTAGGTTTATAATTTAAGAACTGGGTAGTTTACATTGTCTTGAGGGTAGTTTTATTAGTTTATTCATGCAATATTTGTGTGTCTAACTTTCTAGTGTTCGAACCCCTACATCGCTATTTTGCTAACACCATTATTATATTTGGTCCAGGCCGGGCTTTGACTTTTCTACAACTGAATCAAAGCCCGGCCCATATATTAAACGGGCCTAAATTAAAAATTGGGCCTGACCCTAATATTATAATCGAAGGACCCAGCCCTGCCAAAAGCGGGCTAGCCCGGTCCATGAGCATCCCTACATAAAGTTTAAGGCTACTAATTACATCAATATATAATTCCTATTTTTTTTGCCTGTTCGAAAGTCTTTCTTAGCCCCCAAAAAAGAAGAAGAAGAAGAAGAAGAAGGGCACAATTACCAAAATATCCCAAATCCAGTTACGCCAAGATTAACTCAAATTGACTAATCCGAGTAACCTAGAATACAAAACAATAACCCATTAAGAGAACTTTTAAATTTTCAGTAAGTTCTCGTTTTCTTGGGGTAAACGAGCATTGGGCATGGAAGGGCCAGGGGCCATGCCATGTACCTAAGCCGTCCTTATTTCCTAGGAGGTACAAAATGCTGATACAAAATCATCTGTTTGGACTCATTTGCTTGTTTTAACATCTTGAAAGAATTTAATAAGACCTAAGTAAAAGAAACAAAGGATATTATATGATGTGGGTGTGGAGAGGTCAAATTTAATGAATTGAGTTTTTAGTTTGACTTGTTTAGTTAATACTCATGCTTCTGATTATAGAAACAATGATTATTTTAAGACTACTTTAGTTTATGTGTTTCATCTCCTATAGATCACAATAATCAGTCCACAATTACCAGTTAACAAAATGACTAAAATATCCAATGAAATGTTTCAAATACTACAATCTCAAATGGTTTACAGAATTGACTCTTTTTACTTTATTGGAAGTAACATTGAGCAAACTGGTCCTCATCATGAAGTTGATCCTCAGATCTCCCCAACAATGGGAATATGTCTTACCATTCTATTTGGAGAGAGTTTGGCATTTGAGAAATTCCAGTAAAGGGACTCTGAAAAGAAGTTTGAGGGTTTTTAAATTCCTGACTCATCAAGTTCTTCTCTCTTTTTTTACCATTATTTGTTGAATTTTTATTGGAAGGCTTGTGAATTTGAAATGTTCATCAGACTTCATCACCCTGAATTCCTAAATTCTATGTTTTAGGGAGAAGATTGAAAGAAAAAAAAATTAAAAAAAAAAAAATATATATATATATATAGCTACAGTAAAATGGCTAAAATACCCATGAAATGTAGAATTCAAATGCTTTGTAGAAATTGAAAGAGTTCCGAAGCCCGAAGGTAAACTTCTCTTGGTACAAAAAGTCCTAGATTCCCTGTTTGTAGGGGTTGTACCATAGAACATGACAGGTCCATTCTAAGAAGGCAAATTGAAATTCTCTCGTAGGTATCACATGGAATAATAGTCCTGGAACTTCAACATAGGGCCTACACATTGATGATCCGGGCGGACTCAGGATCTTCATTCGAGGGGTTCGTAACTTAACAGGTAGTTTGTTTTTTGGGGCAAATGTGGATTTTGAGGGTGGACCCATATTTCTTATTGAATTTCTTGAAGCGCGCCGTGGTTTAACGGTTGCAACCACACCTGCATGGTTGTGCCTGGGTCTGCCTTGATGATCCAGGCTATTCAAGATGAATTTCATCTCTTGTAATGACATGCTCTCAAGATGTAATTTAAAATAAGTGGGTTTCACTGCACTTTTGACCACATGATAAAAACTGTGAGCAACACCACATCAGAAGTGATTCCATGTTAGCACCCATCACATTTCCCTTAGTTTGTGTACACCTAATTTCCATGGAATGGTGAATTTGCCACATCAGCAAATTCTATGGTTTTGAAATACTTTAGAAAAGGTTTTCCGCGGAAGTCACAAATTCGTGTTTGGTGCAAAAAGTTTTCTTCGATGAATTTGTGCTAATGTTGTTTGGTGCGGATGCGGATTCCTTACGGAAAACTAGTATTTATTGTTTGGTGCGGCAATTTTCCGTAGAAAAATAACAAAACTACATACATATCAATTACTTTCAATTTGTCAATTACATACATATAGATTTATGTCCCCACCAAGTTTAGTATTAAAGTGATCAGATTGACCTATCTTCATTAAAAAAATGCTAACACCACCTTTACAGGACTCTTGCTTCTTTCTATTTGAAAGAGAGACAGTGTTCAAAGGAGAGCATCCATAGTGCCAACTTCTACAATAAAGAAACTGCCTTTCAGCTGGTTGTTCTTTACAACTTTTTTTACACTATTCATATATTATAACTTTCAATACAAAGCAATAAAGTATGGAGCATGATTATTATTCTCCACCATTAGTTACGATGGGATTGGCGTCACATACAAGAAAGAGAAAGAAAAGGGAAAAAAAAAAGTTTGGTGCCATTGTTGGGGATGTTGCACTGGGGCCATGTTAAGATGTACATTTAGCTGCACAAACCAATCTTCAGCAAACAACAAAAAACTTGCAAAAATCTTTAGACATTAATTAGTCTCTCCTCCATGCAAATACAATCCTAGCCACACCAAAGATAATGTCCAAGGGAACATCAAGTTAACTTGCGTCCCTGAAGCTTCAAATATCAAACACAATCAACTATACCATCCCTACTGCTCTAATAAATCCAACACATCCACATAAACCATCCCTGTTGCTCCAAAGATCATCTCAGTTTTCTCAGTTTTGGTTTTCTCAATTTGTTTTCTAAACAAAAACCATCCACATAAATACAATCCTGCTGCTCTAATAAATCCAACACATCCACATACTGCACTATGCACATGATTCCACATAGCATCAAATTACAACTGTAGCTTATAAGAACACCTATTTATTCCCTTTGAACATGAATAATAACCATAAATGAGTACAACAATAGGTAACACTCCCACTTCAACCACAACCATATCAATATCCATGAACACATATCCATTAAAGCTATGAATACATCCATATCCATCCAAATATAGACCATGTCAGAAATAAAACAACAGCAGCCACATTTGAAAAAGTTCACCACAACATATTAAGGCAACTCAGTCAAATGTCATGACTCTATAATCATGGACAAACTACATTACTTAAAAGGAAGGAAAATACTTAAGATAGAGTTACTCCAAGGTCTTAACATTAAACATTAAACATCTAATAAATTAATGCCCATCCCACATCTGATGAGCAATTGTGTCTCGTAGCTCACATGCAAATCGAGTGTCCACATCACTCGAAACAGATCCAACTTCCGGTCCCTCCTCAACGTTCATGTCTTCATCAACATCCATCTCTTGTGCATGCTCTTCCTCCATCTCATCATTATAATTCCATTGTTTGATGTAGTTATGCATAAAGCAACAAGCAACAACTATCTTCGCTTGTGTCTTGAGAGGATATCGCGGTGCTGTTTGTAGGATGGGAAAGCGTTGCTTCAATACTGCAAAAGTACGCTCCACTACATTTCGTAATTTAGAATGTCGTAAATTATAGAGTTCCTTGGGTGTTTGTGGTGCTTGTGTGGTTGACCACTCTTTGAGATGATAACGCACTCCCCGATATGGTGCAATAAACCCTCGGGTGTTTGCATAACCCGCATCAACCAAATAATACTTTCCTACAAAGAAATTTACTCTATGAGAATGAAAATTCCGAAGTATATCATAGAAATAAATTTATCCTACACAAATAAAATATTCTTTATTTCTAAAAGAAGTGAATTGGAATTTACCTGTTGGGACTTGAAGCCTATTATATGGTCGTCTCCACAATGCATCTTGTAGTATTTTAGAGTCAGACGCTGACCCTTCCCACCCAGCAAATACGTATTGAAATCTCATATCAAATGATACAACAGCCATGACATTTTGTGAGAGAAACCCCTTTCTGTTTCGGTAACGCACCTGATCTTCCGAACGAACCCATGCAGGTATGTGTGTGCCATCAATTGCTCCAATACAATCCTAATAATAAACACAGTTATGTTAAACCCATTGTAATAAATCAAGCAAATTTAGGTCACAATTAAATTACCTTGAAGTAGGGGTTGAATAATGGGTTTGTAGCAATTTCTGGAGGAGTTTCACTTCCTGCAGGCTTAATATAATGAGGACAAAGCCTCAAAATCGCACTTAACACCTTGTTGAAGTACCTACTAATAGTCTCACCAGAGTGTTGGAATCGATTCTGCATAACTCGATTACGCTCATTGTGAGCTATCGTGAATAAAAAAATAGCAAGCTGCTCCTCAACCGTAACATTTCGTGAGTCGGCTAATAGGTCTCTTTGCCTTAACTCATTTGAGAGATTAACATAGCATCCTTTGCTGACTCGTAATAAATCAAAGCAATTGCGCTCATGCCCAATCAATAACTCATCCACAAATGATTCACCGCTTAAGATAGAGTTATGAACTCTATCTCTATGGCCATATGAATAATAGTACCCAAGTACACATATAAGAGCCACAGTCTGGGCACAAAAGAAAAAGAACTCCATATCTTCATCCATTTCGTAATAAAATAAAATCTGCAATAACACAAGAATAATATACCAATACAGAATTGTATGTCATCCACTTAGTGCATATCAACCAAATAAAACAAAATATACAGCAAAAAAGAAATACCACTCATGGAAACAAAGTTCATGCATATTCATAGCTGAAAATCCACTAAATACATATCCACTATTTTCTGCCATGTTGCAAACAAAATAAAAACATGGCCAAAAAAGAATTACCCCAAATTGGCATATTTGTATGCCATCCATCCACTAAATACATATCCATTGTTTTCTGTCATATTGCAAACAAAAGAAAAACATGGCCAAAAAAGAAATACCCCAAAAAATTGCCATGTTTTGACAACTAACTCGTTTTTGACAACTAACTTAAGCAAAACATAAGTGCTTCATCACTCCTATGTCAAAACATAGTTCCCATCATCACTCTAATCCAAATTGATCTCTATTCCAAGTTGACTCAGTATCCATGGTTCACGATCACCAGGAGGCAACGCCAAGAAGAATTCTGCCTTCCTTTCAATTTCTATTACATTAAGTGCTTTAAAGTATATAACATTCGGAAGTCCAACATCATGAAGTGCTGCGATACACTTGTCCATATCTGGACGCTCTTTAGCTCTTTTGTTTGCATAATCAGACATGGCATTTGCTATTGTCTCCACTGCAGTAATCAATGCCTGACCCATATTGGATCGGTTTCTTACTGTATGACGAGAAGTCATTGCAGTACTCATCTGGCGTTGCCTCCTATTAGTGCCTATGGACACATCAATATCCTCATATGCATTTTCTTCATACGCATTATCCATATCATCAGCTTGTGTCTCTTCTTCAGCTTGGGTTTCTATAGGTTCCGGATCATTGCTGGCAAACCCATCTCTACCATCAGCAACACTATCACCAAAGATGATAGCCAATGAAGCCCAATCAGGGAATGTCTTGTTCTTATAATGAGCTGCCTTAGGATGTGCCTGCAAGTGATTAAAAATAGCTCAAGATAGTGGCAAAATTATCTTTCACCACATTAACATGAACTATTAAAAATTAGACGTATGATTTGACTTACCGCTACATATTCCTTCCAAACTTGAGGCTCAGCAGTGACCATTTTTCTTGTATCATCCCATCCAAATCCACTAAGGTCCAGCATTGCTTTCAGATCTCCATACGTCTTCTTCAATGTTTTAAACCTATTTTTCAGTTTATCCTTACTAAAAAAGTCACCATATTGAGTCTTCATTTCCTTTGTCAATAAATTCCACCCTTCACAGGTGAAACCTCCTTTTATGTTGCGTCCATCTTTACATTGATCAAGCATAAGTTGGATGAGTGTGTCATCTTGAAGTGGTGTCCATTTCAGATTTTTTGGAAGGGGGGCGAAATTATCATTTGTATTTTGCGATTCCATTCCTACAAATTTTTACCGAGGATGAGAATATAAATAATATGTAAAATCTGAAAATTAGTATTTCACCTTAAAAAAGATACTCTTGTTTTATAAAAACATCCTTCTCTTCATAGAGTTTAGTTTAAACAAATCCTTATGCCCCCTAAAAACCTAGAAGTCATTTCATATGAACATGGTTATAAATTCTTTCAGCTAGCAAAAACATATGACCCTACATTGCATACACATTTGAGATTAAACAAATTGAAGTCTATGATAGTATACAATTTTACAATATTAGGATTTAAGAAAAATTTGAAAGCTACAATAGTTAAGTAATTTGTAAATGAATGGTACAGATTGAGCCATCAGAAATATAATACCCTTCATAGGAATAATCATCATAGACATACCCAACTAATTAAAAAAAAAAAAACACCATCATAAATCAATCACATCAAATAATAATTTGTTGAAGGCATTAAAATTCAACCATTGAGAAAGTGATGCCCAGAGTCAACCCACAGTAGGCAACCCACTCCTTCCATCCTGTTACAACCCATCAATGTTACAGCCCATCAATGGATAGAGAAAAATCACAACAAACCCAAATGAAGAGAGACCTACTGTGGGCCAAATCCTACACCAAACCCAAATAAGACAGAAAAATCTGATTGATAAACATTGCAAACCCACTGTAAATTTGCTAAACACAACAAATATATTTCAAACAGGTGAGAAGGTTGAGGAAGAAGAGCACTTTCCTAAGTCAAATGGCAGCAAAGACAGTCCCATGTCTTACTCTTATGTACAGCCTGAGAAAGGGATGTTTGCAAATAAAGAGGATTTGGAAAATCCAAATCTTTACCACTATGCTCTCTTCTCTAACAATATCTTAGTTACAGCAATTCTTGTCAACTCAACTACTATGAATGCCAAGGTAAAAGCCGTAACACAGATTTGTTTTTTTTTTTTTTTTTTGTGTAAGACGTGGGATCCTGCTGACCCTTCATTTATCAAACATATTGTGGGTTGAATCCCACCCCAAACCCAAATGAGAGACAAGCCTACCATGAAACAGAGAAGAAATGGGGACGAAACTGAAACAGGGGTCGGACAGAAGAGAGAAATGGAAAGAGAGGGAGAGAGAGAGAGAGAAAGAAAATGGGGGAGTGAGATGAGATAGAGACAAAGAAGGAAACGATCAGAGAGTGTTACCCAGATGGAGGCAGCCCTTTCAGCTCGAAGGCGAGGAAGGAGAAGATGATCGCTTAATCCAGGCTGCTAGGGTTTTCACCAGAAGATGGAGTTGCTGGGTGAAAAGGTTTGGAAATGATGCTTATAAAGGGGGGGTAATTTTTCTGTAGAAACGAATTTCCCATACCCCCCTATCAGAATTCCATTTCCAATCCTAATGCAGAAAAATCTGACGTGGCATGAAACCCGTTTCCGCGGATTTATCCGCACCAAACACACGAAAAACCCCATTTCCACAGAAAACTAGGGTTTTTTCTGTGGAAATGGGTGACACAAACAATAAGTGTGACCCACTCATTTTAAAACTGAATTTTGAGGATATGTTCTTGTAGTGGATGAAATTTATCTTGAATGGTGGAGTTTCAGAAATTTGTTACACGATTCAATGTAATAGTTCAAAGAAGAAACCGGACTAATTTTGATTTCATAAAACTGTACATGTTTTTACCCAAAAGAAAAAGAAAAAAAAAAAAAAGAAAGAAAGAACTAAAAACTGTGCATGTCCAAAATATAGACTATTGGAGGTTGCTTGAGCACTTGTTTGATGGACATGAACTAGATTCTATGGCGTCCCAATTCTGAAATAGAACTCAAAAGATTTTTTGGAGTCAATCATTAAATACATCTGCAAACTCATCATTGAAATCAAAACCGCTTAAAATCACTTTCCTACATTATTCTATCACCAAGAAAAATTTTACCGAGATCAAAGTTAAACTCGCAGTCAATAAATTGATTTGACCTTTTTTTTCTTATTCAGATTATGTGTTTTAGACCTGATCAATGTGATAGTGGTCATAATTCTAAAAAAAAAAAAAAAAAAATCTTGATCATAAAATAAAAAAGTGGGGCAATGATTTTGAACATTTGGATTTCAATGTAGACTTTTGTTGATGGATTATAGTAATGTTGGTCCAGAAAATCTGAGTCTCAATCTCAAAGAATCCAAACTTCGGTTGATTTTTGGATCAACTGATGCCAAGCATTTAAATAAATAAATAAATAACTTTCGGCTTTGAATCAAAACTCTGTCATGTCAAGCAAAGTTATGACCATCATTTTACAAGAGAAAAAGGTAAAAATGAAAAGAAAAGAAAAGCAGAAAGTTTCCTAAAATTTGTACACACACACACACACACACACACAAAAAAAAAAAAAAAAAAAAAAAAAAAAAAAAAAAAGGAAAAAGAAAAAGAAGAGATCATCTTTTAAGTGATCCAAACTCATCAATGGTTGCATGTGCATCAGTTCTCTTTCAGGTGGAAAGAAGCTCACTACGAGCTTTTCTTCGATTAGAATTGTAATTTGCACACATGTTTGCTGATGGAGTGATTATTTTATTCCTTTACTATTTCATGGAGATGATGTCTTCATTGGAGAAGTCAATTGATTTTGACTCATCCAATTGTTTGACCCTAGCAAACGGGTCGGGTCGGGGTAAATTAGGTCGGACCCAACCTGACCCGTGTATGTTTAATGATGTGGTAAAAATTAATCAATCTTGGTATGTGATGAGACTCAAACTCGGAACAATATGAATTTCAAAGGGGCGACCCTACCACTACACCATATAGCATCTTTTTGCTAATATTTATCAACAAAAACCTTAAAATTGATCCAATTAATTTTGACCATTTTAAAATACTTTGAGGTTTCCAGACTCCTGTAACACTTGTGTAATGAGCACTTCTCATTCTTTAAATTTTGGAAATGGTTAACACTTCTCATTCTTTAAAATTTAAAAACGGTTAAGAAAGAGTCAAATGGGTCATCAATATAGCCTTTCTTCTCTTTAAAACTTTAAAAGACCGTTTCATCTCTTGAAAACAATGAACACAAATGTACCGTTTCATCTCTTAAAAACAAATGCAGAAATGAAATCTTCTCTTCCTAACACCTCCCCTCCTAAAAACTCCATGCCATTTTTTTTTTTTTTGGCGGGGAACTCGATGCCATTGCATGAAACCCTCAATGAATCAACGTTGCAGTCCAAATGAGAAATCAACCAGATTTTGCAAATTTATTTAGACCCCTATCAATGCCCTCTTGAATGCCTTCCTTGCCCACATTATTTCATTGACATAAAAACAACTCACCTTCCCTTTTATCTCTTGTTGTGGAGGGTAGTTACTATTTTTGGCAAGATAAAAAATGAAATTTTCCATCTCTTCAAACCTTAAGTGACTACCCTCTCGATGATGCTTCTCAAAATTGACTTCTCAACTTCTCCACTCTCCCTTCGTTCCATCTAGATTTTTCGTCGCAAGCAACTTCTCTAATGTGCAGATGTGTAAATCTCTACACCTCATCTTCAAGCCCTTGGGTTTTGGAGTTATCTCCTTTCAAAGAAGACGAAGGGAGAACTTTTTCTTTTTTTCTTTTTTATCTCTTGTACTGTCATTGCTGCATATCTTGAACTATTTGGATAATCTCCTTTTGACTGCATCTAATTTTTTCCAATAGTTAGTTTTGGACGTGCAAAGATTGGGAAGGAGCGTTTGCTCTTGATTTTTAGGGTTCTTATTTGCTCATCATCCATCATTTTTTTTTTCTTTTTTTATTTGACCTTTAATAGGATATTCTGATTCTAATGGTGCTCTCTTGACTGCATGTCTAAGAGCAAGACCACTGCACCTTTTCTGACCTCTCTAAACCAAGGAAATAATATCTTGAGTTTTTCATGAGTACGATGATTGGTATTCAGGTACATTCAATTCTTTCCCCATATTTCTTTTATTGTATAGCGCTCTATTTTGTTGGATAATGCAATTTCATGATAAAGGTAGAGGCATATCTACCATGAAAATGTTTCGCAACATCAAACAATAGAAATTAAAGCATAATTCAACAAATATTGTATATAGCTGCACTATGTACATTTTTTGTTGACTTAAAAATGACTTTTTTTTTTTAAATCTCTTTTATCTATTCCCTTTAAGTCTTTTGCCGGAGTTTTGCATACATGAGGGAATTTTTTTTTTAATTTTTATATTTTCAGATGGTGATTTGTAGTGAACTATCATGTGAGGTTTGTCCTCTTCATGATATTTATTTATTTTATTATTATTTCTTAATTCTTTGGATCTAGATGTAGAAATATAGCTTCTTAAGTTATCTATATTAACATGGTCTTTTATTACCTCTTTTTGGGATGCTAAAGAAGTGTTGGATTTGCTAGAAAAAAAAAAGACTAGATAAAGAACTTATCCACGTTCATCCCATTGAACCTTATTTGTTTTTAGCCTAGGTAAAATCTATTAATAAATGTTCAACTATAGAAGCTAATATTTATTCACACATTAATAGGTAAAGTCACTATTTTTATGAAAAAAAAAAAGAAGGAAAAGGAAAAATGGAATTGAAACTAATATGATGTTTCCATTTTTTGTTTTTTTCTTTTCAATATATAATTTTTAGGTTTTAACAAAATAAAATTGAAGATACCATGAATGCAATATTTAAACATGTCACTATCATGTACTCATATATTGTATTTGGTATTCGTAAATTGTAATAGTGGGTTGTTTGGATGTTAGCTCAACTGCAATTCATGAAAGGAAAGTATAAAACAAACTATAATCCTTAAAGACTCAAAACCTATAAGTATCATAGCGAACAAGGGTGCACTTATTCACATATATTTTTAATGGGAATAAGAAGATGATTGTTTGTTGTTCTCGCTTTATATTTTTTTATATCTATTTTATTTTTTAGTGTATCTATTTATGTGTGTTATGTTATCAATGCATAAATCAAATGGCATCAATGTGTCCACTTCTAATTGTGTTGTATGAAATTTTTTATAAAGAATTTCAATCAGAAAATATACTCTTGGATGGAACCTAGGCTCCATGCCTAAAAATATGAGATCTTGGTTATTTCAAAGTGAGAAACAAAAGCTAAAATGCTCATGGAATTTATATTTGATAACCATTTGAATAGATTATCTATGTTGAAAAGGTGACCATAAAATCAAAGTTTATCCCAGAATATGGACAAGAAAAAAGTCCATAAACCATTTGAATAGATAACCATTTGAATAGATTATCTAAATTTTGTTGAATTTTTCTTTTCCAAAATGTAAAGATAATAAATAACTTATTGATTTCTGAGATATCTTTATTGATTTCTTATTTTAGGCCTTGAAATGATAAAGACCATAGTATGTTTTAAATTATTTAAAAGAATTATAATATTTTCCAATGTATGTTTTAGGTTTTTTAAAAGAATTACAATATTTTTCACTATCTAATATTGTGAATTTCAGCACGGGCTTTTTGCTGGTTATAATATATGAAGCGAACTGCTTCAAATTGAAATTGGTTTCAATTAGCTTCAAATAATTTTGACCGACTATAGATCTTGATTCTCACTTAAATCGTTTAGCCCGTCCTTAAACCTTCCCTCCTTCCCTCCCCAGTCCCTTAATATCTCTCAAACCATTATTGGCCATCTCTATGACGTGCAAATGTGCATATGGTACAACTTCCTCCCACCGATGACGCCTTAACTCCTCTCCTCTTCTTCTTCGTTTCAAACACCAGGACTTCCTTCCATCTATAAGATACAACTTGCACGTCTCCTCTCATAGCAACTACATTACGACAGGTAGAACCCATCGCCCTCTCTTTGGGTTGGACCCCAACATCATCACCAGGTTCTTTATCATCATCTACAATCGATTTCCCCATCCATGACACATTTGTGACGCTGCCCTTCATCTTCTTCCACTTCATTCGTCCAATCAATCTATGGGTAGACTCTCAACCCTTCCTCTTCTCTGCAGTATTATTTTTTCCCTCTATGCAACTTCTCATTTGATATCACATTTCACAAAAATGGCATGGAACTGGTTATTTCTATTTTACTCAATAATCCAAATACACTATCTCATTTAGTCTTCCTTTTCTTCTTCTCTTGCAATTACGATAAAGGAAAATGAATCAGATAAGGATTTTGTGCTCTATTCGTTATTATGCCTGAAAGCTAAATCATGGCTGACCAAAAAAAATGCAGCTGGCAGGAAAAAAAAACCGTCTTGCTTCTCCTTCACCCATCCTTTTCATGGTTTCACACATTACCCTTATTGAGCATGGATTTTGTGGACCACACCATGGGTGGACAAACGCACATGACCATGCAAGCCATTATGCATTTTTCCCAATCTGTATGTTGAATACAATGGTTTAATCATTGCCGTGGTCAAAATGTCATGGTGCCTAATAACTTAATAGACTTAATATATATTGGTTTTTCACATGCCAAAACTGGCCCGTGTCATGTAGACAAAGTGTCTAATAAATTTTATTTTTCTCCCTACTTAATAGGAAGGCCTTGAGGTTTTTTTTTTTATAATTGGTTTGGCGTTTATAGTGGGCCAACCAAAAAACCATTACATACTAAAGTAATTTTACGGACTAATGTGAAATTCTCATTAAAAATAATAAATACCTCATAATATTAAACCCACAAATAAAATAAATAAACACAAAACAATCTGATACAAGTATTTTTCTGCGGTAGTTTTATGTCATGACTCATGGTGTCACACTTATAACACCCCAATGATAGAGGCCACGGTAAACCTACATAGGGATATGAATAGAAGAAGGGTCTAGAGCATGACATCTAAAAACCTAACACACAGGATTTGGACCTTTTTTCCCTAAAAAAATCCCACTTGAAAAAATAAACATTAATATAATATAAAATAAATCTGAATGGAGAAATGAGCAATGATCGCTATTCACTTCTCTACTGTCCATGAGCCCTCATGGCCTTAAAACTATTCATGACAATAAAAGACTTGCACAGGATAATGAAAGATTGATGAATAAGATATAACTTTTAGATAACAGTTTCATCTGATTCGACTTTGGTCATTCAACTCATAAAATGTTTTAGACTCTTTGTTTGATATGGATAGAACTTTTGATGTATTACATTAGAAAAATCAAGATAATTCTGATTGGTTTTGTTGTTACTATTTTTCTATTTCCCTCCCCTGATGGTTTTAAAAGAGGTAAGAAGCAAAACGCCCCTCTTTTCCTTCTCTTGTGCTCTTCGGTGCATGTTTGATGTAAGGGATCTTCAAGTCTAACTCAAAAAATATTAATGTTAAATCTATTTCCGAAGGAAAGTGTAAGGTCCGCGACCTTACTAGGTCAGTTGGGCCCAATAACCGGCTCATTGACCCATTTATTTTAATATTATTATAATTATTGTTTTATTAGATATTTAAGTGGGTTTAGATGGTGAGCGAGTTTCTTTTAACATTAGAATAGTGCCTGCGAAGTTTTGTGCGATTCCGAGTTCGTTTGACCCTAGTAGGGGTAGTTTGCAAATTAGGAAAAAATTGAGGGTTTTTCGGAAAAATTCTTATCGCCGTGATTTTGGTTTCGTTGGAAAGGTCTCGTTGCGTTGATCAATTTTGTCTTCTGGCTCGTTGCGATCCGACGACCAGAAACCCTTCTAATAATTCATTTCTTCTCCGGACCCACTTAGGGGCAACTTAGTCTTTTCCTTCTATCTTTTTCTTAAACAAGAGATTAACCCTAATCTCTTTTCTTTCTCTGCAACGAACGAGAACTCCAGCAGCCCTCTTCTTCTTCCTCTTTTCCCAAGGCTCCAGAACTCTTCCCAGAAAGACCATCTCGAAGATCCGAGCCGCTCATCTTCTTCCTCGCGATCTCCTCTTTCCATTGACATCAGTTTGGTAAGGTTTCCCTCACTTTCATCTTTTAAATTATTTCTCTTTGGTTTAGATTTAGATTAGATCTCAATCTTTTCCTTTCTTTACTTCTCCTTTGCGTGTTAGGTTGCGTTTGGTCGGGGTAGATCAAGGTTTTCGCAGTAGTAGGGCTTCTCCTCAGATTTTCCCAATTCCAATCTTCTTCTTGGTTGAGGCAAGTAGATCTGCATTTTATAATTAAGCATCGTTGATTCGAATTTCCCACGCACTCCGTTAAAACATATATGGTACAGGGATGACAACACTTGCCTAGGATTGGAATGTAATCTCTCCTTGATTTATTAATCGTATTCGTTGGTTTCGTTTATTTGTACACTCTCTCGGCATAAAACACTTAATTAATTATGAAACATAAAATATTGTCGAATTAGAACAAGGACCTGACTTAGAGTGTACCATAGGACCATGAATCATGTATTGATAAACATGACTGGCTAGAATGTAAGGGATTATTGTGTGGACGGTCTAACTTGTATTGTTTGAATGATATAATCCCTAAGAACATGCTTTGTTTGCTGAGCTAGCCAGACTTGCTTGTCTTGGTTTTTCCCGCGTGTCAACACCACTTTATTATTCTTATTATTATTATTATTTACATATCATAGCCAACTGCAGTTTGGGGTTTATTGATGGGCTGGTTACTCGGACATCGGGGTGGGCAGTCGGCTTTGGACGTCGTTCATGGCGTTGAATAGTTGGGAGCAGGCTTGGACCGTGCTACTATTCCCAGGACCGGGAGCTTGGATCCCCCTGGAGTCGGACTTTGGTATCAGTAGTCCGGATAGGATTGTTACTGGTACCCCGTGAGGTGGCTTGGACATCCATGGAGTCTCCCTCTTGTGCATTGCATTACATTAGTAGTGGTGATTGTTAGTATTGTTCCTTGTATTCCTACGACCTTGTACTTGTCATTACTCTTATAGTTGATGCATGTTATGTTTTAACTATATTTTGCTTATCTATTGCTCAACATGTCGTTGACTCTGTTCCTTGGTGTGCAGACTCCTCAAGTAAGTATTACTATGAGGAGCAGGTCGGTGAGGAGATCCCAGAGGATCTCCAACCAGCAAAGGAGGCATGGGAGTGGAGTGCCGATGACGTAGAGTAGCGTCATCATTACCAGGCACATGAGAGACTCACAGGGGCACTTCATTAGACTTTCATTTATTATTCCTCGTTGGAACTTTCATTTCATTGACTTGATGTTGTTTAATGGCCTTGGTCATTGGGATGGTTATTGTTAATACATTAATTTCTTGGTTAGCTTTATTTATTCCTGTTGCAACTTTAAATATCAATTGAGATTTATTATCCATTGTTTGGTATTTAGATATGCCTCGAATTGTATGAATTCCGCAATTTTATATTACTTGAGGTTTGAAATACAATATCCTCACAGCGGACTTACGATCCTTGGGACTAAAGGGCAAAAATTTTAATTAGCCCTAAATTTCACTCCCCAAATCCGGTTTATTCTCTAATCGGGTTTGGGGGACGTGACAGAAAGGAACTCTTTTACCTGCTGTTTTTAGGAATTCAAAGAGTTATAAAGTACATGTGCCTAGAATTACTCCTATTGCCATCCATTAAACTTAAATAATATGTTGATATTATGATAGAGTTATAGCAAGCGTGATAGCAGAGAAAGAACAACCGGATCAACTAGAACTTGGCGCCAAAGAGGTTTTCTAACTTCTCAAATCTCAGCTACAAAAAAATTCTCCCCCTCCCTCTCCGCGTTCCCTATCTTGAATTAGCAGTAACTCCATCTTCATTTTCTAATTTATGATGCTTTTAATTTGTTTGCGGCTCCAATACATATTTTGAATGCTTTCATTTTTTTTCTTTTAAGCTTTAGCTTTATTTACTCACCCCTTTTTACCCTTCAACTTAACAAAATTTAGATGTATTTTTGTTCTTTAAAAGTATTTTTATTTTCAATTTTCTTTTGTTTATAATTAGGCATGGGCTTAGCACGGGCGTGATTTGCTAGTTTATCCTGATAAGAGCATGCATATTTGGTCATGCATTGTGCATCGTTGTCTCTATCAAAGCCATGACGGTCCTAAAGGGGAACATCCTGCCTCCATTGGTACAAGATTGCCTCAATGTTCGCCTTTCTATTTTTGAAATTATATATGACTAAACATCAATGCCTAACTTGCACCTCGTCCTATTTAATGAGCCAAATATCAAAACCCTATATGTGCTCCCTTGCGGAACCGTTGTTTGGATGAAAACAAAAGTCACAATGATTTTCTTCAAAAAGGGAAAAAATTATGTGAGCTGTGTTAATGGAGAAGGGAGGAGAGGAAAGGAAAGAGGAAACACTGGACGAAAAAGAAATTACTCGTATATTACATTCTACTAAACTCAATTACATCAATCAATATATTGAAAACTAAATGTAAACTTACTAATAAGTAGGAAATACAAATATACAATCCTAATCAAATAAGGAAAGAAATATAATCCATCTGTATAGCGTCATCGGCCCATCTCCTCCTGTGCAGGTGCTAAGTCAACAATTAGTTTAACAAGCTGTCTCTAGGTTCGTAGCTAGATGGCGAGATAGGATTGATAGACTGTGAGTTAAATATGGCCTTAATCTCAAGATCGTATAACATAGATAAAAAAATACCAAATTAATGGTTGGATTGGATTTTGTAGGCTCCTCAATAGATGCTTGGGATAATCAATGAAAGCAATTTTCAATCCACACTCAATTCGTATCGAAACATTGATCATGCATATAGGCAGGCAAAGTGAGCCCAAAGGATGAGTTGTAATGCAATTGGATCCCTGTTTAGATAATGGATTTTCAACAAAATCAAATATTTGTCTTCTTCCTCTAGGTGGTGTTTTGTCATGTTAATAGACGTGCAAATGGTGACGAATGTATTTGTAGTTTGGACATCTGTATACAAGCATGAAGCCCCTTGCACAGGTTACGTCCTCAATAATATATTAAAACTAACATTCCTTCAATATAAATCTATTTATAACAAAATTAATTAAAAAATCTAAATCAACAAAAAAATTATGAAAATCAAACATTTCTTCGCTTAATCCATGTCAGCATACACGTTTCATCTTAGAAACAAAGGATTCGTATGCATTTATGCTCATTTTGAATACTATATAAAAACTTTGAAAATAACTTTAATTTATAGAGTTAGAAGGTATCCCTTTGAAAATAACCTTAATTTATAGAGTTGGAAGGCATCCCTTTGAATTAAATTACATCCACACAAATGGGCTCAAGAGACATTTTATTGAAAATGCACATATTTAGCCCAAGAGACATGTTTTATTGAAAAGGCACATATTTTTTGTTTTTAAAAGGACACATTCACAAATGGGCCCCAAGAAGCTGATATGCTTCTTCTGAGGCCAGAATTGAGGGTTTTTTTTTTAGGTTTTTTTGAAACCAACATTCAGCTTTAAAGAGAAAGAATATAATTGTTTGTATTTAGGGCTGTCAATCGGGCCCTCCGACGAGGGGGCCCAGCCCAGCTCAGCCTTCAAAAGCACACAAAGTGAGGGCTTTTTTTTGTCCTAAAGCATGAGGATATAGTTGGGCCCACTTTTGAAAAGCCGCAACCTTAAGGGCCGAGCTAGGTCTTAACTTAGCCAGCTTGAGGGGGCCCAGCTTAACCCTCTATCTATTAATATATAAAATAAATAATATAGATAATATAATAGATATGAGAAATATTCAAGTGCATCTATCACCACTCACCATGTGTGGTGAGGGACACCCTTTTTTGGGAAGTTTCAAATACAAAAGGGCTTTACCCTAAATAGATATAGAGATAGATTTTTACCCAAAAGATATCAAGAACCCCTCTAATTATTTATTAATGATGGAGCCTTAATACTTTGTCAAAAGATATGAACAAAAAAATATTAACCAAATCTTAGGTAAATTTTTTTTTATGGATATCCACATGGATCCTAATATTGTCACCTATGCTTGATTCTATATTTGCCCAAAACCAACATATTCTTCAATGAAAAGAAAATTCAAATTGTCATTGATTAGACTGATTTTCACCATTAATGTAGACTACTGATGTTGAGAGTTTAGATGAATGGCCATCAACATCATCTTTGAGTGGGGTTAAGCTTTAGCCACTAGCCACTGATCGATTCCAATTTCTTTTTATCCCCTTACTTCCATAATTATTGTGTCATTCAAGCAAGACCTAGATATGGAGTTAAAGTTTGTGACTTTGACCCATATGTTCAGATGCATCAAATCATCTGTAACTCATCTTAGGTAGTTAGAATTTAATTGTTTTGTTATAAAATCCAATGGTGATGTTGCAAAGAATTACAAGTTAGGGTTAATGCTAATTCAAAAGTAGCCTAATGTCTATTTGAACCACATACTAAATAACTTATTTAAAAAAGTTCTAATGCCTTTTGTAATAAATAAATCTAATTGAATCAGATGAGACCTGTCAAACAGGTTCCGATGTTCCATATTACTTACTTTATATAAAAAAATATAGTATATGAACTAGTAAAAAGGACTATAAGTAGCTGAACTTCAATTGCAATAATCTTACTAATATCCTCATAACAAACGAAACTGGTCACATTACTTAGGCCATGTAACTACGGCTAGTATGCTGTGTCATCTGTATCCTAATTTTGTGTCACAATACTATCAAATTAGCTTATCTCAATTAAACGTAAATAATATTTTTATATGAGGATAAAGTAACTTGTTTCGTCCATTCTTTTAGAAATGAGACAAAAAGATTGACTTTTGTATTTGCACGTGTCCTTAACTTGAATAAAGGAGAGCTATCATCATAGTCTAGAAAAATCATTATATATAATAATATAAAAAATAGTTTCTTTCGGCCTTGGCATGTGAGGGTAGGATAAGGGCTTTCAATATTGTAGACTCGTTGAGAGTTCCGAGGGCTTTGCCTCAACCTTAGGCCCGGCCTAGCCCTTTGATAGCCCTATTTACATTGAGTTGCTTTCCTATTGTATGGGTTTGCTGTATGGATCTTTCATCGAGATGATATCTCTTTCCAGTTACTCATATAAAAGGAAAAAAAAAAAAGAGAAGATTGTAGCCCTATTATCAAATTAGCTTCATGCTAAGCTCAGGCTCTAGTAGAAAAACATATAATTAGTTAATTTTAAATGAGAGGCCTTTCAGGTGCTTCGTAGAAGGGATGAAAATTATCTAAAATCATTTTTAGTTTTTTTTAGATCATGAGAATGTTTTAGTAAGCTCGTCACATAGTTAGACAATGTTTAATTTTTTTTTTGACCTAACTTGATAGATTTATATTTATTAAAATTGAATTGAAAACCTTTCTACTATAATATATAATAATGGGTTGATGTGTGATCTGGTAAGAGTCAAAATTGAAAGCTAGTTGTCTAGACTAAATTGAAAATCATTCGCAATAATATATATAACAATTGGTAATTTCTTATATAGCAAAAGAAATTTGATAATTTCTTAGCTTTCAGTACACCTTTCAAACTAATAAGCTATTAGTAAGTGCCCAATTATCTCAATATTTCATCTCCGATTTTAACTTAGATAGAACCGAATTTACAGTTTGGGAGAAATTCAATTGCATATTTGGAACCAAGAAGTAGGGTTTGAAAGTTTTTCAATTCGGATTCAAATTCTTGATATGTTTCTAGCCAATGATTTGGACCAGAAACTAACTACAATTATTATATATAAAAGGGTTAGGGTTTGACTTTGAAATTGATGCTCGGTTTCTCAATTGATTGATAAATTGGAACTGCAATTTTGGTTTTAATTTTGATTTGATTTTAACTTAGAGAGAGGTTTTAGAGATCTACTCACACTCCTTAACAAACCAAACTCCTAATATTTTATCGTCAAACTCTAAGCCCTAATGCTTAAATCTCTATTGATTCTCTCCAAGACATAGCTTTTTAGGATTTTAATTTTCTTAGGGATTTTAATTTTCTTTCTTTTTTATTCTAATTGATTGCTCGATTTTCAACGGATCTTGTTCTTTCAATCTTGAGAGAGTCCAATCTCTTTTTTGGATTCTGGGGATAGAAAGATCAGAGGCTGCAATTAGATTTGAGTTTTGAAAAAGATCCTTGTAGGATATGGGAGCATTAGAGGATCAAGACTCTCCAAATCTTCTGAAAATAACTCTTCCAATTTCATGCCATCTCAAGACGCAATTGGATCTTGGGATGCACACGTTGGATTGTTTTGTCAATTAATCCGAGGGGATATATTTGAAAAGAAAATGAAGCTCTCGTAATTATAAGAGTCTTTGTAGTGGGCCTACCTAATAAGAATCTCAATCGCTCGAAATAGAACACTTGAGGCATTGAACATGTTGTGCAGCCCAAAGAGAGATTAACCTCATTGGAACCAAATTAGTATCTGATAGATCTTTATAGAGTTTTTTTTTTTTTTTTTTTTTTTTTTTTTTTTTTTTTATTTTCTAACTTTTTTTCTTTTGGTTTATGTTGAATACTTTTTTTCTAACTTTTTTTCTTTTGTATTTGAGTCATCTTTTGTAATTATTTTTGTTTTCCCCTTTTTATCTTCTATTAAATGTCTCTACCTTTTTACCATAATTGATGTATTATTGTTAGTTTTTTTTTTTTCCTTTTACAATCTAAAGTGGGCTTGTTTGTTTGTTTTTTTTTTTTTTTTTTTATATTTTAAAATTCTTTTATTGTTGAGTATGTATTGAGAAGCAGATGTTGTGAATGAAGCAAAGTTCTCTATGTTGCAATTGGCATGATTGTTTTTTCATGTGAGTTTCATAGTTGCATGTGAGATTTTATCAATTATAAATGATTATCTTTTTTATTTCTATAAATTTTTAAAAATTGCATTCCTATTAGATTTGATGAGTTTTGGAACGGTAGTAGATTCGCAAAAAATAGTGTTAAACCCAAGATGAGTCTCGCAAGAACTACAAGTGTGACCTGAAGGTGAAGATATTCGAGGTATGCAAATCTACATGTTTTAAAAAATAAATGTGAGTTTATTTATTTATTTATTTATTTAATTTTATTTGGTAGCAAGACTTTTTGTTTCTTTTGGCCTTATTATTCAATGGTGGTAGTAGATTTGCAAAAAAATGTTGTCAAGCTCGAGTTAAGTCTTGCAGTAATTATAAGTGTAAATTGACAGTGAAGATACTGGAGGTATGCAGATTTGCATGTTTTAGGACAAATAAAGGTGACTTTATTTATTTCTTTTTTTAAAATTTTCTTTGGCAGTAAGATTTTTTTTTTCTTTTAGTCTTTTATTTGATGCTTTGAATCCTATATAAGATGTTATGTTATGTATATGAGATTTGGCTCCTAATTGTAGGAATAAATAGGCCATCTCATCGCTATAAATTTTTAGATTACTACTAATAAATTTATTATTGTTATTTTTGGTCCCAGGCTCAGTATGAGTCTCTTTCTCTACCTTCCTCCCTGAGCAGCTGACTTTTTTTTATGGTATATTTTTGTTGTTCCTATTGTTCCTCAAAAAATATAAAAGAAAATGATCTTTTTTTATAGACCCCCCTAAGGTTTGTAGGATTTGTAAATAGGCCCCCTAAGGTTTTACTATTTGTAAATAGGCCCCTATCTTTTTTTTTTATTTTTTAAATACCTTTCATGTCTCCAAAATCAATATTTCTAACAAGAATGGACATCCACCATGAGATTTGTGTTGGATTTTTATATAAATGACAGCTTTGCCCTTGCATCTATTAAACAAAAATGAGTATACTTTTATCTACCATGATTTTATCTCAAGTCCCAATGATTTCTCTCAATAATGACCCTCTTATGCACATGACCCTGGGGTAGACCCGGGTACAAGGGCCTGGGGACTTTAGCCCATACCTATATTTGAGAAAAGTTTGAGATTCGCCCTCCCCCTGCACATTCTAAAAATTTATATTTTTTTTTAACATTTGCCCCTCCCCCCAATATTTCTTGTACATAAAGCCAAACACCACTCTCCTCACAAATCCTAAAATTTAATATTTTTTTTTCTACATTTGGCTATTCCCCCAATATTTCTTTTACACCCCTTACACATGAAACATAATCATGTATTTTGAAACTTTTATCAATCCAAAGTTGGGCCATTTATGGATTGAAAAATTATAATTAGTTTTAAGTACATGTGTTATTGTCGTCATGATCAATGTGGATTGAATGAAATGAGCCCCAAATTTATAAAAATAAATAAATTTATATAGTGTTATTATCTCCCACTAAGTACAATTGTTAATGTTATATGCTTTATAAAAAAAAATTGAGTCCAAACTTTTCAAATTATGCATATAAGGATAAAAGAGATGGGCAAAAGTGTCATTTCACTCTAAAAACCTATGGTGGTTGGAAAGACTATTAAATTTTTTTTTTTTTTTTGGGAGTGGGGGCATGTAAGGTATTTAAATGAAAATGTAGGGGCCTATTTGCAAATAATAAAACCTCAGTGGCCTATTTACAAATCCTACAAACCTTAGAGGGGTTTATACAAAAAGCTCAAAGAAAATTTTCATCTTTTTTTAAGATACCTAAATTGAGAAGAGGCTATATCAAAGATGATAACTGAAAATGCAAATGAGGTTACAAGTAAGATATTCAGTTTTTCAATTATAAGATATGCATTTTATCAATATGAAAACTATTAATTGAAACAATTTTTGTTAGATTTGATTATAACTCCCAAAGTGATTCATTTACAGGCGTTGATAGTGAGAATAAAAAGGACAGCTCTTCAAATTGGAGTACTTTTATACTATTCGATTTTTTCTTAATCTAAAAAAATAAAAAAATAGAAATTGGAAATACATTAAAATGGGTTTCCAAAATGGATAAGATAATAGCAACTAAAAAACGGACAGGAACAATGAGGATGAATATTAAAAAAAAACTATGTTGTTATCCAAAAGTAAAAATTAAGAAAAATATGGATTATGTGTTGGATTTTATCCTGGGATCTGCTCATATTGGATTAAGATTTTGCAACATCCCATGAAATGGAAGGGCCTCAAATTTCAGTGACTTAGTTATTTAGTAGGTGGACTCTAATGTGAACTTCTGATCGCTTGTTAGTGCCTTTAAATTCAAGGGGTCATCATGTTATTAAGTTTACTTCTCTTTTACATATATATTTTGATACATAGGAAAATTTTTAATAATCGTAGATAATAATTTTTAGATTTATATTTTTAATAATATTTCAAGAAATTCTTAAATTTCGTTTTTAGTTTTGGAATTGATTGCTTGATTTTACATGGAGTTATGAGGTTGGATTCAGGTTTAAACCAACCCCAAAAAATTATATTGTATTAGGTGGGAGTCAAACACATAAAGTTTAAAATAATTTGTAACACCTTTTACCAATTGTTTATTCTATTTCATATGATAAAAATTATAAAAAAACACAAGTATGACAGATGGGTCGATTTTATCAGATTTAATGGGTTTAGTCTTCTTCTTCTCTTTTTTGAGGGTGGGCCTGCAATTGTTTGACACTAAGTGATAAAAACTATCAAAGCCTCCAGAATGCAAGGAAGCAAAAAGAAAAGGATTCGAAAAACTATTATGAGTTTGCTATTTGGGTTTCGGCTTAGCACAACTATTATGATAGGCATTGAGTTTACCATTTTTTTTAATTCCATCGATCGAAGTATACACTAATGTTCATAAAAGTTGAATTGTAGTTTTTTTTTTTCTAAAATTTTACATTTCTAAATATTATCCTCAACTTAAAATAACAAGATTATAATTTTTTTTTATCATAAACAATAAGACTCGTATCTTAATCGTATGATAAAAATAAGAGGAATTTAAGGGTAAAAGCCCCATAGGACCTCATACCATTGATGAGGTCCCATAATCACCGTATAGACGCGAGGGGTCTTCTTGGTGCATTTCTGTCTTCTTCTTTTTTTGTCATTTAGCGATATGGTTGGTATCGAGCAATAGAATGGTCGATATTGACCATATTGTGGGAAAAAAAAACAAACAAATCTACAAGTCCACCTACAGATCCTCCGCCCCTCGCCTCTTCTCACTCCCCTTAGGTCGTGTTAGACAAACTGAATTCCTAGTTTTCATTTTTCTCCCTTTCTCTCCTCTACAAGTTTGGATTCATTGAATCTCTCCCCCTCTCTCTCCTTTTCTTCTCCCCTCCCTCCCTTTCTCTGCATGGCATTTCATCAAACATGTCGTCTTTGACATTCTCCTTCCCTCGCTGTGTATGCACAGACGAAGAAACCCAAATCCTCTGAACCTTTAACAACATCCTCCAATGCTGGAAACTAAGCGACTTCCTCATCTTCATCGCCTACTTCTCCATTCCTCTCGAGCGTTTCTACTTCGTCTCCTACTCCTCCATATTCCCCTTTCGATGGATCTTCCTCCAATTTGGCGCTTTCATTGTCCTCTGCGGCCTCACTCACTTTCTTAACGTCTTCACCTACGCACTTCACTCCTTCCATCTCATGCTCTCTCTCACAATCCTGGCCGCATCCACTGCTTTGGAACAATACTAGCAACCAAGAGAGAAAAACCCAGTTTCTATTTGGGTTCTGCAAATCGAGAGTGTTAGAATTTGGTTCGGGCGGCACCCTTAACCCCGGGGCATAGCGTGTCAACCACGGGCGTCAAACGATAAGTCTTCGTTAGCCCGCATAAAAATTATCCAAGTCCTGACCCCGGGCTTATAAGTCAAAACCCGTATTAACTTAGAATTAGGCTTTTTAAAACCCATGTGGCCCCGAAAACCGTAAGAACTCCAAAGTTAAGTGTGCTCATTTTAGATATTTATAAATATTTTTTATTGTATGAATCGTGTTGCCCATTCTAAGTGTAGGCATGTTTTGCTAGTACCATGCAGAAAACGTACATGGTTTAAAATATACAAAGCTATGATTATATTGTTCCTATGAGAGTCTTAAATGCTTAAATGAAATTGCTAGGCCCCACAAGGAACAGAGAAATATCTATTTTTGAGGATGTGAGTATACTTACTGTTAGAAACGTGTAGAAAACAGAATCTCTAGATATTGCATACAGACCACTGCAAAAATAACTTTGAACTAATATGATTAAATCATACCTGCGAGATCTCTCTGATTTAATTTCAGTCTTACAACAACCCGAAAACCTTAAGATTTTCTACTGTATTCCCATATGCTCGAACTCGCACCAGGGAGTGAGCATCTTCTGAGAATTCTCCTTTTCTCTCCAAAACCGAGATTTCTCTCTTACTATTCTTTTTTTTTTTTTTTAACCTAGATAGCAGTAGCACATATTTATAGGCTACAATAGGGACCTTAAAAAGGAAATAAGGATAGACTCCTTATGGAAACAGGAAACCCTATCTCGACCCAAATTAGAATCCTAGTTCCATAAATTATAATCCAGTCCACTAAAGAATTATAATTGCAATCCTGTCCTTATTCTCAAAATAATATTTCGACCTTCTTGTTATTAAATGCTTATCAATCTCCCCACGTTAAGATTTCAGATATCCATCGATTAAATAATTACTGACAATTATATTTAATCGACATCTTTATAATTCTTTGAGACCTTACACTTAACTTATTTGATATGTCGGATACAAAGTCCACCTGTAGGGTTTTACATAATCAAAACTTAAAAGCTTCATTAAGGGGATATCACAATCCCTATTACGGGACGTGGATTCCGTCAATAAACTAATATCCACCATACACGTAGTGTAGTCTTCCAATTCACTGAGATTATTGACCCATAAAAGATCTCACTCTTTCGTAAATCAAAATACCAAATACTAAATGTATGTGTCTATTATTTATGTCAGGATTAAGAGTACAAGTACTCATAATAACCATTTGGGTGTTCATCAACTTATATAGTTAGTATAAAGACAATAAATCCAAAAAACACGGTCTTCTTCAATACACACATAGCGTACTAACATAATGGGTTGAAACTATACCGTTTCCCGCAGCCAACACAAGCCTGCTGAAACGTCATGCTACAATCGTATCGATGGTATGTCCAAATCCATCTAGATTGTGAACAACATCTTATATTCTATAAGAATTGACAAATAAGTTTTCCGTGTATAAGTAAAACTCTACACACCAACCTGTCTACTTTATAGAATAAAAGACACTCACATGCATAATAATGCAACCATTTACCCATACAAAATCTCAGTTAGATGAGAAGACAAAATATACTAAAAAATGAATCAGTCAAAGACAAATCCATAAAGTATGTTTTTAGTATAAATTTTCAACACTTACATGAGCCCCATTTATTAATTCATTTTAGGTTTGGATCTTGGTCATTGGCTAATAAGTTGATGCTGAATCTCGATACAACAAATAGAACTTATAGAACCCAAATTGGAGGTGGACCTATTCAAATTTCAAACATATCCAAATGTGGACACACCAATATGATTCATCTCCGAATACACAAATTTGAATCCTTATGTGAGGAACTCATAATATACAGATGCGATTTTATTAGATCGCATTTATTCTTCAATACTTCAAATCAACTGTGAAAAAATAGTTAAATGGATTCTTTGCGTTGGGTTTTTAATCTAAAAGTTGTTCTTGACAAGTAAACTTTACAGATTATTGGTGGGATATTACCACTTCAGATCATTACAGGGACCCAACATATTACCTCAATTTTTTAAAATCTCTCTTAAAAACTAGATATTTTTTCTATATCATTCTCTACCTTGACTCGAACTTGGACCCCGACCTGTCCCATATATAGTTCTAGTTTTGATTCCATATTCTCATTAACGATTCTAGAACCAAGAAATCGACTCTAAAACGGTTTCGGTTCCACCTTCTCATTAACGTTTCCAGTTCAGGGTCCACCATGGGCCCGGCCCGAAATTGACCTGTTTACATCCCTGGTTTTGTATAGATCACATTTGTGCATGTGGAAAGTTGAAAAAAGTTTTCTGCACTACAAGTAATTTCATGTTTAGTGCACCCAATTTTTCACAAGGAATAGTGGAAAAATAAAAAGGAGTTCGTGCATTAGACGAGGAAGAGGAAGCATAACCCATTTTTGATCTAAGAAGGTAGGAATTCCGGATCCCCTCTAGTGCACAAATGCAAATGAGAAAAATACGGGACTCCCACTGTTTACATGGCAAAAGGACATTACAAAAATGCTTCCTAAATTTTCTGCGATTCTTTAAAAAACCTCTCCTATGTGGAATGTTTCGAAAAATTATCATTATTTTTTTTACAAAACCAGATTTCCATGGGTGCACAAATTTGCCCCATACAGTTCAAAATTAATTGGGGGCATCAAAGTAAAATTGAAGGAGTCAAAAGTAAAATTGAGCTGGTCAAATTTTAATGGAGATAGACTCATATATCAATTTTTTTTTTCTGCTATTAGAGGGTTCCTAACCCTTTGCGCTGGATTAATCCCTCTGAACCCAAAGGGAAGCGGATAAATTCCCCTATAGCCTCAGTGTGATAGTGCAGTTTCGAATCTACAACTTCCGGATGCAAATTGTGGACCTAGAATAACTGAAAAAACACACTCATATATCATTGCCCTAACTCACTCCACCCGCTGATCGATGGTAGGGCATCTTCCTTCACAAACGAAAGAGCAGGGATTAAACTTTAGCTCGTTGCTTTTTGTTGGTATGAGATTTGGATAGTGCGTGAGTACAGTTGAATAGTGTGCGCGCGTTCGTGAACTGAGTAGTCCACCAGAGGAAAAAAAAAAAAAAAATCTCCTGCCTATAGCTACAGGCTACAAGCGACATATACTGGTACAAGATCTGCAACTCAGGTGGAAAGTTGACACACAATCAGGGATAACAATGAAAAAAGGTTAGTGCACTGTGCAGGTCAAGGCAAATTTGTGCCCACACTGACTCCCACATTGTCCAATATCCAATCAACTTTATGCTACAAAGTTGAAATATGTAAACTCATTCCCAACCCAACAACAGCAAATCCACCAACCAATTCCTTTTCCCATAGGCCCGGGTCAAGTCTTTAACTCACCCTAACTCAGGCCCTCTCCATTCGCTCAAAAGAGAAGAAAAAGTCCAAAAAAAATCAAGACAGAGTGTAGACAGGAAAGAGAAGGGTCCTCCCAAGTCAACGATACAAAGACCAAGTGGGGCCCACTTTCCCCACCACCACCACTGACCCCAAGCAGGGCACAGGACCACTTCCATGAACCAAAGTCATCCACCCTCCCCACCAAAAGCTGCCCGGTCAAAAAAGCCTCCCTATCCCAATGAGGGACCCCTTTCAACAACAGCCGTAAACGTGTCATCCCCTCATTCGTCCATCCCTGCAACGGCTACTTCGGATGCCTTCCATCACATCGGTGGGCCCACCCCAACGAAAGCAGCAGCCAAAGCAAACCAAAGTTCAAAAAAGAAAAGCAAAAAAAAAAGAAAAAAAGAAAAGAAAAAAGAAGAGGAGGTCATAAGTGGGTCCCACCTTCGTATCTGCTGCAGCTGACAGCAGTCCCTTTGCTTCTCTCTCTAGTGCGCACGTTATTAAAATGCGCCTCTCTCTCTCTCTCTCTCTCTCTCTCTCTCTCTTTCTTTTTTTTTTCTTTGTAACTTATTATATTATTTGTTGCATAGATTTTTGGTAAATAAGGGGGAGAATTTTCTCTCTCCTTGAGTCTTTTGGTCTGGAAATTCTCCTCTTTCACACCTGTTTGTCAATCTCCCCAGCCATGGCAGAATCTAGGGTTTGATAGCCCAAGCCCAAGGTCTGTTTTTTATTCTGTTTTTCTCCATAGCTGTAATCTTATTGTGATGTGCTCATCAATATCCTATCTGGGGTTCTCTTGTTTTAATCGAATTCTATTCATTTTCTCCAACTCAACTATCTGTAAGTCCCCCATCTTGTAAAATCACCAGATGGGGCCAACTTTGAGGAACAGAATGAAAACCCAGATGGGTTTTCATGGGTTCTTCATCTTCTTCATTTCTGTATGTGTTTCTGGAGATCTGTTTTGTGGGGAGTAGGTTTAGAGCCTTTTTTTTTTTTTTTTAAATGGTTTTCTGGGTGTTGAGTGTGAGGTTAGGGTTTTACTTTTCTGAACTGAAGGTCTGTTGTTTTCCATTTCTGTAATCTGTTTTGATAGTTTTAGTGAAAATCCTATGTGGGTTTCTCTTTGTGGTGGCCAATTCCATGGTTCCCATACAATACTGGTTATTCAACCATCTGTACTCTATATTCAGAACATCCTCATCGGTGTTATTTGGGTTTTCATTTTCTTCATTTCTTTGATGGGTTTTTGGAGATCTGTATTATTGGAGTAGATTTTCAGGGGTTTTGTTATGTTCTGGCTTCTGGGTTTTTAGTGGGTTTTGTCTTTGTTGGGGGCTCTTGTGCTTTCTGTTGTGGAAGTAAGTCATGGAGGAAGTGGAAGAGGCAAATAAAGGAGCTGTGGAGTGCTGCCATAGGGTACTGAACCTGTTATCTCAGTCCAAAGATGAGTTGCAGTATAGAAATCTGATGGTAGAAACAGGAGAAGCAGTGTATAAGTTTAAGAAAGTAGTTAGCCTTCTGAATACAAGCTTGGGTCATGGGAGAGCTAGGATAGTAAAGAAATTCCAATCCCCTTCCCCCCAAAAGATGTTCTTGGATACCCCAATGTCTAGAATAGACACTTCAGCTAAGTCTCTTCGGCTTCTCCAAAGAAATTTCATGGAGAATCCTACAGCAGAAATGGATTCAAGTGCTAGAAGTTCTATGCGGCTGTCACAAAATGCCTTCTTAGAAAACTCAACTCTGGAAATGGATTCTTCTGTTGGTAAAAATTCTCACCTCCAACATCCTACACAAACGCCAGCCAGCCACTTGCATTTCCTCCAACAGCAGCAAAGGTTTCATCTCCAACAGCAGATGAAATTTCAAGCAGATATGATGTTTAGGAGGAGCAACAGTGGTATAAATCTCAAATTTGATAGCTCTAGTTGCACACCTACTGTTTCATCCAATAGATCTTTCTTGTCATCTCTGAGTATGGATGGCAGTGTTAGTGTCCCTAGCTTAGATGGAAGCTCCTTCCATCTCATTGGAGCCTCGCAGTCATCTGATCGAAACCCTCTTCAGCCTCCCAAAAGGAGGTGTTCTGGTAGAGGCGAAGATGGAAGTGTGAAATGTGGGTCCAGTGGGAGATGCCACTGCTCAAAAAGGAGGTTAGCCTTGATCACTAAAATTGCATTGGTTTTGTTTTTGCTTGTTGCATTTTCTTTTTGCTTGGTTTTAAGTTTCGAACTGAATTGAAATTGTTGGTTTTGATGTTAAAGGAAACTGAGGGTTAAAAGATCAATCAGGGTGCCTGCGATTAGTAACAAGCTTGCTGATATCCCTCCTGATGAGTATTCATGGAGGAAGTATGGGCAGAAACCGATCAAGGGTTCTCCGCACCCAAGGTATAATCCATACTCTGTTTGAAAATATATCTGTTTTCCAGATCGTTGTTGATATAAATGGGCTTTGTGATCTATTTACTTGACGTACATTTTTTTTCTTATTTTTGTTATTACCACCATGATCAACACCAAACCTGCTCCGCATGTGTTGATTGTATTTCTGTCTTGAGGTCTGCATTTGTGTTTGATTTGCTTTGGTCTCAACTTCTAATACTTTTTTTTGTGTGTGTGTGTGAATATTCTCAACTTCTCTTACCTACTTACGTTTTGGGACGTGCTGAGGATTTTCTTTCAAACTTCCCTATTTCATATAGTTAGTGCATTGCACTTCCTAATTGGTGACTTTGGCTTCCAATATTTTGTTGTTGGCTTAAATATCCCAAGATGTTGAGGAAATTCATCTGGCCTCGAAGGAAATCAATTATTTGAACAACATTCCAAAAAAAAAAAAAAAAAAAAAATCAATTACGAGAGTAAAGATACTTTCTTTTGATTTTGGTAACATTTGAAGTGTTTGAATTATTAATTAACTGTAAGATGTTTCCCATATTTATCCTCTCAAACAGTTGCATTATGTGATGGTTGCGGATCTGCTGTATTGTATGGAGTTTATGATTACTGAGTTGACCTCCAATTTTAAGGTTAAGAAATGCCATGGTTATTCAGTAAATTTCAATCGAAGTAGTCATCTCTAGACAGATCATAAATATCAATGATGTTTTCCTTTATTAGAACATATGGAAAAAAAATGACTTGACATGTCCATACCAGTCCATTGTGGGCCTATTTGGCAACATGGAATAAGAACCACCACCCTGACTGATGCCAATGATAGGGAGCCAAACTTGGAAAGGTGAACTCAATCTCTTCCATCGGAGGCTATTGTTAGGCATTTTTGGTGTGGTTTTTTACTTTGAGCCCAAGCATGGCAAAACAAGATGTCTGTGGTGGGGCCCAAACATCATAGTTTTGCAACTCAGTTTTGGCCAATGACTTGGCGACCAGGGAGCCTTTGGTGTCTCAGCCAAGTCACACGAAAACTTAGCCAATACACATAGAAGCCAGCCGATTCCACTCGATTCATTAGGTGCCGAGTCTGATGAGTGTTGACTCTGCCAAGTCAGACCAATACTCAGCTGATACACATAGAACTCAGCTGATTCCAATTGATTTGTTAGGTGCTGAGTCTGATGACTTGGCCAAGTTGGCTTGGACTTAGCCTAGTTTTAAAGCCATACCAAACGCCGTTGTTGCTTTGACCATATGGAGGGCTTCAATCCCGTCAAACCACAGAGCCCTCGTGTTTTAGGGAAAAATCCTGAAAACAAGTTTGTATTGTGATTTGTGAGTCCTCAGGGTCTGTGACACTGTTTTTGACTGTACAGATAATTTCAGCATTTGTTGTAGTTTTTGGATCGAAGCTTGATTTTTGTTAAACAGCAATACAAACAATGAACATCAAACAACAGAAGCAAGAACCTAAACTACTAAACTAACACAAAATAATGCACAATTCAACCCACATCAGAACTATTAGAAACCCTACCAACAGAACTAGATAATCCCCACCAATTCCATGGCTACATCTGTACTGGGTGTCTGGGATTTCGGAAAAAAATCTGTGACAAAATATCATCATTTGCCTGCAGAGGATAGCCCTACTTTGATTACACTGATCTCATTTCTTCTTGAAAGAAGGCTGCCATCCTTCTTCAGGAACCACTACTCTTGGTTGCTGGGTTTTAATTTTCCCCAAGGTTATCCAGTTTGTTGTCCTCCCTAGCATTCCATGTTGAAATCATTCTGAGGAGCTGCATGCCTGGTTCACTGTGCTCTCTGCTTCCAAACTCCTTAAAAAGTTGGGGCCTTAGAAATTTGGTGCGATTTCTCCTTCTGGACCCGCAAGTGACAACACATTTTAAAACCATGAGTTGAGGAAATAAATTCTACTGATTCAGGGATGGTACAGTTGATTTGGGCTGACTAAGCTGCTACAACATACCCTTTGTTATCCTGGATTATCCTCCCGTCCCTTCCCACCACCTCTTCCTTCCAATCCCACACTGTGATCCCCTTGCGAGAAATATTCATTAAACACCAGCCTATACTGGTCCTCTTCTGGATCTAGTTTCTATACAAATGTAAATAAATAATCATCTATTCTGCCAGGTTGTTCAAAGTTCAAACTGTTTGTGATCTGGAATTCTTCCAATTGTTTCCTATGCTATTAAAATTGAGTTTGATAGTTTGTCAATTTAAATGGATAATGTTGGTGCTTTTGAACTTAAAAAAATCTTGCTTTATATCTGTGGGTTCATATATTTGTATAAATAGTAGCTTTTCTTACTTGGAGTCCTATTCTAAGGAATGTAATTTTGATATTATGCAGGGGATACTACAAATGCAGCAGCATGAGAGGCTGTCCAGCAAGGAAGCATGTTGAGAGGTGCTTGGAGGATCCTTCAATGCTCGTTGTCACTTATGAAGGCGAGCACAATCATTCTCGGTTAATGTCCCAGCCTGCCCATGCATAGACTTAGCATATGAAGATTGGAAATGGTTCAATGGCTGCTGCTTTCATAAGCAACTGGTTTGTGATCATTTGCATAGCTCCTGTACATAATACATATGGTTGGAGCTTGAGAATGCAGTGGATGGAGTGGTTGCTGGCAATAGACGGCTTACTGGGTCTTGTAGCTTTCTTGGTGGGAGATGTGATTGCTCGACAATCACATAGAAGCTCTATGAAAGAAAGGTCATGAAGTGTAAGAACTAAGAACTCTTTCGCGGCATCATTGTTATTGTTCTTTAAGAACTTTCTGTTTTTGTTTTTTTTTTGTTTTTTTTTTTTTTTTTTTTTTTTTGAATTTAATAGCTTAGCGTAGCCTTGAGATAGAAATGCTTCTGCATCTTGGGTTCAATGTTCATTTTGGATAGTCTTCACCTTATAGTATAACTGTAGATAACTTGAGACTGTTTTAAGTTATAAAAATGGCATAGAAAATAGAAGAGGTTTAATTGAATGTACAATTCCTTAGCCTGCCAGACTTCTGGACTCGTTTCAAGCATTTTATCATAGTTCTTTGGGAAATTTTTCAATTTTTGAGATTAGTTTGCTCCTTTTATTATTAATAAAAAGAAAAATATTTGAGTTTGAACTTCTCAGGTGATGGCTGGAAATTTAGAAAGATTTAATCGATCCTATCATATCATAATGATTAACACAAGGTGGGGTCCACTCATGGCTGTAGGATTTTTTTGGTCAGTCATAGAAGAAGGTACACCAGGGGGCATAAAAAACCAAACCATTTTCCATTTAATAATCTGTGCTCAAATCCCAGTTGCCTATGATGCTTGTATGTTTGTGCTGACGGTGAGGCCTTTGCAGCAGGCGCCAGCGCTCACCTGTGCCCCTCATGTAAACATGTCCATCTCTTCTTTATTTTTAACCTTGCTGAGATACTCAGATAAGTCACTTGAGTTGCAACGGAGTCTGAAATGATGTTTTCAGGGCCATTTGCCATAAAAATATCCCCCATTTGGTGGGAAATAATTGCAACCACGCTTCACCTTAAAAAAATTATTCACGAGGTCCCTTTTGGACCCTTTTAACTTGTTTGCCTTGCACTTAGTTTACCTTTAAATCTAATTACGTGTAACTCCATACTTGTAGTTGGTGATACAAAGAACAAAATCACTGCCACTCACAGGTCCATCCAACTGCATGAACCTTCATCTAAGTGTAAACTGAGCATACAGAGTTTATGACAGGCTCCAAGGAAAGCATGTTGTGTTTGAAAAATGTCATTTTCCATGCTTGTGCAAGGAGGGGTGCACTGGACAAATGAACAGAGGTACATTCAGTTCTAAAGAGAGATCTTCTAAGGAAATATTGTGCAGCCAAATGAGCCTTGAGGAGTGCAATGAACTATTTATCTCGGTCTCACCCTTGGTGAAACAAAGCTGTCAGATTGACCTTGAGTGTACATATTGGTCAAGATTCAAGACAGTTCAACCAAGCATATCATGTGACATTATCTTTTCATTGCTGGCTTGGAAATCCATGGTAGGGACTGCATTGTAGAAAATTATATAGTTCATCTATTTTGGGTCAGTTTTATAAGTTATAGTTCTCCAGTCAACCTGATTTGCAGCCTCTTCTTTTTTTTTTTTTCAGTATGCCGTGCAATCTATTCTCTCTTTTCTTCCTATATTTAAGGTCTTTACTGGCTTCTCTTTCCCTTGCCCTTGAAATTATAATTCTCCAAAAATGTTACAGATACTATTTTGGTCTTCTATATTTGTCCTTATTGTTTCAAACAACATTCTTTTATTTTCTCCCGTGAGTTCTCTCTGTTTTTGTTCTTTTAACTTTATCATTTGTTGCAACTCCACTAATATCTGGAAGCGTGCGCTCCTCACTATTATCAACTTTTGCTTTGTTGTTTATTCCTTTTGAATTAGAATTGAACAAGTTGGATAGAAATAGTAATGGATGTCTCCAATGGAATATATGTTTTCTGTTGGTCCAGCTCATTGATGAGAGCATGGTCTTTGACGGGATTGGCTTTCTATTATGGTTTTAGTATTCCTGTGGTGTTTTCATATGAAATGATCTTATGTTGATGACCACATGGGGCTTTTGGCCTTGTTATCTGTGGATGACTTGTGTGAAGTCCACCTTTGTTCAACCATGCCATTCATGCCCGCACCTGTCCATGTACAGGTACTGATTCAAATATCACTCTGTATCACTTTAAATTCTTGAAAAGTGAGGTTTACTGTCAGTTTAAACTCTGTTTTTTCATGCATTAATAATCTGACGATGCACATCTAAGGTTGGGCATGTGATATGATATGAATGGATTGGAACTAAAGCAGCTCAGGAGACTGTTGGGGAAAATGACACTACTGAGTGATCATGTTGACTCCCCCAAGTCAAGTTTTCCTGAGTTGGGCGAATTTGGGTCTTGAGTCCTGAGTTCTCCGGCCTTGCTTTTAATTCTTTCATTTGAGATAAACTTAGCTGCTGCTGCTGCTGCTGCTCCTGCTCCTAATTTCTGACATCCAGGGGTGGATCTTGCATCCATTTGTTGCTCGCCAGAAGCTCTACAAACCAAGGATTGGAAGAGCCATTGTAGCCATCTAATTGGTCCAAATTCTGCATTTTAAACAGTTGGACTTTGTTCTCATTTGATTAGATTCTTTTAGCCATTATTTTGTGAGAGACCATTGAATGAGTGCAACAATGACTAAACACAGTTCATGTAGATATTGAGCCGTGGTGTGGTGACTGTTCAAGGGCTTGAGTCCATCAGCTGGGCCTGGACATAAGGGGACATGTTACAATATCATTGTGCATAGGGTGGTGCTTGATAACCTAATTGCATGAAGCACTGATATTGTTACAAGTAAAGATAAAAATGGTACAAGTATAAAAATTCCTATAATTCAGTCATCTCAATTGGCGGTTCAAGTTGAGTCAATCTTTTACCAAAGAAACTCTGTTACCAAAATAAAAAATAAAGTTTAGTCAATCGGCAACTTGGATACTTGAGTTTTAAACCCTGCTTGAGATCGAGTAATAGATATCATAAGCTAGTCTTAGGCATGAAATAGACCATATATAAGAATGAGTGGAAGCCAGATCTCCAATCTAAATGCAATAAGGATAAAGATGAACTTTATAAACATCTGCCTTTTCTCTTGTTGAATTATCCAAATGCCACAAAAAATTCAAGAGAGGAACAGATTTAATGAATGTATCACTACAATATTCAGGCCTCATGTATATGCCAGTGATGAGGCCTGAGGATCCTGAGGATCGGTCTGGGCCTAAATCTATGGTTCAGACTCCATATACTAAATGTGACACGCTTGGCTTCAGTCTTCTACAGATTTTCTAATGAGATCAGCAGAGGTGGTATCCAAATCCGGGGCCCGATTGAGAATGTGGTGGGTTTGAGGTTGGGTCAGAATTAGGCATGCAGGCTGGGCCTTAGCCTGATTCTGGGCTGGAAGATAAATAGGTGAAAACCATACTGATCTGATGTTACCCCCATAAAAGATTGGGGAGTGCTCTGCTCCAATTTCTACAATTTTGGAAGACATTGACACCACTTATTGGTTGTTCATGAATGAGTAGTTAATCACAAAATACAACAATAGCTAATAATCAATTGAGAACGGCTGTTAGTTCACGCATCAGAATGTTCCAATACATTTTTGGGGCATTCCCTATCCATGGTAAGAGCACATTTGAACATTAGAATTGTTCTGAACTCTTCAACCATTGTCCTCAACACCTCTTTAGACTCTAGTCCTTCACATACCCATGTGCTTCTTAAGATGGTGGCCATGGGTCTTGAAAATAATAGCCCTATGAGGCAAGCTGCTAGTTAGCTCATGCACATGAAGAGAAGGAAACACTAAAACCAACCTAAATTATTGGTTAGAAAAAATTTCTGTCATTTGGGATGACTTACACATTCAAACGGCTATGCTCTTGATGATTGAGGGCCATTAAAGGTGCATATATATTTTTTCAATTTAAACCATGATACTTTCAAGATAATACCAGGCAATTACATACCACTCAAACAAAAAAAAAAAAAAGTTTAAAAGAAGGGGACGTTTGCCATTTCCTACTGTAATGAACCAATAGTTTAAATTATTTACTAATGGCAGTCCCATCTAATCATCTAATTCATCTTCGGAGTATGAAGAGAATGGAGACTTCTATGTTTCTACACACATCAAATATGCAAATTGATATTATGTATCTGCCTCTGCTTCCATTCAATAGATATTCAAGCATCCACTATGGCATTCAGAAGGAAAATCATATCAAGTTGCAGAAACTAATGTGAATATCGACACTTTCTTATTAATTTAATCTTGAAGTATTATGAAAAACGAATAGTAAAGCCATCTAAGTTTGACATCATGACCATCCTAAAGAAAAATGTAGAAGACAAGTCTTTTAATTAACACTCCAATGGAAGAAGATAAATGAAATAATTCAAAAGTTATGGCAGGTTGAAGTCAACATTTAACCTTTCAGCTTGACTTCTTTCGATCTTTTTATTCCAGAATGCTTCTGCGACTTGTTCTACATCACTGAGCTCCATACATCCATGTATGTGACTCATGCACTGCTCATCATCCATACCTACACATATGTACACATTCAAGTTCAATTACATTGTATGGAGCCCATAAAAACAATAGTACCAACAGATCAACAATGCCTTAAAGCAAGTCGCGGGATTGTTCGGGGTATGATTGAATGAATGTTCATCATATGTCGTCATCATTGTCGTCGTCATCTTAGCCTTGCTACAGTTATGTTGGGGCGGGCTAAAAGAATCTTGTTTCTACATTCCGATCTATCCCAGTCCAAATCCTTGGATAAATTGTTCATCACATGTGTGGAATCAAGAGCCCAACAAAAAAGGGGTTTTTAGTACCTCTTAAACTTGATTTTCATGGGCGATTGACAAACTATATAAAAATGTCAACACGGCCCTTTGATCGCTAGGACGGAGCTACATAGTGTTGAGAGGAGTCAATTTCCCCCTCTAAACTTGTTCCTTCCCTTTAAATCTGGAGACATTAAGATATGGATAGGTATATTTTGATCATGTCCTTTTGCCCCTCCTCCTTGATCTCATGTTTGCCCCTTGACAAACTTTTTTCCCTCCTAGTAAAGAATGGGACGTTTAGAACACATAAGGGGATTTTGGTATTTTACGCATGAAAAAATAACTCATCAAATCACCAATAAAGTATGGATCATGCTGTGATTTTACTCCCTTTATTCTTTCTTTTTCTTGCCCATTATTGAGCTTAGAGTCCTAATCCTTTTAAAGTTTGAAATTCATAGTCACCATAGCTCGTTTAATTTATTATCAAAATTTGAATTTTTAATATTTTACTTCAAAACTTGGATTAAATTAAATCTAACTTAATTCCTAAGTAAGAGATTTCAGGTTGCTATAAATAAAGCTGTTTAAAAGTTTTTTTTATACTAATTACATGCCAAAGGTTCCATCAAGATTAATGGTTTTATTAAAGATTTAGAAAAGATTTGGTTCTAAACAATGGCTCACAGATCAAGATTTTTTATAAACATCAACACCATATTACGATCTAGATAATTATTTAATTTAATTTTAATTAAAATCATCTGCTCATGAGTAAAAATGCTAAAATTATGCAATTTACAAATCTTCTCTAGTCTTTCGTACACATTAATATCATTTTGGATATAAAGAGCAATCTAAATTTATTCTTTATAAATATTTTTGGAGTATAATGTAATAACTAGTCCACAGCTTTTGTACCCATTAAAATGTAATAATTTCTAATTCTTCCTTCACATACCAAAACCCCCCCCCCCCCCCCTCCCCCCCCCCCCCCATCCTGCCTCCATCAATGTTTGATAACAATTCTTTATGGCTTACCCCTCGCCTGTGATATAGAGGTCTATGATATCATGGGTTTGCTTTCTTAGCAACCCCAAAATTAGGAGTCACAAAACTTTCAAAGCAGAGGAGAAAGTTCCTTAGGTTTTTTTTTTTTGCTTTACTTTTCATTTTAAATAAACCCAGAGTTAGAGAGAGACAAAGAAAGCGTAATAGAACAGCAAAGAGATAGAAACTAAAACGATATTCCTACAACTATCTTGAACTCAGTAATTTAAATCCCTTATTAGGTGTGTTATGATTTTAAGATTCTTGAGTTTTCCCTTATTTCTTGTTCTCATTTCTATTTTCTCTCCAGTCCTATTTTACACCAAGTTTGCATGTACCATCTTGAGAATGAAGAAGAAATATCGAGGAATGCACTAAATGAGTCTAATTATGGTTGGGTTTTCGATTTCTAGATTGTTGCTCTTTTAGCATGAGAGATGAAGAGGGAAATGGAGGAGGGTGGTAGCAGATATGGGTTCTATCGCTTATAATTACTTGATGGCTCTCAACTCTTCCACTGATCTCTTTACACCAGCAATGGTGGGAACAAGTTTTCCGAATTCTTGAAAGGCTCGAATCCTACCAATTTAGGATGGAATTGTTGGTGGTTTTTGTTGATCATTATAGGATATGTCATTTGTATTCTTTGTATTTAAGTTTTGGACTCTTATAGGTCATCCCACTACCTTCCATCTAGCCCAGTTCGTTTCCTTTTCCTTATAGCCATTGTGGAGTTATAAGACGTAACCGTTGTTGATTAATGAGACCAGCCATTATGGAGTTACGGGGCTTGAAATGTAACCTTCCGCATTAGTTGGACATAACCGTTAGCACTAGCGGCTATAAATGGCTATAGGTGTAATAGCGTCAAGACTCCTCTGTAAAAGAGAGGTTGCAGGTAAGAGTTTAGCACATAATACATATAACGCAACTCCTCTCTTCCGCTCTTTTTGTTATCCTTTCTCTTTCTTTTTTACTATTTCAAGCAACTATGAAATAATGTCCTTCATCCAATCCATTCGAGTGCACGGCTGGTAAAGATTATCTTATCAAGAAGCCGTCGTATCCTGGGGAGAACATCTACAAGTCCACTGCACAATTATAGGGGTAGAATCTGTGCAAAGGAAGCGTTTTTGTGATGTGCATTGGGTGCCAGTTGTTTGGGCCCCTTCTTTCCTTCATCTAAATTATGTTATTTTTTAATTAATTTGTTAACTATTACTTCAGTAATATATTTCCAACAGGAATTACGCCATCTATGGGGCCATATATATGACACTGAAATCTGGTGATTAGGTCCTTAGATGGGGAGATGGGTATCACAAAGAGCAAAGGTGAGTATTTAAATCTAAAAAGGTTGGAAGAAAAGTTAAGAAAGGACATTCTCCAATTGTTTAACAGACAAAACTTGAACAATATCTTTTACTCACCCACCATACCATAGATACATGACTCATGATATCATGACCCACGATATTATGGGTTTTGGATAAGACCTTAAAGAAATGAGGATTTTACCGGAAAAACCCCCTTAGCCTTGTCAAAAGGCAAAAGCTCCATCAACATCTTATATAGACCATTTTGGTCCTCCGCCAGTTTTTTTTCTTTTTCTTTTTCTTTTTCTTCTTCTTTTTTTTTTTTTTTTGCTATTGGCGCTGAGCGGGGATATCACAGTTTCATTATGACATAAAGAATGTCGAACTCCCTTTTCCCATTTGCCTTTTTTGGGATCCGGACGAGTCTTTCTACAACCTCTCTTCTTCTCCCCCTTACTTTTTGAGAGAATCATGCTTTTTACTCTACAAGGTTTGGGCTCCATTAAAGAGGTTGGTAGTCTAGATTTACTTTCTTAACATTTGATTAAACCTATAAGAACAATCTCCACATGTGTTTCTATTTTACCCAAAAAGTTGATGCTTGGAACTACTTATTAAAGCTTCCATCTCCTTGATTGATAATTAGTATTTACTCTATTAAAGACATGGGTAGTCCACATATAAATGGGCATTGGCTTTGGTTGAAATAAAAGATGATAGAAAAAGGTATCGGCATTTGCTCACATAGAAATAGTTAGATATGGGGATGGGCATGGGCATTGGCTAACATTAAAATAGTTAACGATTGAAAATAATTTTGGGATTCTGTCAGTTACATACACATGGGCATTAGCTCAACAAGGAATTGACATTTGGTCATAATTCCTCAAATGAGATATACAAATGGGTAAGGACTCATATGTGTATGTCATATTCGTTAAATATAATTCTCAATGGCCATTGGCAATACCACTTTAACCAACCACGTCATGGAGTGCTGAAGATTTGCTTCCAAAGTAATCTAAAATTAGGTAGTCATGTCCCTTTTGTCCATTTTTTGATATATTATTACAATTTATTTAATATTCTTTGATAATAATGAATGGAGTCCATAATTTAACATTTCTGCCATCGGAATAAATGTCATCGTTTATATTTGTTCTTGGTGTTACACCCAGTTCAAGTATTTTTTTTTTTATTGAATGTTAGGATGTCAGACAATGAAATTTTGGTCATCTTCCACTATGATGGAGAGTTTGATTTTTATATTAACCGTCTGATGTACAAAGGTGGAAAACAAAACATGAGGTATCTACCCACTGACATAAGTTACAGTTATTTGCTCAATGTTGCACTTGAAGTATCTAAGTGAAAAGCACCTAGTGACATGTCGGTTTTATAGTACTTTTATTACAATGGACTTGCATTCTCATTGATTACCCTAGATGAAGATGAAGGCAATGCTCAAAGCATCGGTAAACAATATGAATGGTTTGTATTTATATATTAGTAAAAGAACAGATCCAACAGCTGAGAACGGATAAAAAAAAACCTATGTAAGTAACTTCCTTCCATTTCTTTTAATGTAAGTTGGGCTCCTAACACAATTTCATTTATTATAAATTAAAAAGTTGCAACGTATGTTTTTGCATGGTCCAAGCCACGACAGTTCTCTTGCATCAAAAGAAAAATACAAAGAGAAAGAGATACTACATGGAACTCCTATTCGAGAATTCTCGACTATCAACCCCCACTACGTCAAAAATCACTAAATGGTCGTCGTTTTTAGTGAACATCGACGGATTAGACTGTCAAGAATTTTGGAGTTGTTTTTGAAAAACGATAGCAAAAAAGGATGGTTGTTGTCCGTCAGAAAATTCTTTAAAAATGACGGCTAATAACCGTCACTAATAACCAATGGTTTTGGACCGTCATTTATCATTTACTTAAAAAAATAAAAGATTTTAAATAAAAAACGACTTCCTTCAGTAGTTTTTTTTATAATTTATAAAAATAAGAAAATATATTATTATTATTTTTCTAAAGAGTGACTTTTGGTAAATGAAAGCACTATCATTACAAAATGAACTAAGGCTTAAAAATAAATAAATAAATAAAAAAAAAAACAGAGAACATCATCACATGTAGATCATAAAAGGAATTACAATAGAAGCCTACAAAACCAAAATCCATAAAATTTAGAAACAACTTAGGTGGGCCATAAAAGTTGGGCTGCATTGCGAGTCACCATATTAGCATGTCATTAATTAATTTACTCCAGCAATCACTAACACCACCTGCACATTAAAAAACACCGTCACCAACACAACATTAATACACCAATTACCAAAATCAAGCACTACTCTTATGACACCTCTCCCAATTCAGCATATAGATCAATCAAACATATACAGTGGATTACGTGCACTCCAAGTTGGAAAGAGAGAGGTTTTTGAAGTCCAAGCTAACCACTAAAAGTCTACTAAAGAACAATGGAAATTAGTATTACAACATGGATTGCAGAAAGTCCCTTTCGTAATCATTCCTTCAAAATGTAAAACAATCACAGAGAAGTTCTACGTTTAAAGCATTCAACTCTCAGACCAATTAGAAACTACATTAATGATAAAAAAATAAGCATCTAGGATTCACAATATAAACATATATCGAAAAGGCAATAACAAGACACTTTTACAATAGATCCCCCAAAAAAAAAAAAAAAATCCGACATTATGATATTAAATTACATGCAAGGAAAAAGAGTTAAAATACATTTATCTAACTCACCTGCAAGGAAATAATCAAGACAATGGAAGCACTCCTGTAACCAACGTACATCAGTAATATGGAAAGAAAGCAAGAAGTCAACCTTATTTCACAGGAGTGGAAAAGTAAAGATGTAGTCTATTAAACAGATAATTTAAAAGCACTTACATGTCTTATAAGATTTTCAAGAAAAAGTATATCGGAACCTTCAATTGCAGCAGAGCAAACTATTAACAAGTTTAATTCCCTACACAAAAAGAAAAAGAAAAAGAAACCCATGCAATGTATTCTTAGAGAGACAGAGAGAGAATTGAATACCAAAACGAAATAATATTTAAGTTGTTATCTTATTGCAGCCTTGGTCTCATCCATCAACCTTAGAACTTTAGGTCTAGGCTCCACCTGATTACAAAAATAATTGACATTCTTTACAAAGACTAGATGATTCTCACATAATTAACTCCATAGTCTACAATTATCCACAATCGGTATTTACAAAAGAAAGTTTACCAGGTCATCACACTTACGAGTTTACTCACACAAGGCCGTTTCCTTTGACCATCAATAACTAACTAGGTATGTTGAAAATTATTTGAGAACCATGAGATCAATCATCCAAAACTAAATGAAGAAAGCACACCTCAAGAAAGGGGTTCTGCGGTCACACTTATACTCAGTCCCACATGTCTTCGAATGAGTTTTCCAATCTAATTGAAACAAATACATAAAACAAAATAGTGTCATATACACCAACGTTGGAATTTATCAAAGAAAATAGGAGAACTGATAAATGAAGGAAAAATTAATTTATTAGATCTTCAATATTCAATAACTGTGTGTGATATGAAGATGTAGCAAATAGGCTATTTTTTATGCACTGTACCACAACACCAATGGCATTTTAGTCTATAAGAACTGCACTATGCGAGCAAATATCTTAACTTCCCTCACTAAGGGGGTACAGGCAAAACCCCTTCAAATAAACAACTTTTTCTATAATGAGTTGTGACAATAGATTTACAATAAATGTATGAAAAAGATGACAGAGGAGGTCCCAAAATCAGAGCTCTCATATCAGAAATAATTAACCCACGCCCACTTAAATGAGAACGAACATGAGATATATCAATGAAGATCTAACTTATGAGGTTTTAATAGGAAATGATGATAAATAAACCACTTGAAAAGAAAGAGAAAAAAAAAAGAAGTGAAAGTAAAAGCATAAGGTAGTGTGATCATATATATTCCATTTACTGAAACTTGCCACTATGTTGCGTGTCACAGTACTACTCACTCAAGAAAACAATATTATGATGAATTCGACAATTGAGGGAATAAGAGGAAGCTTGTTGATGGCCTACAAATACAAATATGACAGTCCTTAGATGGATATCAGTAGTAGCCTAATTGCATGTAGTCATGGACTATAGTAGCTCAACTGCCTTGCCAATAAAGATAGGAAAAATTGATGTAGCATGTCCCAGTTATATTCTTTAATTTACTATGCATGTTTAAGAATTAAGAGACAAAATCAAAGGATAAAATGATTATGAATGTTTAAAACCAAATGTGCTAGACAAGAGCATCGTCGGGTTAATGAAACAACTTAGCATGAACAAGGGATAGGTTGTTCATAATATGTGATATCTTTTGCTTCCAACCGAGGTGGGTTATTGGCGATTCTTCAATCCAAGTCTTCTTGTGCTCTCCATTTACAGCTTTCTAGCCGAGTCCTTCCAAAAGTCTTCTTGTTTCTGGAGTGCGGTTGTTTGAAAAACTGTCGATTCGGGCTGAGCAGCATCTTAAAAGATAAAAAAAAATAAATAAAGGAATACATACGCAGCAAATTTTTAGGTGAGCCAATCAACATAGTGAGTATCAAAATAGAATGTTAGTTTGTAAGTGGTTCGAGAATAATTTGTATAAAGATAGTATAACGCATACTTATAAATTCCTTGCAAGTTGTTAGAAAATAATGATCACTTGTTGAGCTAATGTAAAATTTTCATTTTGCCTTATCCGGGTAATCGACTAGCAAACTGAAGTTATCAATGTGATCCAGTAAAAAGATTAATGTTTGACTTTCCTTCATATCTATCACATTTGTATCATTCAAACCAAATGCAAGGGTTTCTGTTTGACGGTATCATTTTCCCCACCTACTCTGCATGATTCAGTAAGATATGTTACAAAAAATTTGACTCATTCGTAGTTCATAAATAGTTATCATATATAATTAACTTATATAAATGCTTGGATCGCAAGATATGCAGTGTCACACATGTCTCTTAAACAGACAACCAATAGTAGATAATATTTGTGTCTGGCCATTTGCCATTTTTTAGGGCATCATGCAACACTTTACTATCTACAAGCATGCAAATCACATCTAATTCCCGTTTCATATAGTAATACACAAATGCCATTGTCATAACTCATAAATCTAACACTAAAGTGATAATAAGGCGATGGAAGCTCACCTGAATTTATAGTAATCCTTAAATTAATTGAGTAACTCACTGTCTTGACTATTAAAATGGTTAGCAGTGTGATGAATTGTATGAGAATAGTTATCAAATTTCTGAGAAATTTTTTTCGTACGCGGCAACTGCTTAATTTTCCACACCAAAAACTCTATAGCCCTTTTCGGTGTTGAAAGAATTATCGTCTGAGATATGCCCGCGTATGTAGGTGTGGAGAGGATTTCTAAGAATTCCGACTGATCCGAGATGGTGCATAACACATCTCTAATTGGAGGAAGTTTGGGGGAGGAAAAATGTGGTGTAGGTGATGATGATGGTGGCAGGGTCTCAACTATCATTAGAGTCTTTAGGGAAAGCGATTTTCGAGAACTTGGCTTTTCACGGACAGCCTTTCGGATTCATTTTGGCGCATGATCCTACAATACATGCAAAATTTTCTCAAAGAGTGGTAAAAGATTTAAATGCACTAAAAAACTGCATACTTACAAATTTGATATTCATGCTCCATGTTTGAGTCCGACTAAGAGCTACTGCTTTTTTTCATGCTGAAGTTCTCCAAGATAGTCGCAAAAGTAGCCCTGAAAGTTTGTATCTTATTATGCAGCTTACCAGCAAATTTTTCAAGACTGTTTTTCTTTCGAACAACCCTATCCACTGATTTCACCAAGGTGTCAAGAAACATGTTCACCTACACGAACTCATTGTACATATAGGGGAAATTGGCTTTATAGGCATAATATAAAACTGAATACTAGAAAGTATTATGGATATACATGATCATTTGGTGATCATGCTCCTTACAATGGTGAAGCCTTTTGTTGAGGGACATTCAATTTCACTTTCTTTTCATTGTCTGAATTGGGTTCTCTCCTATGGTGGCCTATACGCATGTGCGTGTTGGGGATATACCACTTGAAATATTCATCTATATGAGCTGGGGACGTATCCTTTTGTCCTTGTAAGATCATATCTACTCTTGCATTCCACATAGATCATACTTTAGGCGAGATATGAATATAGTCCCAAGACATCCTTTCAATCTTTTTCACCCTTAGGAGAGGCATCCGAAAAGGTGGAGGCACCACTTGACTCAGCCCAAATTGTTTCATGACACGATTATAATTATGGTACTCCATGATCCAATAATGAATCAAGATTGTATTTGACGTAAACAATCGCCGATCAACATTTGATATATTCTGAGTAAATTTCTCCCCATAAGTAGCATATGGCATCCATGCAAATTGCAACAAATAAGCATGAAAACTAATAGATCAAATGAAGTTTTAGTACTTGATGTTTTCACATCAACAAATAAATATGTTCATTCGTGATCGATCAATTACCAAATCTGATTTCATATTGTCCAATTGATGACAAACATATTTTACAGTAGTCAAAGTTTTATATTCATCCAATTTAGTCTATGGAAACCAAAGCTTAACTTGGAAGGATATACCTATGTGACTCAAGCCTTTTGGCTTTCCATTGCTCTTTTAGCCTTTTCAGCTCATTCCCCTTGCTTGGACCTCAAAACAGTTCCAAAGGTTTAACCAAAGTCACTCTACATTGTGTGGAATAAGTAGGAGTATATAACAGAATCTCCCAACGGTTAGTTTACCCAGTCGACATCTTGAGACCCGGCTCAACTTGATCTCCAACGGTCAGAAAAAGGCTAGTTGAGCCGGTCGACATCTTCAGGAACCTGGTCGATTGGGTGCACTGGTGTGGCAAAGGTTCCCTCCAATATTTGATAATTCTGACTTTTCTTTCGGGAATACAAGGCCAAGTGAATTTATGATAGGTCTCATGATTCTAAAAATCCAAAGTTTGCATACAATCCATGATCCTAAAATGCCTAATTAGATTTTACTGAAAAGCACATCGGCATGCATGAATCAAACCAGTTTTTGAATGTGCATCCAAGTTCGAAAACATGAAGAATAATGATTTTGAAAATTAAATGAATATGCATGACTCATTTCTAGATCTCAAGGTTTTCAAATTAATGCAAGAGTATATGACTAATGAAAGTGAAAGTGATAGTGCATTCATCAAATTGCAATATACAAAAATCCCTAACACTTAAGAACATGGCACAAGCTCAAACTTGACATCCATTGTGAAGGTAAGCTTAAAAAGGTTGGAGTTTGACTTGCTTAATTTTTCAAGCCAGGCTCAAACTAGATAACGCAATGATAAAGAGGTAAGTTGAGTTGGGTGATTTATTTATTCTTCTTGTTTTTCACTTTTTTTTTCTTGCCATATTGATCGAAGGCAAGTAGTGAAATATTCACTTACAGGATTCTCATATGCAAGGACGATGCAGAATTCTCAAGCAGAAGCCCAGACCCTAAAATCAAAGGCACTTGTGTGGGGGGCCTCCCGAAAAAGAAAATCCCCAATGCAAGAATGGGTTCACAATTTTGGGCCAAGTCAGAGTTCTACTGTCACTACTGGTTCGTCCTAGTTTATGATTTATTTACTCACTATTGAACGAAAGTGTGTGTGTGTATAACATTAATATAAATGGGTTCTCATCTAGTTCAACCCGTCAACAGACTTGAACCCAACAAGATCCACCTTATTGCAGCATGACCTGCAATTTCTAGCAAAATTCAAACCCAACCCATTATTCACAAATCCAATTTAATTGCAACGCATCAATTAACCAACTCGAAATAGACGGAATCCAACTTATTGCACTATGACAAGTAAAATTATTTTTAATCGAACTTATTAGTCAAATATTCAAATTAGCCCTTTTAGCTTTTTGGTTGGATTTAGGTTGAGATTCGACCCAATCAACAAATGGCTGGGATTTGGTTTGAGCCTTTACATTTACATGTACGCCGACCGGGCCATTCCCACCACTGCAACTATTACAAACTCAGTGAATTGAGACTCGAGAGCACAGGAAAGTCCAGTGGTCCTGAGGCTTACCTTATTAGTGTGCTACAGTGGGAGTCGGCAGCGAAGAGGATAGAAAGGTTATTTGCGCGCACAGCCGTTGGCACGAGCGAGGACGACAGTTGGATGACGCGTGTACGCGCCACCTCCTCGAGCCTTGCGCCGTTAGTGCGCCGTTAGAGACACGTGTGCAGTCAAAGGGCAAGATGGGGTCTGTCTGACGCCGTCAAAAGACGGGCTGTGTAATGTAAGGCTGTTTGAGAGAAAACGCGGCGGCAGAGCGTCCGGAACTGGACGCTAAACTGCTGCCACGTTTCCCACAACATTTGTGGTCCCCACAATGCATTCAATTTTTTTGCCCCCTTCGGCGGCCGCTTTTTGTGCTGCTTTTCTCTTTCTCTCTCCTTTTACGTGTCGTCTGCTGAGAGAAACAGTAGTTTGATATGGTCTAAACTACCCTATCCACTTTTTTTCTTCTTCCTTCTTCCTTTCTTTTTTTATATCGGGAAATATAACTTACAAGGTAATTAATTAATTGTAGGTAAAGAGCTTTGAGGAGATGGGTTGTGTATGGCTTAAAAAATTTATGACATGTTTTTCTTGTAAAAATTTCTAATCGGAGTTTGGGGTTACCTCTCTTCTCCTGTTATTTGCAAATGCCTTCTTCTTTCATTTGTGGCGTAAAATTTAAAAATCCAACCATTTATACGTTTTTTTTATTTATAGTTTAGAGAATTTTGAAATTCCAATCCTTTGGTCATTTGGTGGAACTGTTGGATGTCAGTTCCAAGGAAGAAACATATCCTTAGTTTCATTGACCATCATAATTAAGACTTATAATGGGCCTTTAGGATCAATGGGTAGAAATGTTTAAACCAATGATGCTTAGAAGTTGTAAAAATAGAAAAATTTAGTGTCATCTTCATCCTTATCTTTCGGAATAACCTCTTTACCAGGATTGGAAGATGTGTAATCTATACTTGGTGGATGAGGCTATGTGGGTACGGCTAGGTAATTCGGCTGGATGTACTGGGATAATTTTTAAAAATAAGACTTGGCGCTTTATTTTATGAACTTGAACATGTTTGTGAAGCATAAAAAGGTAATGGCTTTCCAAATCATTTTAAGTTTCACATTTGATATGGCCGCTTCTGGAAAATAAAAAAGAAAAGAAAAGAAAAGAAAAGAAAAAGAAAAACGAACTAACTATTACATGCTTTCGTTGAAATTCACCAATATACATTGATCTTACCGCTGAAAATCAACATATTTGGGTGGGACAGCAATTGGAAAGTACCGATTTACACACCACATGCCACTTAATTTGGCAGTGTTTTACGACTACAAACATGCAAATTAACTTCTCATTTAAGGATTACATTAAAATCCATGTTTTAAGCAGCTCTTTTTAGCATAGATTCCTCCTTAATCTGATCCCTACGCATTCAAGGACCCCTCCCAACAATAAATAAAAAACACACTCAAGGCAGGCACTGGCAGAGTCGCTCACGACTCACCAATAATTATTAGTGAGTCAACCTTCCTTCAATCCGTTGTCGCGCAGCGTTCATGTCACGTGTTCACACTTCACCCATCCTAATAATGAGAGCTCACAAGTCACCTCACAACCCCATGTACTAATAATGGTTTCAAACTGTGGGCCCCATCATAAAACCAGACCACTGGCCCATCATACCAGATGGTTCATCAAAACGGGCCATGGAATCTCACTGTTCTCGCTAAAATGACAAAACTGCCCCCTTCAATTAAAATGTTATGATATAAATGGATGAAATGGAAACTGTACATGGAAAGAGTAGAGAGAAATACAACTACTGGGAAAAGGAAAGGGCAAAAACGGAAACAAAAGACAGAAAACCCCAAAACCCGAGCCGATATTTTCGCCGGCCGAAACGATCCGAAAAAAGAAATCGTCCAAAACACTCGATCATCAAATCTCGACCGTCCGATCAAAACATCGGAGGAGGGAGATTCAGATCAAACTCCAAAGGCTGCTTCTTCTTCCCCTCCTCCTCCTCCACCTTCATCTTCTTCCCGTCCGGCGCCAGCGGATCGAACGGAAAACCAGCGAAATCCGCCGGCACGGAGCGCGGGAACAGATCCCGGCCATCGGACGTGAACGCGGCCGTGCGCCAGTGGTGGAGATGCTTCTGGAAGGTCCCGGAGGCGGCGATCTGGCCGTCGGAGGAGAAGTTCGTCTTCGCCTTGGGGCCACGGAGGTTCCGCGCCGCCTCGTCGTAGGCTCGGGCCGCCTCCTCCGCTGTGTCGAAGGTGCCGAGCCATTTTCGGGTCTTCTTCCACGGATCGCGGATCTCGGCGGCGAAGCGGCCCCACGGACGCTTGCGCACGCCTCTAAAGTGCGCCTCCTTTACTGGCTGCGCCACCGTGACGGGCTCCTTTTCGACCGTGGAGAAGCCTTCCTTGCGTAGCTGAAGCATGTCAACCGCCATAAGCCGGTCAGAGAAGCGTACGGGCTTGTACGGAACCGGTAGCAGAGAGGAAGAGAGAGGAAGAGGGGCGATGGGGAAACAAGGTGAGGGGGGAGGAAAGTGTGCTATTTATAGAGGAATAGGTGGTCTTCGTTTTGCCCGACAGGAATTTTTATATTGTTTTTTATTTTAGTTTTCAAGGTGACTGGGGATTGGATTAGTAGTGTGCTCCGCTGGACTGTCCAAAAATGAAGTCCTTGGGGGGTGACGGCTGTGTGCATTTATATATAAAAGAAATTAATCTAGTGGGCCAGACCATCAGTTTTCATTTTACTGCTTTTTTTTTTTTTTTTCTCTTTCTTCGAATCATGAGATGAGTCAAACTTTCAATTTCTAAGATGTAAGCATGATTGACTAGTTTTTGGAGAAAGTAATTTTAGTTAAATGTCGAATCGGTGGAAAAGATAATCGTCGTGCTGTTCCGTTTAGATGTATGCTTTTCATTTAAGTAAAATTATATTTATTTTTATGAGATAAAGTTGATTTGAAGTGAGGTGAGAGATTTACTACTAATAAAGTAATTGATTTATTGATATTTTGTTGAATAAATATTTTGGCGGCAGAGAAAGTGAAATTACAAGTAACATCTTTTTTGCAAATGGGATATTACGTTCCTACTTATTGGCCAACTAAGTATGGATAAAATAATAGAAAAAAGCACTGAAGTTATTTTTTCAAAGATTTTTCTTTACTTTTTAAAAACCATTAACAATAAGTAGGTTTTAGTTGATCTTACTTTAGAAAGTGCGTAAAGACATGTACGTCTAACCAAATGTATATATTATGAGTGGTGAAAAAAATTAAAATTCTTGAAGCGACCACTATACAAAAATGGAAATTTTAAAAGAGAACGTATAAAGGGCAAAAGGAATTTCAAAATACTTATGAGGGCATTGGCCGTCCACGGTCGTTTCTTATTCAACTCCGATTTTATAAAGCATGTGATTGAAATGAGACTCATAATTTAATTGTGTAAACATTTTGGCTTCACAATTTAATGGTTTGTCATTATATGCACGAGTTTGAAATCTACACTATAACTTGAAAGGATGTCTTAGGAAATCACTTAATAAGACCTACATTTTACTATAAGACGGTCACATTACATATTTAGTATCATGTTCTATTAGAAGGTACCTCTCACGTAATCTGTAAGTAGGGTGCTCATGGGTTGGACTACCCTGAGCCAGATCCGAGCCGAGCCCGCTTTGGGTAAAGCTTGGAGGTAAAATCTAAGCCCGTTTAATATTTGGGCAAGGTTTGGATCAAGCAATTAAAAGCTCGATCAAAGCCCACCCTAGCTTGGCTTGCTTGTAATTTAGTGATAAGTTTGTCCAAAATATTACTAGAAAGCCTAAACAACTTGTAAATGCCTAGTTCGATCGAGCTCAATTTAATAAATAGTGGGCTCAAGCTTGACATTTATGGCTCGTGTACGGCTCAGGTTGGATATGAGCTTGTGTTTCTTAAGTCGTGTCGGGCTTTGGTATGCCTCATCCGAGCCCATGAACACCCTTATTCGTGAGAAGTAAAACTTTTAAGTTTGTTGTGGCACTCACTTAGATTTATGCTAATCATGGGAGTTTACTATGATGGAAAGATTGAAAATTAAAAAATAAATGAGATTATCAAAATCATCGATTTAGGAGCCTTAAAGTTCAACATTTTATTTTTACATTACATATTTTATGAAATTTAGGTGGATCTTGATTGATTCATGGAGAGTTATTGAGTATGACATATGATTAGATGGTCATGAGGGTCCCATGTATTGGCAAAATAGTTACTCCCACATGCTACATGAGGGCACCTCTTAATAAAGAAATATTTTTGTAACGTTGGCAAAATTATCAATTTAATTAGAGTGGACCAATTACCATATTTATCACTTTTCAGATGCATGCAACTCATATGATTGTCAATCTTTATTTATTTTATCTTTTTGGAAATACTTATTTGTTCAAATATTGTCCCAATAGTATAGGATGAGATTCAATTACGTTCTAAACCAACTAGAGGAATTTATTTTTAAGAATTTAAAATTAGAAGTATGAGACGTACCTCTTAAAAAAACATGACCGTATTTAAAAGTGTCTAAATTTCACTTTAATTAGAGTTGACCAATTACTATATTTCTCATTTATCATATGCATGTAACTCATAAAGTTTCTTCTTTTTTTTTCTAAAAATAAATACGAAAAGTCTACCTGTCCCGAATTCGGGACAGGTAGCAGGACTCAAATAAATATATGGTCAAACCATGTACCAGTATAGCATGACCTTCAATTAACTTCTAAAATAAGAGGATGAATTTATATTATCTTTGAATAGTCTTAAAATTAGAAATGTGAACGTATAAGAGATCCACAGTTTGGGGTGGTACCCATCGTTTTAAAACATGAATGAGTATAGGCGTCAAATGTGCAGTACATGCGAGGCATGGATGTGTTCATGTTGCGGAGCACGAAAACGGCTTTTAGTCTTCCTCAATTTATCGTATCGCGGTTTCGTTTACGAATCATCTCGTGAGTGTAATGGGGTTTGCGTGCTGTGACTAGTTTCTCGGGGGCGGTGTCGGTAGTCCGCAGGACATTGATGGGGGAAATCCCATTGGGTGAAAACGATGCGACTTCCCCATGAAATGCGTAGGGTCCTCTTCCTGCTGCTGCTGGCAAAAGGCATGGGATTTCTGCCCACTTCAGTCAGTAAACCACTAGCCTGCCTTTTCTTCCTTCTCCTGTTTGTTTTTAAGAAACACAAGTATGGTTTGGAGTGTGGGTTTCTAATTGTACTAGCCACTGTCAATGGACTTGGGGTACAGGCTTTCCTCCCAGTTGCACTACTTTTTCTAAGGGGACTTGGAAATGTATCAAGGTTTGCTCAATTGGGTCCATTTATGAGGAATTTAAATACCTCAAGGTGAAATGCTTCATCTCAGAAGTTTACCCATTAGATTTTCTATAATATTCATCACTTATTAAACAAGCAAATAAAATATTATAAATGATTTAAATATCGCATACCGACCAATCAAAGGATGAGCGCAACTCCTATAAAAGTAAATTTTGGCTACAAACTGGTGTTGGGGGGGGTGGGGGGGGATTATTTTATTAGTGGGACCCATGTTAGATATCTTGTTTGATGGGTGTGAATTAGGGATGCAAAGGGAGTGGATGTGGGACAAAACTACGATGGATCTAGACTGAGATTCCATCTTGATACTTCTAAATTTGGATCCAACTAGATCATATTTGTTATATCCAGAGCCTATATTAGTTTAAAAAAGATGGATCCGGTTTTGAATCTAATTTCTGAAATAAAGTTTAAAGTGCATTAGTGTAATTGGATAAAAGAGCTTCAATAAAATTATTTATATAAATAATGGAAATTATTTTAAAATATATGATTATAGCTAAATAAACTCTCAAATATGAATATAACTCAAGCTATTTATGCCCTTAAAACCTATATATATATATAATTTAAATAAGTGAATGTAATCAATTTGGATTCAAATCCTCAAGGTGGAACATTTGAAGGATACATTTGAAGGATTTATGTCAAACAATCTACTAGTAAAAACATCTATTTCAAATAGTTTTATTAAAAAAAAAAACTGAATTTTATCGGATCAGATTTGCCAAACAGGACCATATTATATGAAATCCAAATCAAATCTTCAAATTCAAATAAGCTAAAAAAGAAAAAAAAAAAAGTTTAGTAGTAGACTCATTCCAAATGACTGCTGGTCCTGGTAAATCAATTGACTGTTCTCATGTGTGGCTATTTGACCGTCGCCTGTTGGTGTGCTCGCATGCGTCACGTGTGAAAGACAACCAGTAGTCGTCCGTCCCTATGCTATCTGTATCCGAGTAAGATTTCCATCCACCTCCATAAATAACAATTTCCTAACATCATCATGTGAAATCGAAATTCCTTCACTTTTGATTCCTTAATTAATATGTTGTGATAGTTATAAGAATGGGCCCCAATTTGATTAGACCATGCTATTAATCTATACTCGTTCATAGCTTTGGTTTGTCTGTTTCAAGTTTCAACCTTTTCTAAGTAGAGAGCAAAACAAAAGAGAGAATATTAGTAGTAATACAAGCTTAATCTGGGGGTTGGTATAATCCTCAATTAAAAATAATTCCTTAAGCCAGATATGGCGGCGACCCGAATTATCCACATTCATGGATGTTCATCATGTAATTTTGTCCTCATCATCATCTTTGTTGTGACGGCGAATAATCAACATTCATGCATGTCCATAGTGCCATGTCGTCATCATCTTCGTCGTTGTCATTTTGGGCTTTACAAAAGAAAAAAATGTAATTGTGTAGTCGATTGTGGGGCCCTTTGACTCGGTCTAATTTTGTTTCGTGGGGGCGGGGGGGTGGGGGTGGGGTTTATGGTCCATTCAGATGGCTTGATAGCGGGCCCTATGATCTGGTGTGCGGTGTGCGTGAGGTGTGTAGTTGATCTTTTACATGTTGCATATAATACAAGTATTATATTTATCTTCTAAAATTCCCAAAATAATGATGCATCTTTTCAAAGATGTGGATTGATACTTGACTTTCTTAACGAAATTGAATTTGACAAAAATAAGCATCAATGCTCACCATCAAAGTCATAGGCCATATTCTCATTGTTTTAGCACTATATGCTTATGTAAAGATTTCAACACATAGCCAACCACACCTATGTAGTTATGGTTACAGCATCACTATATGGCGATCTTACCCCATAGTTGGGGGTCTAAACGTGTTAGCTTCAGGGCAGAACCTTGGTGTATCAAGATTTGTTTTGGGTGTAGGATGAATGCAGATCCAGTGCAGAACTAACATAGAGGCTAAACGTGGATCTGAACTCGGCCTAAAAAATTATCAAAAAACTAAAGTGGGGCCAACCTGTGATTCCAAAGCCTTCTTAATCCTCTTCCCTTCCCCCTTCATGCATGAAGGCAAGTTAGCACTCATCTTCTCATCTTGTTTTTGATGCCTTGATTCTTCACCATTTGAAATTCACTAAAATTGTGAAAAACCCCAACACTTCTCAACCTTCAATTCTTTTTTTTTTGAAAGATAACCTTCAATCTTTCTCCCCCTTCAATCCCATGGTAGGTTTGTGTGCTGTGGAAACCCGAATTCGTGGACAACGTTTTCCACCATCCGCGGAAACTGGGCACTAATTTTCTATGGAATCAAGGTAAACTTAGTTATTTTTTCTGTTTAGTTTTTATTGTAGCCGAAAAAGGTTTTTCACTTTCACTTTACGCGTTATTTTCTTCTTTTTTTTTTTTCAGTAAAGCAACACATAAGTTAGTAAAAGTAATGTAAAGCCTCAACTTTTATCAAAAGTACACATTTTCAAAACTTCTTCCTTTAAAAATAAAAGTGAAAAAAAAAAAAACCACCTTTCTATAATAAAAGACAAAACACTCAATTAAAAAAAATAAATAAAAAAGATTCTCTATCAATCCACTAAAGACAAAATACTATTATAACTCTCTTATATTTTATTTTCTCTTGATTTGATGCTTTGAATTACTTTTACTTTAATAGTAAATTGCCAAACGAACTATAGTAAAAGTCATATAAAGCCTCAATTTTTCAGATAAGGGATCACATCAAAATTATACATCTTCAGAATTCTCACATTCTTTTAAAAAAAAGTAAAAAAAAAAACCTCCTTTCTCCACTAAAAGACAAAATAATATTTACTTTTTACACAAAAAGTTAAAAAAATCCCTACCAATTTACTAAATACAAAATACAATCATAACCCATTTCTATTTAATCCTCTCTTAATTTGATGCTTTATATTACTTTTACTTTAATAATAAACTAGAAATATGTGCCCGGGCCAAGAAAAAAATACTATTATATAAAATTTACAATGAAAATGAATAAAGTTTATCTTTGTCTATAAAGACTTCACATAGATTTGGACTTTTTTCAAAAATAGAAAAGGATAAGAATGCATCTAATATCATGCATAGAGAGATTGGAACCTAAAATAAGATAAGATATGAAATTTGCAACAAAGTAGAAAAAGGAACCATCATGTGAGAATATCTCTATCCATAAAGAGTCTACCGAGATTTGGATTTGTTGCTATTCAAAATTGAAATTGAAATTAAGCTCCAATTTTGCAATCAATTATGAAATCATTTGTGAAATTAGACTCCAATTTCAAAATTGAATCCTACACCTATAATATAAACTAGCATAATTACCCGTGCTCAGCATCGATATGGCAAACATTGCAATTTTAATATTAATTTATAAAAAAATCCAAAGCTTTTTTAGAAAGAAAACAAAAGAAAGTTTTTATATGAGTATGAATTTATGTAATCCAATAATTGGTATCTATATTACTAAGGGAATGTAGTCCCCCTTACATACAGACACCTGTTTGCCTTCATGAAGCCACATGTCATATTATGCTTTCCCTCCACTCTCCACTCAACTGAACCACATAACTAACTAAAAAAAACCAACTTCACGTAACTCTTCCACAATGCCCATCAGACCTTTCTTCTCACAACCATCTTCCATTAGTGTGTAGGAAACAAAATTGTAGTGAGGAAGACACCTGAAAGCAGATGTCCAACTATTTGTTTATCAGAGATTGCCCCAAAGCAACCAGAAAATGACATACCTGAACAAGTTAAGATAGCTATTAGGCCAAGGCCAAATAAAGGTTCCCAGAATGATATGAATGAAATAGGAAACAAAGAAAGTACAGTTAGAACTGTTGAAGAGAGGAAGGAGGAGTACGCATGACGAGCACGGGCCTGTGTCTTCAGTAGCTCAAGCAATTATGGCATGGAAGGTTCATCTTCTCAGAGTTTAACAGATGGAAGGAGTTTGTGTTTGAGCAGAGTCGAGAACTTTGCTTACAGGAACACCACAGATGAGACTGAGAAAAATACCACAAAGGACAACACCTCCCGAGTTGCCATTTTTAGAGATAAGGAAAAGGACCATAGCGATCCTGATTATGATTGTAGTTACGATAGGTATGTTAGGAGCCTCCCACCTAATCAGAGTGTAAGCTTGGGGCCATATACTGTGCTCCAGCCTCCTCCAATTCAGAATGAAAGTGGTTTTCCTCAGTTGGGTCAGTTGCCGAGGCCCTAGATGCCCAACTACTACAGGCCTTCCAATAGCATCATGAACCCCTTTTGTGCAGTTGGACCGAATCAAACTTCCAGGGATGCAGTCTATGTTCAATGGCCTAGCCCAGCCATGATGTATGCACACTTCTATGACCATTTCAGACACTATTGCCTAGGCTCCCTACCAACAACCTCTAAGCTTGACTATTTGCAGAACCATTAGAAGACAAGAGGGTAATGTAACAATTTGGGGTTCTGTAGAGTAGGTATACTGTTCAGACTGATTGCAATTGATCTGCTTCTATTAGTTTTCCAGGAACTGGTATTCGTGTCTTGACCTTTCAATACTTTGGTTTATGAAACACTTTTACAGACAAAAATAAAAAGGGAGAGAGAAAGAGGGCAGCCCAAGACGCCCAAGAGGATCTTGAGGTCAGATTTCTTATGGAAAAGGGGTGGGAACTGGTTCTCTAGCCATTTTCTCCATAACTTTTCCTTCTTGGTGGTGTTGCTCGAGCCTTCTTCGTTGATGGGTGCTTTTGAGAGTGCAGCAAGACGGCCCATTTCTTCTTCTCTTTCTCTGGTTCTGCTTGGGGTTTCTGTATGTACAGTGGCTTGGGTCGTCTTGCTTTTGGTATGGTTGGGTAGTTATTTTTAAGGCTTGGGTTTATGGTAACTTGATGTCTGGGTACGAGAAGGGGCTTTCAAGGGAGGCAAAGAGCAAGTGGGTGAGAGGTCAAAATCTTGAATGATTGGAATTTTGAATGATGGTTATGGTTTTAGTGATTAGATACGAGTTGGAAATGAGGAGTCAGACTGTTAATTGTTATCATAGAAATAAATATTGGCCATGTAATGGGATTACGGGTTTCTTGGGATTATGATTTTATTGAGTGATGGATCATAGGAAGATTACTGTACTGACATTTGTGAAAATTTCATTCTTTTTTTTTTTTTTTAATTGAATATGGTTTGGAACGGGCGAGTTGTGAAAATGCATCTCTTAGACTCTAAATACAGAGAATAAAAACATTAATAAATTTATTAAAAATAATTCGTATTATTCAATGCATTTGGTGGTTCCGTAGTCCGATCTAAAAATCTAATGCCATTTTGACCTTGGTGGCCCACCAAATACTTTTTCTTAGCATATGCAATCTGATATCAACGTTAATTTAAAAAGAAATTCAAGCCCCTGCAAATTGACCTTGCAACAAAGGTCCGGGATCACAATAAATAATTTTTTAATTTAAATCGGCAGGCACACACAACTTTCAAATTAATTTGAAAAATAAATGATGCCATTTTGACCTTGGTGGCCCACCAAATACTTTTCCTTAGTATATGCAATCTGATATCAACGTTAATTTAAAAATAAATTCAAGCCCCTACAAATTGAACTCGCAATAAAGGCCCGAGATCACAATAAATAATCTTTTAATTTAAATAGGTAGGCACACACAACTTTCAAATTAATTTGAAAAATTAAAAACCTGACGCCATTTTGACCTTGGTGGCCCACAAAATACTTTTCCATAGCACATGTAATCTGATATCAACGTTAATCTAAAAATAAATTCAAGCCCCTGCACATTGATCTCGCTACAAAGGCCCAGGATCACAATAAATAATTTTTTAATTTAAATAGGCACGCACACACAACTTTCAAATTAATTTGAAAAAAAAAATACCTGATGCCATTTTGACCTTGGTGGCTCACCAAATACTTTTTATTAACATATGCAATTTGATATGAACATCAATTTAAAAATAAATTCAAGCTTCTGCAAATTAAACTCGCAACAAGTATAATGATCCGTGCATCGCACGGGGTTTTGCTAGTAATAGAACTAAGAAAATGAGAATTGAAGTAGAAAGTGAATGATAGAGTTTGGATTGAAACAAAGTCTTTGGAAAAAAAAAAAGAGAGCAGTTATGAGTGGTTATAATAAAGAGATAAAGAAGGTAGTTGATGTAACTTCCAATCAAAATTATAGCTGATAGTCAAAATTGAATCCAAAATCTCCTAACTTAATATATTATAATTGCGAAATCGAACTTCAATTTCACAATTAATTCCTACACCTATAATATATAATAATAGATTGCCAAACAGGCCCTTAATATCTTAATATCTTGATCGTTTAAAATTCAATCAGTGCACCCACCTCTGGTGTTACTAATAATGCTATTATTATTATTTTTTCTTTTTCTTTGCTACCCCGCTACCCCGGTCGAGGGAGCTGGGATCCATGAGAATCCACGCACATGAATGGGAAGATGGGAAGATGGATGCATGCCCAAGGATGAAACCTTGGGCAGATGTGTGAAAGAAGGGGTTGCTAACCAAATTAGCCTTCCTAGATCTAAATAATAATTTCCACTTTGGAGATGACTCCTGCAAGCATGTGCATAATTGCTATCCATCTCAAGGTGGCCCACATCTTAAATCTTCATCTGTAAAAATTCAGGCCAACCTAATTCATAGGTGGCCCCACACGTTACCAAAATTGAAGGTTGAGAACAATTCGGTCATCGGCCGAATTCAATGTACTTTTTCGGCCTTGAATGAAGTAACCGGTATCTCCCATAGGTTCAGGTCATCCACTAAAAAATGAATACAGTTTGATACAGCACCAACACCAAGTGTTATGTAACTGTGGGCCCAATATGGATATGTAGAAACTCACTAGGATACACATAATCTGAACCATTGAAACTGCTGTCATAGTGTCTCCCAATCTAGAGAAATCATAAATATTATGATGTATTGATGGACAAAAAGATAGTTTTAAAACTTAGGAATGATTTTTAAGGCTTGACCGAAAATTAAGGTTATATTTGACAACCAAATCTTTAAGAAAAAGACTTTTGGTTTTTTAAAAGATGTGGTAAATCTATGTTTGACAATTGTAAATTCCTGAGGATTTGGACGAATGAAAAATTTCATTTATTAAGATTTTCAAATCCGACCACCCTCCATAAGATTTGAAAATTGTTACTTAAGTTGATTTGCACAGTGAATCCTATTTTTTCAGCTATATGCATTGATACACACCATTATCAATATGAAATCCTCCACTATACAAATTCCTAAGAAAAAACCTTTGTTCCAGTGGTAGTGAAGAATCATCAGATTTATGAATTCCTCACCTGTTACCAAACATGCTTTCATCTATTTTTTAGGGTGTCCAGTCTCTTTCGGAGCCGACTATATTTACGGCATGTGAAGTCCGTACCTCCTTTAATAGTTTGGGACTGGTGGAGAAGCAATTCTGTCTACTTGGGGGGAAAGGTGAGGTAAGGTCATAGAGTGAAGATTTTAAGGTGTTTATACCATACAATCCCGAAAATTCAGCCCATGATCTTCTCGTGCGTAGAATATTTGATTATAAAAAATTGATTCACAATCTAAAAGGATCAACATTTTGACCCAAGTGAATCCAATCTCTAATATCATGACTTGGACTCGTGATTTTGAGACCGTGACCTAGATCACGGATTGTCGAGTGGTATATGTATCTAGATAACCCTGTTCACCACTTTAAGATGCCCACCTCTTTGAATCCAAGGGATGAGAGGGGGAATTGGACCGGGAAAAATGGCCATGCAATATTATCAACCCCATCAAAATGATCATAATTCTTAATTTTGAACAAAAAATTGATAAATATGTATATACCTTATAAAGGTTGATAGAATAAAAAAAGGGCCTATTTACAATAAAACTCCTTATATTCAATAAAACAACTAAAGTTTCAAAACACTTCATAACAACGACATAAAGCTTTCATTCCACAAAAATAATCCGACAATCTATAAAATCACGAAATAACCCAAGAGGCTAATTTCATAAGAAATAGAGATTCTATATTATCAAGGTATAGTTCAATGCTTTGTAATATTGTAAAACACGAAAAATTTGTAAAAAAAGAAAGAAAGAAAAGAATTTGGTAGTAAGACCTTTTGCCATCATTATGCATTATGTTGTTTTTGGGCACTCCATCATTTTGTGGACTTTAAAGGCTTGTTCGTATAGCGCTGGGTAAATGCAAATTTCATAAGGAAGGTTGAACTTGCGTCGCTTATTTCATGCATAAAAATACTCCACAAAAATAAAAAATTCTCACACAGAGTCTATTTGCACCATACAAAAGAGAACGACCGTGGGGGAATACTTTACTGGTTAAGTGTGGTGAACGTTCATTTTATAAGACAATAAAAGAGGTAGCTAAATAAAAAGGTGTTGTAATTCAAACAGCACCTTACCTTTTAAAAATAATTCGAAAAGTTACTTTCTGAAATCACTAAATGAGATTTTTTCTATTTATTAAAAAAAGTATAAAAAAAAGAAAAACAACCACACATCCAACTCACATCCAACAGAATGGCAAATTGTGGGTTGGCAAAATGTTATCACATTTTGATTTGAGTTTTCTTCTTTTCTTATCCAATTGTTGACCTTGCCTCACGTTACCAATGAAACTAGCAAATGAGTAAAGACTTAATTTTCTAGTAAAATTCCCAATAAAAAAATAGATGCCGTCTAAGAGATGTTCTATTCTACTTGCACAACTGGCAATAGATTTAATTTCAATTTTATATTTTAACTCGGCCACACGAGTCATCAAATCAAAACCCCGGTTGAAAGAGACCGGCTGCGGCATGGGAACGGCTGAGGCTTCGTGTACTAAAACGGGGGGTCGCTTTCAAGAGTCCTTCCTGCACTAGGGTCACTCCAGTCATTTCGCAAGGGGCAAACTCCATCAAAACGCCGTTACTCGGACTCCGTTAACATCTCAAACATCGGGGAAAAAGGCCGTTGGGATGCAGACGGAAGGCAGGGTTGGGAGTGCGGACGTGGCGGTGGGGGATAGGGCCACGTCAGAGACAAGGAGGGCCCACATGAATCATGCTACGGCAGGTGTGAGGCCACGTCGATGGTCGGCAGGAATCGAGAGATTCCCTCGTGATGCAGGCAGGGAAGGGCAGGTGTGGGGGCCCCACTGAGGTCTGTGTTGACCGGGCCTCAGGAAGATTCGCATGCTTTCTCCGTACGAAGATATCGCGTCGGTGCGAGAACGTGATGAAGAGAGCTTCACCCCAGAAAAGGCATGTCCGTGCCGCACACGCTGCCTACAGTAGCTGCTGCAGGGGGTTTTTGCGTGTGGCGCCGGCTCCAGATTTATTCGCTCGATTTCCCGTGATTTTGTTTTTCCAATCTAAATATCGTCTCGTCGGCGATACGATAATTTCAGGACAGTGAATGAATTGAAAGTTGAAGAAAGAGAGAGTTTCTCACCGATCATGGCTGTAATAGTTCCTTTTTTTTTTTAACTTTGAAATGGGGTCCACTTAGGGGTAGGTCAACTAGAGGGCGAGGGTTTATGGAAAGGTATTGATGATGTCAATTAATGTGTCATTGCCAATCCAATGTAGACAAGTGAAGAGGCATCTAAAAGATACAAGGAGGAGGGATGATCCTCGGATCTTTTTGTAAAGGGGACTCGTACAATGTGAGTAAGTGTATTTGGGTGTGTGGATATATATTAGACGAGCGAAAAAAAAAAAAAAAAACTAAATAAATTATTATGTCGGTAACCAGAGGAAGCTATTTGCATAGATGCATAAAGTTGGCTTTGTCTTAGGATTGTAAAAAAGGAAAAAAAAAAAAAAAAAATCGAAAAACCGTCTAAACAAACCGAATCGAATAGAACCACGGTTAATAATCGTATTTTACGGTTCGGTTACGATTATGGTTATTGAAGTCGGAAAACCGTTCTTCACGGTTCGGTTACGATTTTTATCTCGACTCACGGTTATAAACCAAACTGAACCGTTAACTGCGGTTTGGTTAACCATATTCCCAAAGCACACGGTTAACCAAACCATTTCGCTAATAAGAAAAAAACCTAAGGGCCTGCATGAAAACTTCTTCTTCTTCTTCTTTTTTTTGTTTTTTTTTTTTTTTTTACAGTAACATATTATGCCATTCTCCAAGTATGATTTTTTTTCCTGCACAGTAAGTTTGATTGGTAAATGGCAAAAAAAAAAAAAAAATCACAAAATTTTTTAAGTGATAATTAACAGTAACCGTACCGTTAACCGCGGTTCGGTTTTTAACGGTTTTTCACGGTTCGGTTACGATTATGGTTTTCAAAAGCCAAAAACATTAAAACATGGATCGATTAAAGGTTTTAAAAAAATGAGCGGTTAACCGAACCGGTACACCCCTACCTTGCCTTATGCAAGGTACAGTGGCAGACCTAGGATTTTCGTTTGAGGGGTGCGAAATGATGGCAATTGAAAAAGTCCAAAAATATTATTTTGTAATACTTTCTTCACATTAACAATGACAAAAGAGAAAATGCATTACATTTAAATGATTACAAAATATTCAAGTGTATCAACTACATTTTCTCATCAAAAGTCATATATCAACTAAACAACAAAGCTTTTACAATTGCCCTCGACGGTTCATCATGTTTTGAAAGCGTTGCATGATTGTCTCATCGTCTATGCTATTAAAAATGTCATCTGAATAAAGGAACATCATCTGAATAGAGGAATAATAGAAAGAGTAGAAGTGGAAAGGAAAGGAATCAAGGATACCTCTTCTTCGATGTCTTCGAATTTCTGCATGACGATCGCCATCGTCGCCATTGCTGGATGGACCTGGACCTGGGTGCGATGTGGAGAGGAAGAAGAGTTCGAGAGATCAAAGATACAAGGGTTTTCAATCGATGGGTTCTGGGTGCGATGTGGAGAGGGAAAAGGGTTGGAGAGATCGGAGATACAAGGGTTTTCAATCGATGGGTTTTGGGGGAACTGAGGATTTGTCGATTTGATGTGGGTGGGTCATGGGTGCATTTTATCTATGGACTTTAAATGGGGGTGCAAGATGCATTTTTTAAGTGGGGCAGGGTGTATCACCCATGTCCATTTAATAGGATTTTCAAAATTCACCGGGTGCAGGTGCACCCAGGTGAATGCATATGGGTCCGCCACTGGCAAGGTACACCGTCTATGTATAATTTTATGAATCCAAATTCCATCTGGAGGCTATTATAACATGGTAGCCATTTAACACATGCTAGGATCTTCATCATAGACGCCACAGAGAGAAGATACAGACCTTTTAAGATGAATCTCATCCTCTCTGGGATATATTCTCAAATTTCGGTTAAAAGATTGGGTCCCACTATTTAATTTAGTACGTGATGGAAAAGTGATCAAAGCCACATCAACAATGATACTTGTCATTGGTGTGGATGGGGGTTGTTCTACACTCTAATTTCACATAAAGTAATGATTGCTCATGCAAATGGATTTTGGTCGGCCGACCTTGTTGGCATAAGGGTCTTGAATATATAGCATGCACAAATGCTTGAGTTCAAGTACCTCGTAAATAAGGATGCACAAGGGTCAGGCTAGCTGGGCCCAACCTGGTTAGGTGGCACAGTAATGATCTACCACAATGCACAAATAATCAAATTATCAAGCAATCACACATGAACATAACAAATTACTTGGTTCGACAATCTTGCTTATATCCATGGGAAAGAGAACATATAATCTACTCCTCATTTGTTTCTCAATTAAGGGTTAGGGTTACATTTGTAACCATATAAATAACCTGGCCAAATGACCAAGCTACCCTTGAACTCTGGACCTTGGTCCTGGCTAACCCAGATGAATTGATTCGGCTAAATCGGAATACAAGACATACCACAACAAAACCATGCATTGAATATACAAATAGGAAAGAAACACTTTAAAATGGAGATAGGATCTAACAGGGTAAAAACAACTTTAATAGATAAGAGCTAATCAATTCTCTTCTCAAATAGGACAAAAATATTTTAAGATAGAGATAAGAGTTATTTAATTTTCCATTAGTAATTCAAATTCAACTTTCCTAAACCATGAATTAAATGCTCAAATTGGACAAAAATAATTTAACAACAGTGATAAGTGCTAATAGGATAAAATTAGCTTTTAGATAAGAGCTAATTAACTTTTCGTTACTAATATGAAACTTATGTTCTCGAATGATGCATTAAGTATATGAATAGGACAAAATAATTTTAAGATGGAGATAAGATTTAACAAGGTAAAAACAACAATAGAGACAAGAGCTAATTAATTCTCCATTACTAATGCTAAATCCATTTTCTCGAATCACAAATTGAATATACAAATTGTCCAAAAAAAGATCTTAGATAGAAAATATGAGCTAATATGATAAAAGTAGCTTTAGGGACCATAATCAACATCATCAAAGCCTTGTCGCAATTATGTTGGGTTAGCAACATTGATCCTTGGCGGTAGTGCTCGTTGGGGAATTAATTAGGGCAATCATGCATGATCAATCAACTACAAGCACACCGGAGATTTATGTGGTTCGGAATTGCCTACGTCCACGGGGCCATGAGAATTTCACTATACATGATTTTGGACAACTCGTTACAAGGATTCCAAACCCTCTAACACTTACTTAGCCTGCTCTCTCCCCATAGGTCTTAATTTTGCTCTTACATTTGCCCCTTTCGTGGTTGGGAACCACGGGAGAGAGAGCTCTCACTTCTCTCACTCCCTCTCAAAGTCTAGGGTTACCGATTACATCAATATATTAATCTCTGCTTTCTTGGATCCCAAGAAAGCCCTGGTACAATGACCAAAATACCCCTGACACTAAACCTGGTCATTTGCTAAACCAATGAACCAATCCGGATAAACCTGAAAACAAGACATTGCATTTGAGGATTTTGAGGATGTTGATTTGTATAAACACCTTATATTTCTACTTAAAATATTTAGATGGACTTCTACCCCTTTATTTGACATATGCATGTTGGTACCACTGGATATTGATATATTGCTTTCGCTATTCTCTTATGCTTCCACACTTCTTTAAATGTTCTTATTAATATTGTCTAAAAAGTTTTAAATCGGACATCACTGCAGACCTGAGATCCTGGAATCCCCGATAAATTCGGAAAGTCGCGCACAAAATCCGGGAACCTTGGTGGTAAAGTCGGGATCCAGAATAAACAAGACTTTGTAAACTCGGGAAGTCACACGCCAAATTCGGGAAGTCACATGATATTCCCTGATAGTCACAGATTCTGAGTTTGTCACTCATCTAAATAAACTAGACTTTTGGATTGACCGTGTGCTTGTCTTGGATGGTGAAAACTTATAGACTATTGATCAAGTGGTTGTGATGATAATTTGAGCCTCCGTCACCACACATAGAGGGGGGGGGGGGGGGGGGATATTCTCACGGTTCAAACTGTGAGAACTATGGGTGGGGCCCACCTATCACCTAATCCAGACCATGTAATGGACATGGATCCCCTTGATAGTCACACGCCTCAGGGCTTGGCACCAATGCGAATGAACTGGACCGTTGGATCGACTACATAGCCATACGAATGGACTGGGCTTGTCGGCCATTGATGAAAAGGCTAGGAGCATGGGATTGGGATCAAACTTGATATTTGCAGGTGGTTCCATATAGATCCTTCGATTCCTATCAGTCCCATCCTAAAATGGGACTCCCAGTGGGCCCCACAAAAAAAGTTCTCACAATTAATCCATGAGAACAGTTCTCACTTAATCAAATCCCAATATAATATAGTTGTGGCAACCAATTAGGATGCTAGATTGACACTCATCCACGGTTATAGAGCGAAGACTTTCTCATCACCTCAAAGTCAATACCCATAGTGTCCATTAATTAATAATGGAGGTTCACGTTGATTACATAAAAATGGACGAAATGCATGATGAAAGTGGTCATGGCTAAGGGGGATGAGTGGAGGAGAAAGAGTGGCTTTGGTTAACACAATGGATGACTTACAAACGAGGAGAGAGGATTAGTGTATCATCAAAAGTGCACCGACTGGATTCCACCTAACGGGGAGTATTAAGGAGTGGGCTCCACTCGATGCGGAGTATTGAAAAGTATTTATGATGCCTCTACGAAGGCCTTGAGATTTTGTTATGAATGGTTAGCTAAAGAATTTTAATAGATACTCCTTGCTAGAAAATGTAGATGACCATTTCTTTCCACTAGGAAGAAATTAAGAAAGATTCTCCATGTGAAAGAAAGAAGTCTTCCCAAAAAGGCGTGGAAAGTGGATTGTGTAGAAAATTTGTGAAAAAGCATGGAAACTGGGGAATCATGGAAAACAATTCCAGCAAATCAAGATATTGAAGAAAAACATGTTTATAATGGAGAAAAAAAAAAGCCAAATAGCGAAGAAAAAAGTAGTCCGAAAAGAAAATCCCCAAAAACCAATATTAAGGCATGACTAGAACACCCCAGCCTGAAAACAAATTCCAAGCACCCAGGTGCATCCGTGTGCCTGAAACGATTGAAGGCAAAGTTTTAGGCTCCTACCAGGGTCCACCATGACCAAAATATATATAGAAATCAACTTTTTGAAGATTGAAAGAATATCCCCATGCCCAAAAATAAGACAATAATCTTCCAAAGCCTTTTTCTATGTGAATACAACTTTGATCTTGACAATTTTGTTTTCTATTGTGTTCTAAGAATGATTTTTTCAATAGCATACGGCACGCAAAAACCCTGACTGTGGATAAAAAACCCTTCTAGAAATTGAAAGATAAAAAAAGCAATTTCAAAAGTCAGGCATGGGAGTGCATCCCCGTAACTATGGGTGGGGCCCACCTATCACCTAATTCGGACCATGTAATGGACAGGGATCCCCTTGATAGTCACACGCCTCAGGGCTTGGCACCAATGCGAATGAACTGGACCGTTGGATCGACTACATATCCATACGAATGGACTGGGCTTGTCGGCCATTGATGAAGAGGTTAGGAGCATGGGATTGGGACCAAAATTGATATTTGGGGTGGTTCCATATAGATCTTTCAATTCCTATCGGTCCCATCCTAAAATGGGACTCCCAGTGGGCCCCACAAAAAAAGTTCTCACAATTAATCCATGAGAACAATTCTCACTTAATCAAATCCCAATATAATATAGTTGTGGCAACCAATTAGAGATGCTAGATTGACACTCATCCAGGGTTATAGAGCAAAGACTTTCTCGACACCTCAAAGTCAATACCCATAGTGTCCATTAATTGATAATGGAGGTTCACTTTGACTACATAAAAATGGACGAAATGCATGATGAAAGTGGTCATGGCTAAGGGGGATGGTTAACACAATGGATGACTTACAAACGAGGAGAGAGGATTAGTAGGCGCGATGTCTTTGGTTGATAGTGTACTTAACTGAGAGAATATTATTTTATACGGTTGGAGGTTTATGAGACATACACATTTCTCCATAATCAAAGGATTGTGATACCTTGTTTCATGGCTTAAAATACAAATGGTAAAGTTGGAGTTGTCTGGATAATATGAGGAGTGGGCTCCAACCGAGGCCCTTGAGGGGGGTACTGAAAAGTATTTAAGCTGCCTATGCTAACGCCTCAATGCTTTGGTATGAATAGTTAGGTAAGAAAATTTGATATGGTATTAGAGTCAACCAGTCGTAAGTTTGGATCTTAGGAGGAATGACACGACGCTGGAAAAAAAAAAGAAAGGTATATCATCAAAAGTGCACCGACTGGATTCCACCTAACGGGGAGTATTAAGGAGTGGGCTCCACTTGATGCGAAGTATTGAAAAGTATTTATGATGCCTCTACGAAGGCCTTGAGATTTTGTTATGAATGGTTAGCTAAAGAATTTTAATAGATACTCCTTGCTAGCAAATGTAGATGACCATTTTTTCCACTAGGAAGAAATTAAGAAAGATTCTCCATGTGAAAGAAAGAAGTCTTCCCAAAAAGGCGTGGAAAGTGGATTGTGTAGAAAATTTGTGAAAAAGCATGGAAACTGGGGAATCATGGAAAACATTTCCAGCAAATCAAGATATTGAAGAAAAACATGTTTATAACGGAGAAAAAAAAGCCAAATAGCGAAGAAAAAAGTAGTCCGAAAAGAAAATCCCCAAAAACCAATATTAAGGCATGACTAGAACACCCCAACCTGAAAACAAATTCCAAGCACCCAGGTGCATCCATGTGCCTGAAACGATTGAAGGCAAAGTTTTAGGCTCCTACCAGGGTCCACCATGACCAAAATATATATAGAAATCAACTTTTTGAAGATTGAAAGAATATCTCCATGCCTAAAAATAAGACAATAATCTTCCAAAGCCTTTTTCTATGTGAATACAACTTTGATCTTGACAATTTTGTTTAATATTATGTTTTAAGAATGATTTTTTCAATAGCATACGGCACGCAAAAACCCTGACTGTGGATCAAAAACGCTTCTAGAAATTGAAAGATAAAAAAAAGCAATATCAAAAGTCAGGCATGGGAGTGCATCCCCGTATCTAAACAGAGTTTTAGATATTGAAAAGCAACTCCACACCTAAAATGGCCAACATCATGCATGTTTTATATATGTTTCCCCTCTTATTTTTTAAATAAAATAAGGGGGCATATCAAAGCAAAAATCTAGAATAAAAAATATTAATATTATGATCAAGGTTTGATTCTGGTCTCTAACTTGCTTCAGTCTCCTTATTTCACCTAGTAGCTGTTAGTGCCATAGCCAAATTCACACTTCTCTGGATGGTCAATTTCGTGTCTAAGTCCAAGATCTTGCCTTTGGAAGCTTCAACAAGGGAGATCAAGTTCACCCCAGTATTTCAAGTCACGAAAGGTCTGAGCTACATCAAGGTGTATGCCAATTTTTACCAATCTATTCAAGCATATAAGACATTAGGCAAACCAAGAAACGCCCCTAAAACCCTTAAACCAAATAATTAAATCAATAGCCTTAAAACAACTAAATTGTGTAGCACAGTGTGCCTTACGGCGAGCTGTAACAGGGCTATGGTAAGCCATCAGAGCGCAGGAAACTCCCCGTAAGTAAGCATCAACGAGTTTTTCCAAAATGCTTTTTTGGGTCATTTTGCACTACGGCGAGCTTACAACTAGCCAAGGGCCATCCCATTTATGGCTCGTTGTAGAACACCATGAAGTTTTGACTGTGAAGTCAAACTAACCATTGGGATTTGCGGCTAACAATTCATTGATCATAACTAACCATAGACTAGCTATTATGAGCACTGCTATGTATACTTGAGCTCATTTTAATGGCGGTAATGAATATGATTTTGAAAACCCTCTCCTTAACCACAAAATAACCCTTAATTAAACACCTTTAGAGACCTCAAAATCCATTTTCACACACTCTCTTAGGATTTAATAGTTTGATGTAAGAGTATTCACAGATCATGAGAGAGTGATTAGTGGATTTTGGATCTATAATTTTGAAGTTTGACTGCTCCCTATAGGCAAAAACCCATTTCTCCTTCAAGACCATCTTCCACATAGTCTAAGATCCTCATAGGCATGTCTTTGACAACTCAAAGCTCATCAAAGCGTGTTTTGTGGAAATATCCATTTCTAGGGATTAGACTTGTTGGAAATAGGTGGGCCTTGTGGATAGGATTTCAAAACTTTTGACCCACTTGACTCAGGGATCAAGTACCCATAAGGCCACAAATCATATCCAGGGTGCAATCCCTCATACTCATCTATCATGTATAGCAATAAAACAAGCAACACTATGCAACAAAATAATCTACAACAAATAGAGAAGCAGATTATACATTTGGAGCCTGGTTGTGCTCTAATGGAGAAGAAGACTTGCTAGTTGAAGAAACTCTTTCTTTATAAGCAACTTAGGATCTCCAAGACCTCTTAGTCTTCCACGCTATGTCCCGTATCAGATCTCTCTTCTCAAGAAGACTGGTGGAAACTTCAAGAGAAAACCCTTCAAGAAACTTAAGGAGCTAGAAGAGAACTAGAAGAGATGTGCAACTCTTGCACAAAAGGGAAGGCTGGGCGTGAATTCCAAGAGTGTGTTTTGTCCCGGCCCTCTTGCTTCTCCTCTTATAGCTTTAAGCAACCTCTTTCCCTCCTCTTATACTAATTGAAATAGAAGTCTTACTTCCACACAAATTAGTAACCTTACTATTACCTCTATTAGAAGTCTCACTTCAAATAGAAATAGTAACTTTCTAATTCCTTCATCTTAGAGTTCTAGTAGGATTAGTATCTTTCCAATAACTTGAGCTAACGTGGGGATCACTAGGGATTCCATAGAAAGCTGGCTCCAACTGGGACACCGTGACCCCACATCTCATGTGCAATCCGGGCCCACAATTAATTGCAAATAATACCACTATATAAATGCAATTGCACTCCAGTCTTAGGAATAAATTACAATGAAGACCTTAAACTTCCCGATTACCACAAGTAGACCCTTCTATTAATATCCATGGATCAATTGGACGAAAACTGTCCCACCAATTTTAATCCACATCTTATTATCTTTGAGCCCCAATTAATTACAGTGATCATCAGTATCATCCAATTAACTCTTAATCGAGATGGGTGCGTACTTACTAATGACAAATCCATTAATTGGCACAAGGGGATAATGTAGATAGATTCCATCTTGACCATTGGATGTTCCCACAGTCTTACTACCACGTACCCAAGATACCGAGGTGTTGACCTACAGTTGGCCTCACTCATTGGTGACTCAAATCAAATGAATAGATAGAAACTTGAGTTCATCAATGTCTCAGGATTGAGAGCCTATTGCTAGGAAATTATGAGAGAAAACCTTAAACTCGAAACAGTATTTCATAAGGTGCTGCTCATGGTCCTTCAATACATCCAATGTACCGGCACCGTAATCCAGAATCTTACATTCTGATGATCGAGACAAATCATACTATCTCATAGTGATCAAAGTGCTGCAACTTTATTAGATCAGATGTCCAGTCTCATCACCGGTTGTGAAGATATTTAAGTATAAGATTTGTGACACATGTCTCCCGTGTGTGGATCTCATCCATACATATATATCACATCTAATATACTAATGGGACCCATTCATCTCATGAACCATTATGTCATATGTATTGGTCATGTGCATTAAGTAGTAAAACACCATTCATCTCATAAAAGGAAAGCATGATATTATTGATAAATATAGAAATTAATCAATTTATTACATCATCTGATGGATTGAGTCCATACAATCTAACAAAACTAACCTAATAGGTATACCTTAGTCACCCTAGATTTAGACCTCATTTCTCTCTTGGTTGTGTACAATTGGAGTATCTATTGATGGAAGTAGGTGGGCTTCGTGGATAGGTTTTTAAAAGTTTTGACCCATTTGAAGCAGGAATCAATTATCCATAAGGCCAGAAACCCAATTGAGAATCCAAAACCTCTTTCTCATGAATCAAGATAAGAAGTTACAATATCTAGCAGATAGAAAACAATAGCAACAAGCAACAACGAAAATCTACAAAAGAGATGATGTAGATTTAACCTTGGAAGCCTGGTTGTGCTCTAATCCAGAAGTTGATTGCTTGGCTTGTTAAGAAAAACTTTCACAAGAACCAGAAGGATCTCCAATACCTCGTAGTCCTCCACACTATGACCCTCTATCAAATTTCTTCTCAAGGAGAATGATGATATTTCCAAAGAGGAGAAACCCTAGACTCTCTAGTGGAAAGTAGAGAAGAAAAAAGGAGAGATGAGAGAGGGAACAGGTGGGCGTCCAACCTAGGGCATGGGATGCATTGGACGTCCCCTCTCTCTCTCTCTTCAATAGGTTTTGGCAACATCCTTTTCTTCCACAATTAGAAGGCTTAATTCTATTATAAGAAAGTGTCATTGTCCTCCTTCTTTTAAGAGTTCCAATAGGATTATAAACAATCTTTTACTAGGGGTAGGGTGGGGACTACTAGGGATTCCTTAGAAGCTGGCTCCAACTGGGATATCTGGACCCCACGTCTCATGTGCAATCCAAACCCACAATTAATTGCAAATAACTTCACTAAATAAATGCAATTGAACTCCAGTCTTAGGAATAAATTATAAGAAGACCATAATCTTCCCTATTACTATAAGTACCCCTCCATTAATTATATCCATGGACCAATTGGATTAAACACCTCCAACCAAGTTAGATCCATATCTTAGTATCCTTATAACCAATTAATTACTATGATTATCAGTACCATCCAATTAACTCTTAACTGAGATGGGTGCGCACTTACCAATGATAAATCCATTAATTGGTACAAAGGGATATGTTTATAAGAGGATAGATTCCATCTTGATAATTATATATTCCCATGGCCCTACTACCACGTACCCAAGATATCGAGGTGTTGACATACAATTGGTCTCACTCATTGATGACTCAAAGTAAATGCATAGCAAGAACTTGAGTTCATTAATCTCTCAAGATTAAGAGCCTATTGCTAGGAAATTATAAGAGTAGTCCTTAAATCAAAGACAGATTTGCATAAGGTGCAACTCATGGTCATTTAGTATATCCAGTGTACCAACACAATGATCTAAAGTCTTATACTCTGATGATTGAGACAAACCATACTATCTTATAGTGATCATAATGCTGCAACCTTGTCAGATTAAATGCGCAATCTCATCACTGGTTGTGAATCAACTCAAGTATAGGATTTGTGACTTATGTCTCCTGTATGTGGATCTCATCCACATACATGGATCACATCTAATATACTTGTAGGCTCCGGTTCATCTCATGAACCATCATGTCATATAGTATTGGTCATGTGCAAACGACGAATAAAATACAATTCATCTCATGAAATAAAAACTATTCATCACATGAATAAAATCAAGATTATATTAGTTAATTAAGAAATAAATCAATTTATTTATATCATCCACTGGATTGAGACCATATAATCTAACATCTATATCACCAAGGAGTTAAGTAAGGAGTCAAGGTCCAACCTTCATAGAATGTGCATCATGTTAGATTCATTTACAAAGAGGCAAGCGCTCTTGTTTTATTTTCAATTTTACATCATTGTAAAGTGAATTAGACCTATGTGATCGAACCACTATAAAAAAAGTAGAGTAGCGGAATAGACTTCGTGAATGAATCACCGTATAAAAAAACTAGTATTGGTGGATAGACCTTAGTGATCAAACACCATATTTATAAAAAAAAAAAAAAAAACACCTAAGTGTAAATGTTTTTGAGGTGAACCTTTTGAAAACCTCTAATTGTGGAAGCCATGGGACCATTGTGTGTGGTTTGCATGTGAGTCGATGCAGGTTAAGGACTGAACCACTATAAATTGTTATGTGCCTCGATCTTTATTGTGCCTAATTGTCTTACGTTTATGCTTTGAGATACATGTGCTAGATAGTCACACTTTTATTGATTTGGTATACAATTCACATGTGCTAGAATACTTTGAACAAATATACATATCATTGAGTATTTAGCACATATCATGATTTATATATCATTAAACACTAGTAGGCCTCTCTGAAAGTCATACATTCTTGTGCAATTTAAGTGTGTCGATTTTTTTTATTGGACTAAATTGTTTGATTAAGTTAATTTTTTAATTAGTCTTATTCAAACCCCACACCATCAAGACTTTGGTTTGTTCTAGCTTGCAGTTTCAATAGCAACAACATTTTGTCCCTAACTCTGCTTAAAGCAAAAGATCTTTTGATGAATAAAAGGGTGTCTACTAGGAGGATTTTAATCTGTGAGCGAGCTATTTGGGCCAACCCTTGATCATTGCACCTACACTCTTAAATCCCATGATCCGGCATCATGCCCAATTTAATGCCCATCAAACCTTTACTCACTGTTGGATTGAATCTAAAATAAAAAGAATTTATAGTTAAAACAACTTTCAACTTTAAGGCTATTAAATCCAGGGCTAGGAAAATCTGACGGGGCTGATTTTTTGCATGGTCCTTATCCATAAATTGACCTTTCGTTTTGTCCCACCGCACTGATAGGAATTCATCCATATTGACTCATGAGCCAGACCACATAAGCATAATATGCAGTTTGCTTGGAGGCGAAAATGTTTGGTAGCTATGAATATTCGAACCTTTGACATGTTCTACATGCATCTTATCATGCAACCATAGAGATAAAATGCAGATTTGGCGGTTGCTTAGCCCTTTTGACCTCTTTGCTTTACTTGGCCTAGTGATCAAGGGGGACTATCTAAACTCACCCACCCACGAATCAAACCCTGGTGTTATGGTGAGAATGGAGTTCCATCGACAAAGACATCCCTGTAACTCTTGAATTCATCCCTTTTTATCTAACCTTATCATCTTTGAGTTGGCATTCCTATGAAAAAATTACGGATTAACTCCCAAAGCCAAATAACATGAGGGGTTGTAAACTGAGTTGGCTAGTCTAAAGCTTGCCCATGCTCATCCCATTTAGTTACAATCAAGCCCAAATCTTAACCTAAATATGCATGGAAGTTGGGCGAAGGTTGCACTTATTTGCAAGTTTTAAAATCTTGCAAACAAGTGTAGCTTGCGCCTAAATTAAACCATTGGCATCATGTTTTAAGCATATCTAGGCCAAGGAACAACCAATTTCCCATTGGGCTAGAAAATAAGGATCACCAAGAAGATCATTTGTCACGACCCAAGCCTAAGATCGGATTACTCAGGACTAATCCCGGGTCGCGAATCCATCATACTTACTCCCGTAAACTCCGAATTAACCGAAGTTAAGGCGAAATCCATAAGGGATCAAGCATACATACCTATCAAATGTACAATTTGCGGAATATATATATATATATATGTGTGTGTGTGTGGGACATTTTCATAATACAAAGATTGCCCTAGTTTCGGTAAGAGTACTAGTTAGGTCTTGGCTTTATACATCTCGGTAATAGTGCCAGCGAAGATATTCTTACAGTACTAAGATCATCCTAGCTTCGGTAAAGGTACCAGCTAGGCATGTCCCGGCCTCAGTGAGATTGTTCCAGTTCGGTAACAGTACCAACTCGACATAACGCATCTCAGCAATAATGCAAGAATGCGGTCATACTTGGCCTTGGTACCGTCTTCAGTTCGGTTAACCGAGACGAGCACTGACTCTCAACCAGTGACAACTGTACCATGTTACAGAACGTGTCAAGAGATAAGGAAGTGCATTGGATGGAGATAAGATATTATCATTATCCAATGGTTACGTCCCTTCAAAGATATCAGGGTAAGGCCCGATGGGACTCTACCTCTGACAGATCAAGGTAAGGTCCGATGGGACCCTACCTTCAGAAAACCAAGACAAGAGTCACAGGACTCCCAGCCTATATATACAAGGATCAAATCCAGAAGAGGTACGTGCTCACTCATATGCACACCTAAGCTTACACATAATTCCAATTCTCTTCCTCCTCTTCACTCACCGTTTGTCTAGTTACAAAACTAACTTAGGCATCGGAGTGCCTTCGGCTGAGAGTAGCCAGGGGCTCTGACCTTTTATTTCTCCTTCCCTTTCAGGTTTCAGGCATCCAATCCTTCCCAAGAAGTTTAATATTCAATTAAGTAAGTCTGTATTGATTTAGGCACTTACAATTAGCACCGTCTGTGGGAAGAGATTGAATCAAATTCATAAACGTCTGTGGGAAGAGATTGAACCATTAAAAGACCTTACCACCACCACCTGTGTTGCCAACACAATTGCCGCCAATCCCTCGCCAAAGGAGATCCGGGGGAAGGTCTGGTGCAGCAAGCATGGAAGGACTTGTCACTCAGTCAGGTTCATCGTCAGAGGGGGTGACAGCACCTCCCCGGCAAGATAACCTTCTAATGGCACCTCCCCAGCATAATGCTCTTCTACCAGAGCCTCTCCGACGAGATAAAACTCCAATGCCAGCTAGATCTCGTCAATCCCATCATCAGATTGACGGCAATGACAGTGACAACTCTCTCCTCGCGGATATTAGGGCCCAAAACCTTGTTATCCAAGAGCAAGATGAGTTGATTCGTCGACTCCAGCAATAGCTCTAGGAAAAAGTGAAGACCTCGGTTCCACCCCCTAGACGCAACTAAGCTCCTTCAGCCGAAAAGGATTTGAGACAAATCTTGAATACCAAGAGGCGCGACTGAGCCTACGACGAAGGCTCGAGTAGTAGCCACTTGGATGATGACTCAAAGAGGTCAAGATAGAGACCAGAGGACAACGATGACTTGAGGGAATGGCTTGACCGACAAGTCAAGCAAACGGTCCAACGGAACATGGAGGTGGTCGGTTTCACCCAAATCGACTAAACGCCTTCGATACTGAAGATCTTGGCACATCTCCCTTCTCTCAGGAGATAAGGAACTTCTCTCTTCCTAAAAAGTTTAGTGTCCCAAGGTTTGTCCTTTACGATGGGACCTTGGACCCTGCTGCACATCTCCGACATTTTACACAGCGGATGTCGGTATGGGGCGATATCAGTCACCTAAACTGTAGAGTCTTCTCTTCCAATTTAGGAGACTTCCCATTGAAGTGGTTCTGTGCACTTCCAGAGGAATCAATTTCGAGCTAGCGGGAGCTCCGAAATTTCTTCGTGGAAAAATTTCAAGCTCATAGGGTCATCCCAAAGACGGACTATGACTTGATGGCTATCAGAATGAGGCGAACCGAGAATATCACACAGTTCGCCAAAAGGTTCTAGACCGTCTATAGCCTAGTCGAAGATGCCACAGATACAGTGGCAATCAAATCCTTCAAACAGGCTCTGTTGCCAGGCAACGAGCTTCGGATGGATTTTTTGTGGTTCCCCGTGGTCACGGTGAAGGCATTGATGACTAGGGTGAACCAATTTATTGAGCAAGAAGAAGATGAGTCCCTAGCTCGGGAAAGCATTGGCCTCTGGCTAGGAGATAGAGTCTCCAAGAGAGACAAGAAATCATCTTGGAGGGAGGAGGCGGGCCGAAACGAGGCATCGCCGAGGTCAACAATGAACTCGGTCTCCACCTCGGGGTTTGGAAAGAAGTCCAACCCAACTGCTGCCTCCATTAAGGCTGAGAACACAGTCTTCATGGAGCCAATCCACAGGCTCCTCGGCAAGATCAAATCTCAGCCATTCTTCAAATGGCCACAACCAATGAAGGGTGATCCATCCACCTAAGATCAAAACAAGTTCTGTGCTTACCACAAGCAAAATGGGCACAGAACCGAAAATTGCAAGGCCTTCAAGTCCCACCTCAAAAAGCTCGTCTAGGATGGGCACTTGAAGGATTACATTAAGGAAGAAGGCAATCCGACTCATCAGCGCCGAGATGATGATCAAGACAACGATGAGTCGGGGGGGCACCATTCCATGAAGCCGAGAGGTCCGAGCTCCTATACTTCTTGTTACAGAACAAGGAAAAGAGCTTGGTACTCATCAGAGAAGAACTTTCAGACTTACAGTATAGTGGTTGTTACAAAACATCTACTTAAGTACCTTTATAGAAAGGCAGACTTCACTGTGAAAATTATTTCTCTTAGTTCGGCACCGAGCCAGCTCGAGACCGAACTAGGGGGCAATGAGCATGACAGTGAAGTTACCGAGATCAAAGAAGAATGACCTCGGAAACAATTCCTTGGATCGTCATCAATGAGCATAGTGGTGAAGTTGTCAAGACCAAAGAAGAATAACCTCGGAAGCAGTTCCTTGGTTCATCATGAAAGGCCTTCGTCAACAAATCCTCAAAAGGACAACGCCAAAATCCTGGGGCACGACAGTTGGTGGTCTTCAGTGACTCTCAGTTGGTGACGAACCAGTTGAACGGAGACTACCAAGCTCGAACGAAAGGATGACAACCTACCTAACTGCTAGGGAGCATTAGGGAAATAGAGAAAAGCCCTAAGTTACAGAACTCGGTGGCTACCTCGGGGCAATTACCTACCTAACTGCTATGGAGCATTAAGGAAATAAAGAAAGACGTTAAATAGTTAAGGCACAATCGAAACACCAAGTTAGAGAACTCGGTGGGTACCTCGGTGTTCGGGATCAAAATACGTTTGGTTATAGAACCGAGCTTAAATTACTGTATCACCGAGATAAAGACTGTAATTCCTTGTATTCCTTAAAGTTAAAGAACTGAAACCAATTTGCTCTTGTGAAGCTCAGTTAAAGAACCAGTTACGGTATAGACAAATTTGGTATTTGGATGCAAGTTTCTACTCGAGTTACGGAACTTAAGACTTCGGTTATTGAACCGAACTCAATTACTTGACACTGGTTGTGGAACCGGACTAAGGAACTTAAGTATATACGAGATCCCAGTTGTTGAACTGAACTCAAATACTTCAGCAGATTGATTTCTTGAGCGTGATGTATAGACCTCGGGTGTGGAACTGAGATCAAGTACATGTAATTTTTAAAATATTTGGTTGCAAGCATAGAAAAAAAATGCAATTGTATTTATAGAAGAAAACGCACAATGTTCATCATTACATCAAAACTATCAAAGAGAAACAACAGAGAAAAACTTTAAGCAGTCGGTCGGCAGTAACGTCAGCCTCGGTTTGAATGTCTTCAGTCATGGCAACCTCAGCAGGAGCCTTGGCCTCGGTGGACGGAACGGGGGTAGCAGAGCTTGACCTAGGATCCGAGCTCGGGAACTTAGGTGGATTTTTGTAAACAGGGTGATCCTCTGGGACCCCTGCTTCTTTCAATGCAGCCAGACACCCGAGCTCCTACACTTGTTCACTCATCTTGAGGACCTGAGCCTCGTAGATTGACGTCGCCTCTACCACCCCTTCATTAAAAGCAGCGTCGGTCTTAGCTCGGAGTTTGCCTTCAAGCTCACCCTTTTACTTCTCCAGAGCGGTTTCAAGGTTAGCTTTCAGCTTCTCCAAGGAGGCTTCGAGTTCGATTGCCTGCTTCTCTTGAACCTCGGTCTCAACCTTCAATCTACAGATTTCAGCCATTGCCATATAGAGCTCGAACCTGAGGCCGGAGTTTCTATCCACCTGCTCCCTCAGCTCATGATTGCTAGCATCCAAGGCAGCTTGGAGGTCCTTTTTTTTTTCCTCCAGCCCTGAAACCTTCACGTGGCACTCCTGAAGCTTTTCCATGGCAACTTGGCATTTCTGCACTATCTGTAGAAGAAACGAACGTTATAAAATAATAACTGAAATCAAATACTTGGTAAAACTTATGGAAGACTCACCGATATGGCTGACAACATTGATGAAACCGCCACCGTAACGTCATCAAGTTTTCTGAGCCTTTGCATGTCTTAAGGCAGGGTGCAAGTTCGGCCAACCGCGGCAACGACAAAGGCGTTACCACCAGAAATGCGGTCTTCCACCGATAATGGCCTTCCGGGCTCGACCCGGAGGCTCGGTCTCCAAGGAGCCGGCTTGGTGGGCTGGGGAGTCACGACTGTGTTGGGGTTCGTCTCAGAAGCCTCAATCCTAGCTCTCTTCTCCCTTGGGGCCTCCTCCCGTGTGATTTCAGCAGGCTACTGCCGAACTCCTGTACTTGGAGAAATAGTAGGAGCAGAAGTAGAGGCACCAGCAGTAGCTGAGGACGATGAAGCAGGAGTAGGGTCGGAAGCAGCATCAGTGGGTGTAAGGGCATGAGGAACTCGGCCTCCAAATACAAGAGTCCCCAAATCCTTCACGACAAGACAATGACGTTGCATGCCTTCTCTTTCTTCCGAGCTATGAGGAGGGCTAGGGGAATGGACGAGTTGTTGTGATCTCTCTGAGTTGTGATCTCTCTGACCCCGAGGAGGTCTCAACTTCCACAGTAACAAAGCTGGCTTCGGCAGGCTCAGCACTCTCTGACTCAGACTCCGAGGTAGTGGCTTCGGCACCAGAAGCAACCTGACACTCAACGCCGGTCAAGGCTAGAATTGGCTCTGCCCTTTCGGCTTCAGCAAGAGCTTCGCGTCCTCCCCTTCCCTAAGGCTGATCAGTCCTCCTTTTGATGAAGGAGTGGTACCTCAGCTCGTAATTGAGCAACACATAGGCAGCTCGGCCTCGATGACCTCGGTAGCTATATACAGCCCGGAACAAAGTGTTGTTCTTCACCCAACCAACTCGGTTGGCTTCCTGTCTTCTCTAGCGAATGTCTGCACAACGAACAAAAATATTAGCTCGATAAAACAAGAGAAGAAAGGGAAAAGAAGAATTTGAAGACAATGGAGTCGGAAGTTACTCGGAGGGTTCCCAAAGCCACAGGGGACTTTGTGTTACCTTACCACTTCGGGAACAGTCCTTGCATACTCCCAATGGCCCGAAACAAATAGGCGATCATCCCTTGCGTACTTATTGGAGTCCTCCAGATTGTTGACGAAACACTCCCGTTTTGCCTTGACTCGAAGGTAATAGAGGTTATCACTACCAGACTTGTTGAGTTCATAAAGCTCTTCGAGGTCATGGACGCTGAGATTAATACCGAGAATCCTATTCAGCTTGGCCGTGCCCATGATTATTTTATAGCTATTCGGCATCAATTGGCAAGGGCAGAGATGCCATTTCTTAAGGCAGGTTATAAGGAGGGGATGAAGGGGGAAACGGACCCCACCTTCAACTATGGTGACCAGGTAGAACGACATCCAGCCATCCACGAAGGTATAACTATCAAAAGTGTTTTCTGGGTTATCTAACCTAATCTGAATATCATCAGAGATCCCATATTTGGCCCTGAACTCAGCCGTGACCTCTGGGGTTTCCAGCCAGTGTCTGTAAATGCCCATTCCTAAAGTTCGAAGAAGCTAGAAGGACGAAGGACGAGGCTCGAAGAAGGGAAGAGGGAAAAAGGGTCAAGAAACCCTAAATAGAACCCTAAAGGGAACCAGAGAACAAAAACGAACAAGATCAGAAGAGAAGACTTACGGATACAAGATGAACGAGATTGGACTCGAAGAACGCTGAGCTCGGATTCAAAGGAACTCGACTTCAATGAAACCTCTCTCTTCTACAAACCCTCTCTCTTCTCTAAAACCCTATCTGCTCTAACAAATATGAAGGTGAGAGATGACAAGGAGGGACCTCTATTTATAATGGAAAAGAGGCGCCCCTTTTGAATTTCGAGGACGCACGTGTGGAACGTCACCTCAAGGACTAGTGCGTCTCTTCAAGCCGATTGGATAGCCAACTAGGCGGTGACACATTGTACCACCTATGCATTTTCTGCATCGATCAAGGCGCCCAGTTAATTACCTCGGGCAAGCAAAGGCGCTTGATTTATTACCTCGGGCAGGCGAAGCGGCGAAGTGACATGATGATAGAGATCGTATGTCACTGACCGAGATGACACGGGCTTCAAACACCGAGATCAAATGTTCAGAAGGCTCTCCCATCATAATACTTAGCTTCCGACCTCAAAGAGTTAGAGAACTCTAAGAAGTCAGAAGCTAGGGGCAATTGTGTGAGACATTTTCATAATATATAGATTATCCTAGTTTCGGTAAGAGTACCAGCTGGGTCTTGGCTTTACACATCTCGATAATAGTGCCAGCAAAGTTATTCTCACAGTACTAAAAGCTTCGGTAAAGGTACCAGCTAGGCATGTCCTGATCTCGTTGAGATTGTTTTAGTTCAGTAACAGTACCAGCTCGGCATAACGCATCTCGGCAATAGTGCCAGAATGCAGTCATACTTGGCCTCGGTACCGTCTTCAGTTCAGTTAACTGAGACGAGCACCGACTCTCAACCAGTGACAGTTGTACCACGTTATAGAACGTGTTAACCACGTTACAGATTTTATCAAGAGATAAGGACGTGCATCGGATAGAGATAAGAGGTTATCATTATCCGGTGGTTATGTCCCTTCCAAGATATCAAGGTGAGGCCCGATGAGACTCTACCTCTGACAGATCAGGGTAAGGTTCGATGGGACCCTACCTCCGAAAAACTAGGAAAAGAGTCACATGACTCCCAGCCTATATATACAAGGATCAAATCCAGAAGAGGTACGTGCTCACTCATACGCACATCTAAGCTTACACAGTTCCATTTCTCTTCTTTCCTCCCCTTCTCACCCTTTGTCTAGTTACAGAACTAACTTAGGCGTCGGAGTGCCTTCGGCTGAGAGCTGCCAGGTGCTCTGACCTTTTGTTTCTCCTTCCCTTTCAAGTTTTAGGTATCCAATCCTTCCCAAGAAGTTTAATATTCAATTAAGTAAGTCCGTATTGATTTAGGCACTTACAATATACATTGACGAAATAGTAACTGAACGAATACTTTATATCACAAGTAGAGTCCAATATACACGGTTCATTTCCTATACAAGTCAACAACTGCATATTCAAATACAATGCAGGTAACATCTATTTACATTCCAAAATGGATATACAAAAGCATTTATCAAAACATTTCCAAAATATCTATTCATTGGCACTTCGACTCAAGTCCATTCGATTAAACCTCCTAGAGGTATCAAATGGGCCTCCTCCGCTAGTGGTGCGGCCTCCTCATGACTGGCGTGGGCAACTGGGCCTGTAAAATTCATCAAGAACATCGTAAATACGACGGTTCAACAATGTATATACAGATCTATGATAGCACATGCTAAATATGTCAATTTATCAACTGAACAGTTCTAGACAATCATATCTATAATAGTACACAATAAGTATGTCAAGTGATGACAATTACTAAATTGGCAACTACAATAACATTGGTTTCATTCCAGTTCTTCCTGACGTAAGCAGCCATCTATTTCATTTGTTCACATTCATTCTAGTGATTACATTGAGTACTCTTATTATTAAGTGGCTTATCAATGAGAGACTTTTCAGTCTAATGAGTGGGATCTACCAGTGTCTGGATCAGAGATCACTGGCATCACCACGGAGCTCCGGAACACCCCAGTCCATCTACTGCAGTAGGATTGTTCATTAATTCATTGTTACATTTAGTAACTCATTCATTATTCATTAATTCATTCAGTATTTAATTCAACTCCATAACAAGCTGGAGAAACTACTATGTAGTGCCAGACTCAAGAAATCAAATCAATCAATCATTAATTCGAACTTCTAAACCAAACAAATGGGTGAAGCATTCATTATCCAACGTACGTGTTATTCTCGATGAACATCACTTTAATTAGTAATTTGAACGTTCAGATAACCTTAGTTAACACTTATGAAGGTTTAGGAACAATTCTCATGCGATTCATCATTCAATTCGGTCGACTCGAGACTTGGATTTACCCCGAATCGCCACACGAATCAAAACCAATAATGACCGTTGAGTTCACTTAATTAGTCTCAAATCTATTCACTTAATAGCCATAAAGAATCACTGATTCAATAGGCTCAACTTATGAAAATTCAGAATTTTAGCATCAGAATTACTGAGCTTTCGGCCACCTCTTTGGCTACCTTTCGGCTGGTCGAACCGTGAAGTTCGGCTAGCCGAATTAATTCGGTCAGCTTTCCAGTAGCTTGTACTTTCCCAAAAAATCCTGTTAGGTCCATTCAGTCACCTTTCGGTCACCATTCGGTTGGCCAAATTCAAATTTTCAGTTAGTCGAACCAATTCGTTCACCTGAAGATTTTCTGCGAAAATTCACTAATACAGGGGGGCACTCAGCCAGCTATTCGGCTAGCCGAATAGGCCAGTTCGGTCAGCCTTCGGTCAGCTTTCCAGTAGCTGACATTTCTGCGGAAATCATGCCCAGAGGCATTCGGTCACCTTTCGGTTGGCCAAATAGGAGCCTGCAATTCAGAATTTTCTGAACTGAATTCTTCCTCTTTGAACTCTATGAGTTCTTACAACTATTTTTAGCATCCTAATTCATAGAAATGCATACCCTTGCGTTGTTTGAAGATCAACTTGACAAAAAGCCTTTGATAACTTGATTGAGATGGAAACTTCTCAACTTGAAGCCCTCCTTTCAAGCCTAAATCCATGAAAACATTCAAGCTACAAGTCCTATGAGTTATTCGAGCTAGAAATCATTCCTAAGCACTCAATAGAACTTGAAAATCCTATAAAGAATTCAAACACTTACTTGTAGCTCAAAGTAAAGGAAATCTTGAGTTCTTCTCAAGCTTTAACTTCAAAGAAATCCAAGGAAGAGATGAAGTGGATTGAGTCCTCTTCAAAACCACACGAAAACCTTCCAATCTTCACACTTTACGGAGAGAAATGGAAGAAGAAGAAAAAGGGAGTCTAGGGTTTGAGTTCTCCTACACTTGGGTTGGAAATGAGTTGACTGAGCTCATTGAAGCCCATCTCTTCATTATATAAGAGGCCTTTTTGCATTCAAGTCCACTATTTCTTCTCATTTACAATTCAAGTCAAATGAATGGTCATTTGATCCGTTTCTCATCGAACGACTTCAAGTCTTTTATGAAAGTTGACGCACTCGTCGAGATACACGCTTTGATATCAAAAGTTTCCGTATTTGACAAAATACGCGAAGATTCGTATTTATAAAAAAAGTTCTTAATTTTCCTTGTTTGAGTCTAAAATCCATTCAATTCATTCAATCTCATTCATTATCATACCATTAGGCCTAAATCATCGATTTTAAGCTAATTCAATCCCATTTGGCCATAAACCATCATTAGCTTAATTAAACACAGTTAATTAGCTTAATTTCAATCAATTAGAGTTAATTTTTATCAACTCGGAATGGGGTCTAACACCATTCTATTCAGGGCTAGACTTTGGCATGAACGAAAATGGCCCGATCCATGCGTAGACCTACCAACTGGCAAAGAAATGTCATAATTATATGTGCATTAGAGTTGTTGATCAATCTAACTAGGAATATCACTCCAATAGGATGTATATTTCGACCCCTGCAAACTGATGTAATACACAAATTCTAAACTCTTATATATGGAAGCCCCTCAACTGAGCGCCAGCACTCGCCATCAGGTGAGCACCTGGGGTTGCGGGGGCTCAGATCACGTTGGGCCCTACTAGATATACAGCCCATAAGTTTTCACCGCCTAGAATGAGTGTACACTTGATATAATGGTCTAGTTCACTTGAATAGGTACCAAACCCTAGGACCCATGACTATCAGGAGGGAAGGGGGCTCCTTGCTTAATGGTCCAATTGGATGGGTCGTAAAATGGGCCCCATTACTTGTTAGGAGCCCTAGGTGTTCACCCGAGGGGCTCCCCTTATATATTGTAATTAAACAAACCAACTTCAAGGTTTCTTCGGCGGCTAGGCCTCATTAACACTGATCATTAGGAATTAACAACAAGGGCTCAACCTTAAACAAAATATAATAAAATACAAGAAACTATGTTGTAGAAAGGTATCGTGTATCTTTATATTTAAACACAATGAAAACGCTTGCATGTTTATTGAAGGTGTCTAAACGTTTAGAGTTTTTTTTTTTTTTTAATAATTTCTTTCAGACAATTCAAAATGTAAAAGTGACCACAATAAACCGCTAAAATGGTTGAGACATTACATTAACCATTATATCGTGATTTTGGCCATGGCCATCACTTATCTAAAACTCAAATTTCTACAACCATGCATTGATTTCACCAATGGGACAAAAATATTTCAAAATGAAGATAAGAGCTAATAGGGCAAAATTAGCTTTAGAGAAGTGCCTCTGCTGTAGCTGAGTTGGAAATATATATATATATATATATATATGCAAGAGTGTATAAATTCGAGTCTCTATTGTTGGAAACAAAAAATTAGAGATAAGAGCTAATTAATTTCTTAGCAAAAGTTGTTCAGCAATTACCTGAATATGGTTAGCTTTTATTGGAAAGAAATCCAAAAGTTGCATTACAGTTTTAGATAGAATCATGAGTTAATAGCCCCCAAGGACAGGTGGACCATAAAAATTCAGATTCTCTGAACATTGTCAGCTGTCCGTTTTAAGGCTATGAAAAAGAGATGTTTACCCCCCAAAAAAATTAAGAGGTGCATGAAAATCAAGGGAAGTATGAAAGGAAAAAAAGGCCATGAAAATTAAGGAAAGTTTCTATTTTAGACTTTGATGACCTTAAATTGGACGCTGCAATATCTAATGTATCTGATTTCTCCAAAATGGCTGATCTCTCCACCAACACTCTCCAGTCTTCATTCCAAAATATACAATAAGAGTGATGATCCATATCATACCAAAACTACATCAAATACTAGAACCATCAGATCTTCTTGGGGACATACATACGCACCCATAAGTGTTTTCCTTTCACAACGAATTTTGCTTTCTGCTGGCCGCCCAAGATTACAGGGATGATTGATGCTGTGTTGAAGACTACCCTCCCAAACATTGGTGGATCTGTTGTCAATGGCTTCTCAATGGTTACTTTGTCGATGCAATTTCCCCATCGCCTAACCAATAAAGAAGAAGAGGATAAATAAACAAGCAACATATACATATATTTATAGTCCAATATTTAGAACCATGATTTCACTTAGTCAAATGTGAATAGATAGAAGGTTTCTTACCAATATTTTGAACTTAATCTTAATGCTCAACAATTACCTGAGAAAAATGTGACTAGATAGAAGGTTTCCTTAAAAGGTAAGGTTTAAGTTTAAGGTGTACAAATTAGGGAAACTGTAAAAAAAGCGCAAAACTTTTAGTCAATTTTCAAAATTTTGTCCCATGTTTTAGTTATTAGAAAAAATAGAGTTTTCCAACATTCTTTCAAATAGGTCCTTTTTCCGACGTTAGCCCCCATACCCGCAATTCTTTTTCCCAAAATTTTCTTAGAATGACATGAGTACGCTCCTAAAAATCTTTCTTTCTTCCTCCCCAAACTAATTTTTCCCTTCTCCTTTCCCATCACTATCAAGTACGACACACCATGGAGGTGGGATTAGCAATGAGCACTCCACATGAATGGTGCTGAAATGACAAGTTTAAGATGCTTTCCTCAATAGTAAGTGGCGGCAGTTCTCACCTGGCATGCCACCTTCCCTCACCTAAGGGCTTTAATACCTCTCCAAAGGTCTACTACTTTCCTCTCTCCGAGGACTCCACCACCACACCCGAGGTCTACTACCCTCTCCCAAGGTGGGGTCCCAAACCCCTACAACTGGTACCCCAAAAAAGATGTTTAAAAATATTTTCTAGAATTTACCATAGCCCTAAACCCTAAATCATAAATATTATTATTGATGGTCTGGATTGATAATTGAACCTTCAGCGTTGCGATTTATCTAGCAAATCCATTTTCTTCCTGTTGGTTAGATAGTAAGAGTGATCCAATCAAAGTCATTCTTCTGAATAATTGAAAATCCATTATCTAAAACAATGAAACCAAAATCCACACACATTTGGAATGATTAAGAAAAAAATACATTTTTGAATTGTGTTTATTAAAAGAAAATCCAGATAAATCCCATTTTGTTAGATTTCTCATATGGAGAAAAATCATATATTTTTCCAGAAGCCTTTTACTGAAAATTGTAACAACAAACAGGAGTGAGATTTTTAACCAATTAAACTTCAACAATATTATATTGTGGCCATCTTTTTTAAATCCAGAGAAAAGAGAGAGAAGAAACTTACAACGTAAAAAACTCGACTACATCCTCCTTGGTTAGAGGGTACCCTCTGGAAAACGTCAAGAACATGGATCTATGATCCTCAGGTTCCTGTCCAAAGTCCCTTTCTCTTAATCTCTCTTCTGCAGTGAATGGAGCCCATGGTTTAGCAAAGGGATTTAGGGAGGACCATAAAGATGGAGCCATGCCTAATCCCTTCTCAATAGGAACCCACGGTGAAGCCAAGGCTTGATAAGATGCATCCAAAGGCATGATGTCACCAAACCCTGGTTCCATAGGTTGCCTACTAGTTCCCTCCCTGGCAGACCTTGGTAACCCGGGTATAAAGACCTCATTATTTCTGGAATCATTAGCATCCCTCTCCACAATCCTCATTACATTTTCATCAAAGATACGATCACAAACTGTATTTGATACATGCGCGATCCCTTGAATCACTGCATCCCTATTATATCTAAAAAACCGAAGGTTGATGGGTTCTTCAGCGAGGCTGGCAGTGATTGGGATATCGTTATTCTCAGCTGGATCCATGTCTGGATGAAGAGCCTCCACACATGCCTCTCCCTCTGCAACAACTTGTTTTAGAGCATTGTCATTGTAAGTGTAGATGTGGCGGACCAGTTCGGGATATCCGATGGATTCCATCCAAAGCCATAAAGCAATGACTTGCTTGGTCATCTCTTTGTCAGCTCCCATGGTGCGCACCAACCGATTATAGAGATTTATTTCCATGGCATGGAAAAAGACAAGATCCATGACGGAAGTGGCCATGGCTGCAAGAGATGATTTGCAGAGAAGTATGGCTTTGATGAATGCAAGGGATGAGGTTTAAGGGGAAGGAGAGAGGGCTGATAAGTGTAGTGGTATTGGTTGTGGGTGAACTCCATGGAGAGCAGCTATTGCTTTATATGGTTTTGAGGCTCCTAAGATGCATGCATTTGGCCAAATTCAATTGAATGCGAGGTCTATCATAAACAGTTTCATGAACGAAAATACAGTGGGCTAAGCTGGAGTTTTTAGGATACTCTTTACTAGGGTTGCAAATGGGTATTCCAATATCCGAGTATCCGATCTCGAATAAAGTGAGCATAAAATATATTTTTGGATCCGGGGGAAATTCATTTCTGGAACCAAGTCCACATATGTTCCAACCGAGGATCCAGATTCAGAAACGATTAGATTCACACACACACATACATACATACATACATCCATATATATATATAAGTTTCGAGGACCTAAATAGAGCTAGAGTTATATTCATAATTGAGAATCTATATAGTTTTAATCATATACTATATATTTAAGAGTCCCACTCATATGATTAGGAAATGTTTTTGGAACCTCTTTTTTTTTCCAATTATTCTAATGGATCAAGTGGGAGACTATTGGAACTCAAACATTCTCCCACTTGGTCCATATGACTACATGTAAATCCATCAATTTTTTAATTAAAAATTATATTTTTTGAAGGACTTGCATTTGAAGATTTTTTAAACGTACTACTTGACTAGTACACCAATTTTAAAAAACAGTTATCATTCAACTTTGATGTCATTCTTTAATCTATGGTTACGGAAGTCTACCAATGAGAATCATAGCGGTCACAAAGCGTGATTGATATATTTCCTTCCATAATCATAACATCACGGTTCTCCCCTAATCAAGTATTTAGAAAGGGCTAAAATAGGATTTTAACATGGCAATCCTATTTTATCGGATATATTAATGGCACGGCCTAACATTCTCACTTTATCCACTTTAATCACATAAAACAAATAAATATAAAGTGAGAATATAAAATCGTTTTATCGCAACTGTAATGATCAACCTACATCAACTTACATAGCATCAACATAAAAAAAATATAAATCCAAACAAGGCAATTACTCATACATGCCCATATTTAATATAGGTTTTCGGCAGTAATGCCCTTGGTAACAGAATTAGAATCATGAGGTCCGTTGGAGACCCAACTATTGACACTAAATAACCTCGTATTTTCTCTTTCAAGACAATATGTTTGATTTTTAAATACCTAGATTTAATGGAACACTTGTCATTTTGGATAAAACGCCTCACTACATCGCTGTCGCAATAAATCTTCAAAGGCTCTTGGAAATGTTCTTCGTGATGATAGGTCATGAGATGAGATTATTCAAACACATTACGTGACCCGTGACTTCAAAACATGTCATATACTCTGCATCGTATGTGGAAATATTGACTGGCATTAATTTTCTTCGTACTTCTCTGTGAGACTGCTCCGCAAGATAATAGGAAGATGTATCATGAAGTTGAATTCATATTCTTGAAATATCTATCAAAGTCTAAACTTGAATATCCAACAATCTCCAAATAGTCGTATCTCATACATGTAAGCATATATTTGGTGGGCCTTAACTTCTTTCCTTGCTCTCACCTTCATTTGGAACTTTAGTATGAACGTTTTTTTCTTTAAATTTATTTTGGGAGACAATATTGACGGTAATTTTCCCTTTAGCCTTAAGCCTCCATTCCTCTTATTGCATCTTGCGATCAATTCATTTATAAACGAACAAAGTTAAGTTCTAATTGTATGTCAATTTGAATGAACTAAAAGAGGAAAGAAGAGAATCAAAGATGAATTGTATATAATATCTATTTTATATGCTCATGTCACCGTCCCTCAATTTTGCAACAAGATCAGTCATGGTTCGAATGTGCTCTCTTACTCCCCATAGTCCCATCATATGTCAGACTTGTCAAACGGTTCATCAAGAATACGCCGAGAGATTTTTAATATAACGTAGGAGATCCTTTGCACTAAGTACCCTCATATCTCAAATTGATTTCTTATGGAATTCAGGAGATCCTTTGAACTACCTTTCATTACAACTAACCTCCGTAATACTTTCAAAAATAGAGTTTGAAATAATCTTAAGGGAATTTTATTACATATTATCCATTTTTTGTAATTTACCTTATCAGTGGCTAAACTAGCGTCCGTAAGCTTTAAAGGCATATGCTCCGCAAGACTATTCCTAAGTCTATAAAGGTAAAGGTCAGCGTTAATATGTCTAACCGAACGATAAAGTTCGATCCATCCAAGATGGGAATACCCTAAATATGAATGTAAAGACATAGATTTGGAGATTGTAAAATAAATATACACATATTACATTGGATTTAAACAATAATATAAAATCAAATTAATTAAATGCTAAACTAACTTGGGGAGTAATGGGTACATCAATGCGATTTTGCCTTTGGGTCGAAAAGCAATATGTGAAGTATGAATCTTATATAATTTAATAAGGTCATGTCAATAAAATATCTTGAATTAGTTGATTATACCTTTGAGTATAGAACAAACTTACCTAATAAACATTTATTAAACACTAACTATTCCAACTTCAAGTGATCAAAAGACAATTGAAGTTTTGGGCCGAACCTCAATCTCCAAATCGAATTGCTATTTTAGTATTATTATTATCACATAATTTGATTGGCGATATCTTCAATTTAGTCTTACGAAAGAACATGTTATCAAAATCGGGCCACTTTGGTGACATCCAAGTCGATCAAAAAATGCGGATTCAAAATTGAAAAATATGAGAATACCATGTGATCCATTAAGTCCCTTTATAGTTATCAAGTAATTTGGGTTTTGTTATAAATTCACTAAGTTATCAACGGCTTAATGGCCCACAAATACTTTAATTTGAGAACATGATCATTCCAAATGATAACCGACTGACTTATTTGTTTTTGTTTTTTTTTTTTTTTTTTTTTTTTTTTTTTTTTTTTTTTTTTCATATTTCTTTAATGGGTATCATTTCATAAGATTAATCATCCAAAAATAACTTTTAGCGGGCTATTAATATCTTTAATTGATTCATCATCGCAAATAATTAATCTAATCCAACCATTGATTCTACTTAAACATGGTATAGATTCAAATAAACATTCACATAAACAATTGATATTAACTCCGATCATAATAGTCGAGCTTGATTAAGTACAGAAATTCTATTTTAATGAGTTAAAGTAAAGTTAATTAATTATGAAAAAAATAGAATCTTGAACTAAAGATCTTTCTGAAATGAACTTGCAGGCAAAAACAGATAAAAAATCTAAGTTCGAGTACGTCTGTAACAAATAAATAAATTCCATCCATTCAATTTTGACAACTAGTCAACCTGAACATTCGACAGTCACACGAACGTCAATTCTGACTATCTCATTCTATAAAGATCTAAAATCTACTTAAAAAATCTAACCAAGACCAAACAAAACCAAAAGTTCCAAAAGAACAAATTTAAGCGGATAATTCTACATAGAGCATTCGAATATGAGTCCTAAATTAGGTTTTTGGATTTTTGCCAATAACCAGAGGGGTAAACTTGTAGAAACAAAAAAAGAATGAAGGACGGAATCCAATCTAATTGATTACTCATATTAGACTCAAATAAGCTCATTGGCTCTTATTTGAATTGTTAAATCTTTCTCAAACCACAAGATCATTATTACAGAAACCTAATTTCAATAATACAAGTAAACTAATAATCTAATTCAATAAAACTATACCTCTTGAATCCATAGCTTTGATCTCTAGGGTTTACAACTCTCATTCAATTCTTCTTTTTCTACGAAGTATCAATGATGGCTGTCTTGGCAAATATTTTGAGTGTCGAGAGTTACCCATGATTTTTCCATTTTACAGACTTTCCCACATATGTGTCTTTCATCAAGAGACATGAGTCCTTATTCTCCTTAAATGGTAGTAATTGAAAACCAAGAGAAAAGGGCTTTTATTTTCTTAAATTACAAAATACAAAATGTTTAAAGTTCTTTCTTTATTGCACACATAATCGATCAAGTGACGAAGTGTCTCATTATTTGGTGGTCATGTGGATCAAATGAATTTAAATTCCAACAGTGGAGTGATTACATAAGGTTGAAAAAAGTCATAGAAAGTCTATACATGTGGTATCGACCTTCCATAATCCAAATCATTCAAGGTTTGGAACTACCATGTATTCCTAAAGAATGGCTTAGCTCTTCTTCATATAAGTGGATGTTAGACATTAGTTAAAAAAGGGATTTTTACGAAAAAAAATTAGTCCTTAGCCCTAATTACACAAATTGATTAAGAACGAGACTATAATATCTAATTAAGGTGTCCTACGTAGCTAAAAGACCAATCTCCAATGCAATGATATTGTTAAGGCTCGTTAAAAAATCTCTTTTTGATTCTTCGTTTTCATCTTCCCTAGAATGATATCGTTTGGCCCCATTCCAAACCAAAAAAAAAAAAAAAAAACCATTTGTGATTTTCCCCTCTTCTTCCATGGTTCCTGTTTTGTATCCCTTTCTTCACAGTTTCAAGTTCAGTGTCTAATGTACGACAACAGAGAGAGAGAGAGAGAGAGAGAGAGAGAGAGAGAGAGAGAGAGAGAAAGAGAGACTTTGGACTCAGTCCCTGCTCTAGACGAGAGACCGAAGAACGAATGAACATCTTCTGTCACAAATACCAAAATGCATACTAATAACCAACTCCATATGCCTTGTAGGTGTTACCTACGACTTCAATAGTAAGTTCTTTGCCATTGTGAATTTGGATCTCTTAGCAATTGATGGTGGAGATAGTACTTTTCCGACCACTATTTGAATATGACCTTGAGAGCGATAATATATTTGCTATGCATTGAGAGATTGTAGATTTTGGAAAAGAAATGGAAAGCAAAAATGGGGAAGAGAGGTTTTGAGTCGCATAGGGAAAAAGAGGAGAGGCGAGAGAAGACGATGAGTTTCTTTCTCCTGGGAAGGAAATGAAGATATGGAAAACGAGATCGTATGGAGAAGAAGAGGGAAAAAGCTTTTAGCAATGAACACTAACGATATTGTTTAGGGTAGAAGACTCTAATGAATATTTTTGTTTTTTTGTTTTTCTTTTTTAAATGAGCCCTAACGATATCGTTCTTGGAAAAATTGGTCTTTTGGCTACGTACAACACCCTAATTGGTTGTTTTAGAGTCTTTCTTAAAAAGTTTGTGTAATTAGGATTTATGACTAATTTTTTCGTAAAAATCCCTAAAAAACTTACTAAAGTACTAAATAGTTTAATGTATGAAGTTGCGGCCTACATTTTGGAAACCTAAATGTTCCATAAGAAGTGAGGCTTCCCTTGACCTACGAAAAAGTACAACTTATATTCATTTTTTGTGTGTTTCAAATCAACGACCAATAGTACTCGTATTTACTTCATAATTGGGTTATATCATCAATTTGAAGAGGAAAAACAAATTGATTGTTTGGGTTGACCATGTTAGGGGTTTTCACCCAGAGCATCCTCAAATATCACTATACCTCCAAAAACATCCTTAAATACATGTAATCCCCAAAAGCATCTTATACAGCATACTCTGATTTTTTTTCAAACCAAATAGCTCCTCCAACCCCTTTCTCGCGATATTAAGATTTGATTTCGTGACATCGAGACTTGATTTGGCACAATGAAGTATTTCAAGGCTATTAACACAAGCTGACCCACATGACCCATGTATGATAGGCCTAGTCCATCTATACACTAACCCATCACGTGGGATAATGGAGTTGACTAGATCAATGTAAAATATTCTCTTCCTATGTTACAACAGTGTAATATAGTCTTTCTATGTAATTAGATTGTAATAGCTTGTAATTGCCTTGATTAAGGCTAACAAGAGATTATAAATGGAGCATGGGATCGATCAAAGGGATCATCCAAGTTTTCCATCAATTTCATTCATCCTTTTTCTGGTCGTGTCAAGGTGTCATGGTATCAGAGCTTGTGACACAACTCTACTGCTGTTGGGACCTGAGTATATTTCCTTTATGATTATGGTTCTATTCATGGGAGGTCGAGATCTATTTCCAAGCAACATCTTCTGCATCTTTTGTTATTTCTCACTATAAGCCAACAATCCAAAGAAGAAAGAAGAGGGCCTTGTATCTCGTCCGCTCAATAGAGATTAATACAGAATTTGATCGCTATTTCTAGAAATCTTCAGCCATCTAGGAGAAAGAAAACACTATCGATCAACCTAGTTCATCAGTGGCCCACTTGTGATGATCAAGACAACTTTCGCAACTCTATCTGTGATGGTCGACTAGTTATTCTAGGCATTCTGGTGATTTTTTTTAGATTTATTGGCTGCCACATGGTAGGTTTCCTGAGTGGTTTTGTGGATTTTCAAATTTTTGCACAAATTTTTATCTCAACCGTCTAGTTTCTTGGATTCTCATCCGATTTGGGTGGGACTTAGTTCATTGGAAATGGAAAAGGGTTCCCTCGCAACAAAAGTAATCGGATTACACCATTGATCGATCTATGGGGCCCCATATTAGATCCAGTGAAGAGATTTCAGGTCGTCAGACCCATTCCTGGCACCCAATCATCTTCCGATCATCTCTGGCCCGCCAGAGATTGCTAAGAACTTCCAGAATTTGATTCCTCTCTTACCCCTGAAATGGCCTAGTAAATGATTCTCTACCCTTGGTCTCTCAGGTAAAGCAAAACAAAAAATTCCTCAACATGGTATCTGGATCCGGGGGCTTCTGGTTATATGACAAACTCTTCCCATCAGTTATCTCAACTAAAGTCATGTGATGGAAATCTCCGAATCAATACAGCAAATGGTGGCAGTATACCCATTGTCGCCATCGGAGAAATCTTGCACCCCTTACCTTTAAGTCATATGTTTCTTTCTCCACAGTTATTTACCAATTCACTATCTGTTGGACAGCATGTTGACCATAACTGTTTTGTCTCCTTTTCTCACCACTGTTGTATTAAGCAAGATCAAGCGTAGGGGAAGGTGATAGTGAAGGGGCCCAAGCATGGACATCTTTTGCCATTACAATTGTCTACACAAGATAAGAATTTGGTTGCTTCTACCTTGTTTTCATATTCTTTTCAAATAAATGCCAATTGTGGCACAATAGATTAGGCCATCCCAATTCTAGAACTTTGTTATCTTTATTTAATTATGGATTACTACTTGACAATAAATGTTCCCTTAAAGATGTTTTTTTTTTAATTGTTTTAGTTGTAAAATGGGCAAGAGCAAAACCCTTCCTTTTCCCATCATTACATCTTTATCATTGTGATGTCTTGATCTTGTACATAGTGATGCATGGGGATGTGACATCACATTCCCATTTTAAGTATTTTGTTACATTTATTGATCATTATAATCGTTTTACATGGGTTTATTTCTTACATTCAGAATCTGGGGTATTTACAACCTTTAGAATTTTCTTAGCTTATGTTGAGAATCACTTTTCTACTACCATTAAAACATTTCGCATTGATTCTGTTGGGGAATATGTTTCTAAAGATTTTCATAATTTTTTGCGATACAAAGGCATAGTTCCTCAAAAAACATGTCCTTATACCGCCCGCCGCCCCGCCCCCCCCCCCCCCCCCCCCAACAACAACAAAATGGGATATCCGAAAGGAAAAATAGAAATCTCTTGGACATTGTTCGTTCATTTCTTTTAGAGCCTTCTGTTCCTGCAAGATTTTAGCCTGAAGCTCTTTCAATAGTTGTTCATGTTATTATGAATAGATTACTGTCTCCTCGTATTCAGAATGCCACACCCTATTTTTGTTTATTCCAGAAACATTCTACTAATTCTCATCTCTATACTTTTGGGTGTGTATTGTTTGCTCTTTTACCTCCAACTTAACGATCAAAATTATCTGCTCAGTCCTCCAAGTGTGCCTTCTTAGGATATATGCACATGTTCAAAATGGGTTTTTATATTATGACCCCAAAGTAAACTGTCTCAGGATTTCTCGCAATATCGTGTTTTTTGAAAACCAATATTTCTTCCAACATCATCAAGATCATGATCCATCTCCTGTGATTTCATTTCTTCCTGGCTTTGCAGACACTTCTAATTTAACTATAGAAAATACTATCCCAACTCTTGTGTATGAGAGACGTAGATGGGAAAATACAACTGTGCTTTAGCCTTCTGACACATCTGCTTCCCCTGCACTTGAACCAGCTCATGCGCCGAACATCAACCATCATGTCCCTCTTCGTTGATCTTCTCGTATCTCACGCCAACCTAATCGCTTTGGTTTCACCTATACATCCGTACTTACTACTCTTTCTTTTGTTCAAATACCTAACCATTTTTCTCAAGCAGTGCAACATGAGTGTTGGCGTTAGGATATGCAGGAAGAACTTTAGGCACTTAAAGAAAATCATACATGGGACGTTGTTCAATGTCCTCCATCAGTCAAACCCATTGCATGCAAGTGGGTCTACTCAGTCAAACGAAAGTTGAATGGTACATTGGCTCATTCTAAGGCTTGCCTAGTGGCCCTTGGCAACTGTCAAGAGTATGGTATTGATTATGAATAAACATTTGCTCCGGTCGCCAAGATGGCAACAGTGTGTATCATTCTTGCTATTGCTGCATCATGCTCTTGGCCACTCTATCAAATGGATGTGAATAATGCCTTCCTCCATGGAGATCTAAAGGAGGAGGTTTACATGCGTCTTCCTCAAGGTTATGAATCTACTTCTAAAAATGAAGTAGCATGGCTCCGACATTCCTTATATGGACTTAAGCAAGCACTTCAATCTTGGTTTGAGAAATTTCATTCTACTTTGCTCCATCTTGGATTTACTCAAAGTCCCTATGACCCTCCACTTTTCATGAATATTACTGGTCAAGCTACCACCTTACTTTTAGTGTACGTGGATGATATCATCATCACAAGTACTCATAGCACCCACAAACTTCAATCGTCACTTCACTATGCATTCCATATGAAAGATCTAGGTCCATTAACATATTTCTTGAGACTCGAGGTACACCAGTCTAGGAAGAGACTTTTTCTCCATCAACTTAAGTATTTACTTATCTCATTGACCCTGCTGGCCTACAAGGCGCCCAACCTGTGGACACTCCATTAGAAGTCAATGTGAAGCTATGGAAAGATGATGGGGATCACCTATCCGATCCCACCAATTACAGACGCTTAGTTGGTAGTCTTGTCTACTTGAAAATCACTAAGCCAGACATCTCATATCCAATGAATATTGTTAGTCGATCCATGACAGCACTACGACATCACCATTTGGTTGTTGTCAAAAGGATCATTCAGTACATTCTTGGTTCTCCAACACGAGGATTATTTGTTCAAGTTGGCACACCACTAACACTTAATGCTTATTTTGATGCCGAATGGGCAGGATGCCCGGATACACGTACAGGCTGGTGTGTTTATTGGGGCAAATCACTCATCTCTTCGAAATGTAAAAAGCAAGCAAGGGTCTCAAAATCCTCCACCGAATCTGAATATCGTGCCATGTCCTTTGCTTTTTCTAAGATTATATAGCTTCGTGGTTTACTTTCCGATCTTGGTTTTCCTCAGACCTCATCTACACCTCTTCATACGGACAAAACCAGTTCCATTCGTCTTACTGAGAATCCAGTTTTTCATGACATACAAAACATATTGAGCTGGATTGTAACTTTATTTGAAATGAATATGATTGCCAGGTCATCAGTCTTCCACATGTTTCCAATGAACTCCAACGTTTAGATATCTTCACAAAAGGGTTACCTAGGCCCCGTTATGAGTTCCTTGTTTGCAAATTGCTACTGTTTGACCAGCATCAATTTGGGGGGGGGGGGGGGGGGGGGGGGTTTAACAACAGCTGACCCACATGACCCATTTATGATTGGGCTAGTACATCTATACACTAACCCATCACGTGGGATACTTTGGTTGACTAGATTAATGTAAAATATTCTCTTCCTTTGTTATAACAATGTAGTATAATATTTCCATGTAATTGCTTGTAATTGCCTTGATTAAGGCTGAGAAGAGATTATAAATGGAGCATGGGATCGATCAAAGGGATCATCCAAGTTTTCCATCAATTCCATTCATCATTTTCCTGGTCATGTCAAGGTGTCAGAGGCTAGTTCAACCCCTTTCCCACGATATCGAGCCTTAATTTCGCGACATCGAGAGTTGATTTCGTGATACCGAGACTTGATCTGGTAGGGCACTTTGAAGTATTTCGAGGCTAGTTCAACACCTTTCTCGCAACATCGAGACTTGACTTGGCATGGCACATTGAAGTTGTTGACACCAAAAATGTCACTATGTCCCTTCAACACCAAAAGCTACATGGAGCCACATCCTGCCATAAATAGGAAGGCGCCACTTCAAGCACCAGATCTTGTCAGAATCAAACAAAAACTACAAGATCCTTCAAAGCAGCCAAAAGAAGGGTACGCATGAAGTTTTGGGCCATTTCGACATCATTTGGCCTAACTTCACTCCTCCGACAGCCAGGCAGGAGCTCCC